>JANAVB010011199.1:12081591-12546926 GCA_029216955.1 Iris pallida | reverse complement strand
TGTATGTAGATATATATTGTGTGTGTGTGTTTGGGGACTGAATTTGGTTCCAGGATTTCTGAACCCATTCCCCCTTGCTGTACAGCCTTTCTCTCTTACTGTCCTCTTCACTCTCTCTCTCATTCTCTCTTACTCTAAGTCTCTCTCTCTCTCTTATTATCTATATATAGGTGATATATATATATAGGTTGATAGGTTGATATATATATATATAATATATATATATATTATAATTATATATATATATAATATAGTATATATATAAAGATATATATACATTGTATTAGGTCTTTATGTCAATATATAGATATATGTGAGTGTAGGTTTGCATTATGTTTAGTGCTAATATTGATATTTGGGTAGTGTATAGATAGTGTATATCTATAGTTATAATATATATATAATATATATATATATAATATAATATAGATATTATATATATATATATTATATATATAAAATATATAGATATAATATATATATATTATATATATATATATATAATATATTTTTTTTTATATATAAATATATATATATATATAGATATATATATATATATATATATATATATGTATGACTAGCCCATGGCCTAGGTTACTAGCCCATGGTCTTGGGACTAACTCAATTTGACCTAAAGGCCCAAAAACCCAACTAGTTAACCCTTGTTGACTAAGGGTTGACCAAAGTCAACCTTAGGTCAAACCTTGACCTAATTGACCTAGAATTGACTAGGATTGACCTACAATGACTAGTTTAACTAGTTTGACTAAAACCCTAACTAGTTGACTATGGTTGGCCTAACTTTGACTAGTTTGACTAGTCTGACCATGTTTGACTTAATTACCTTATTGACTAGTCTTTGTTTGACCTAATTACCTTGCTGACTAGTCTTTGTTTGACCAATACCTTAGTTGGTCTAAGTTTGACCTAGACTTGACCCAGATTGATCATGTTGACTAGTATTTGACTAATCTGACCATTGATTGACTAAACCCTAGAGAACTTGACTAGTTGACTAGAATGTTGATCAAGGGTTGACTTAAACCTAAATTTGACTAACCTTGACTTGTTTGACCTTGTTTGACTTTATTTGACCTAGTATGACTTCCTGTGACCTAGCTTGACTATTGAGTTGACCAAGAGTTTACTTTTGACCAGATTGACCTAGAATCATGTAGTATGCATTGTATACTTTATTTTTACCATTGTGGATACATTGTGACTTGTATTGCTCTGATTAGGAGCCATACACCTCTCTCAGACAGTATATCCTCTTCAGACATTCAGTTATCAGGCGAGTACATTCTCTGACCGTTTCATATTTGCCCGAATTTATATTCTTGCTCTAGATTACTTACTTGATGCTGAACTGATTGTTATCACGGATTGGTACTATATGGATCTTTTCATGAGATGTTATCCCTCTCGGGAGCATCAGATACAGCATGTTGTACGTTTACGAATCATCAGTATCTCATGCTTCTATTATCATAAATCTTATGTATCCGCTAGTGACTCATGTACTCTCATGATCACCGAGCCTTCATGAATCTTCATGAATCACTCATGTATCACCCAATTATGGGCTTATCACGAATCTTAACATAACTTGAACGAATCCTTGTGTATTGATTGGGGATGGGGGAGTGGAAATAGTCATGTGGATATTATCCCTGTATCTGTAGTCATGAATCACTTCTAGCTGTAGTCATGAATCTCCTATGCCATTCACATGTCTATATTTACTCTGACTCACTAGCCACTTACAGTTCTCTATATACAGTAGATATTTCCTTTACAGCTATATCTTTTGCTACATGTATCTTCCTTCAGCAGTTCTTGTATTTTACTCTATTGCATGCTTTATATTTCCCATCATACTATGCACTGCGTGAGATGTATTGTGCTCGTTCCTGTCCTGACTGGACCTGTTAAAAATATTACAGAGGATGAGGATGAGGCCCTGGTGTCTACCTATTATGGAGCAGGACTAGATGACACTTGTATTGAGGACCCTCAGCAGGATCCACCTGCAGCTGAGGATGTTGTTCCAGTAGTCTAGACCAGTTTAGTCTAGGCAGTCTTTCTATTATCTTTTGTCTCAGATCTGAGTTGTATTTTGAGATGTTGAGTTATGTAGACTCTTAGACTTATTGTATTATGAGTTAACATTCTGATGTTATGTTATCCTAGATACTTGGGCTTATTTCATCTATTGTACTGTTCCCTTTGAGTTACCATCTGTCTATCTATCTATCTTCCATTTCTCTACCTAGATGTGATTGAGATTATTTCTGTTTGTTACCTCACTCGGAGAGTATAAACTGTACAGGTACTTATATTGTTAGATGATTGACCTAGGACAGCGTTCCCGCCGACACTGCGGCGTAGGCTGGGCGTTGTTACGTTCTCGTACCCTAACAGTGGGTGCGGGTCGTGACACGTTTTTAGTGGTGGCCCATGCAGGTCGAGTTTATGTAGTGGTATTCGAACTAGAGTATCACTACAGCCTGCGATAGGATTTGAGGAATAGGCTTAGAGAGAGTGGATACTCAATCACTGTTAGGATACCTTGAGAGATTCCTGGGATGACCCTTGAGAATCTCATTTGAAATTACGATTTAAACTCCTTTTCCCTTGATTGAATTTGATTTTGGAGGATTCACTGTAGAACTTTGAATCCTGGTGTTAGTTGATGATTTTGAAATTTTTTTTTGTAGTTGTTGATTTTAATTTCTTAGTGTTAGATTAATATCTTTTATTTTAAGGTACTCAATCACATTTATGAGAAAACTCTTATCCGTTTCTTGCCATCTAATCCTCTTGCTAATTGCTTTTCATTGAAATGAACTGTCCCATCTATTTTTGCATCTTGCTCAGCTTCTTCTACCAATCTATGTGATTGTATCCCAAACCTGACTTACTCGACATTTCCTCAAATCAAGACTTATTGAGACCTTCTAACCTTGACCTATGATTTGATCGAACCCTAACTATATTTATCTAGTAGCCTATTTATCCCTAGGACTGTGTTCCTAAATTATTTACTGGATTCCTGATTAATTTTATTTTATGGGTTAAATTGATCTTCTTCAATTTTTGCATCAATTTGTCACGTCTTGAACTCCCACTTCCTATTCTAGATCATTGGACGTCCTTTACCGTGACTTAGATATTCAGAGTATAATACTAGCTGTTATCTCCCAACAAACTTCACATGTAAAACCTAGACTAGCCTACCTTCATGTAGGTATTCCATGTCCTACTAAAACCCGTCTCCTTGTACTCTATTTTCTTGATAATTTTCTGGTCAAATGGCTACTAAAATAACCTCTACCATGATACTAAATTGATTCTTATTTCAATTAGAGATCCACCTTGGCACAACTCTTCCGACCTGGCATGTGATGGTGTTCTGCTTGAATCCTTAAATACTTAACCTTGTACCTTACCTTGGATGCTTGACCCGATTGGTTAAGGATCTTGGACTATGTATCTTCTTTCATCATTTCCACCCTTACTTATATCTTATGCTATAAATTTATCCTTAAGTTTTACAAGCTTATCCTTTTCGAGCTTGATCATGATATATTTTATTGGGTGTACACCCACTAACATATTATCTAATCAGAACCGGCGCATGATGGTCTGATCAACCTATTACGTTTTGGTTCACTTTTTTATATATTAATCTACGTGGATGGAGACAGTTAAACTTGCCCTAGAATCTTATCCGCAACAGCCTTGACAATTCTCCTTGGAATTATTTTATCGCCTATGAACCCCATATTCGTATCCAGTCGAATTAAATTTAATCATGACCTGGATCTTCATCATTGGATGCTCGTGCTCATACTTGATTTCATTGACTTTCCATCTTGCCCAATCTCGATTATCCTGAAATTGATCAACTTAGATCGTGTCAAGACTAAAATCTATTTGTGATTGTTTGTACCTAAATTTTCAATTTTCTTTTATGGAATGGTAACTTTAATGATTTCTCATTTGTTAATGACCCATTTTCATATAGGATGGTAGACGACCCTATAGCCTTGATGATTGTTGTTCCCTTACCTTCCCAATTAGGACACCTTAGATTGCTTGTACGTTTTGATACCATAGGACAGTATTGATCTAGAATGACTAGTGCACCTAGATGAGACCACAGATTGTTCCATTTAACCTGTCCCCCTGTACCACTTTTATCACGATTTTTGGTTCAATTTAGGCCATAGACCTTTCCCACTCCAAATTATGATCACCGTAGACACATTACCGTGACTTTTAAATTAGGAGCACAAGACTAGTTGTTTTCTCAAAACTGACTTGCATACATACCTAGACATGACATACTACATCCATGACCTTAGTGTCCCACTCAGGCATACCATCGTATGCTTCATTTGCTTAGTACGATTTTCCTGACTCGAGACTCCATCCCGATTTACCCCATGGAGTTACTTTTGGCTTCGATTTAAATTGAGGACACCTTATGACCTAAAACTGCCAACCAATTTTTGGACATGACCCAGTATAGGACTACTACCCATATTTTGCTTGTTGACCTTGCATGTTGCTAGGTAGTAGCTTCGACCCTGATTGTTGGGGGTTTAACCTAGGAGGAGTACGACCATCTAAATTTGAGGACGAAATTATTTTAAGGTGGGTAGACTTGTAACACCCTGTTTTCTGAAATTAGGGATTTTTGAAAAATTATTATTTTTATTATTATTTAATGGGTTTAGGGCATGATATGGTTTAGGGTGATTATTAGTGTACTTAGAACCATTTTCTAAGTCATGCAAAGTCATGACTTATGACTTTGTGATTTTGGTTAGTATAACTTAGTATAAACCCTAGTTTTCCTTAACCTAGAAGTTGCCATGACCATGAGAGCTTAGCCATAGGCTTAGAACATCAAATTAGTGGTTTTTGGCCAAAAGGGTATTTTGGTAATTTACTAGACTTTATTTGTGATTATGTGATTTTAATATTATTTTAATCATGGTGAGTACCATGACTAGTCCCTAACCTATTCCACCCTAAACTAGAGGTTAGCCACTAACCTAGAAGCTATAGATGGATATTTAGTCATAGGTTAAAGCAAGTTAAATATCTAATTTACCTTTATTTGATATTTTGCTTAAACCATGCAAAATATCAAGACCTTTACACAAAGTCCAAGCCTTAGCCATGAAGGAAGGGCTAGGACACCCCTCCCCTATGCCATGGACGGCCATAGGGCACCCCCTAGCAGCCCACATTTCTATATAATCCCATTGTGTTAATTCATGGAAAATTTACATGAATTTAATCCTAGAAAAATCTTCCTTCAAACACCCACAACTTGAGCAATATAGATCCAAATTCACTCTAGTCTTTTGCATTGGGACCCTACTACATCAAGGATACTAAGGGAGGATAGCAATCAAGAATTTGGAGGCTTTGGACATCATCAAGTTGAAGGACACACACCCCCCTCTTCCTTGATTTTCCTTGGATTTGCACAAATAGGTAAATTCCCTCAAACTTAGTTAAAATCCTGTTTTTTCTTCATAGATGCATTCATATAGGACTACCATAACCGTGGGTAAAATTTGGTGGAAATTAGAAGTGGTTTGGTGTCCGTATCGGACACGTATCATAGGGTAGAAACCCTTGTTTGTTGAAATGCCACATAGGATTGGTTTTTATGTTTTTCCAAAACAAATTACACTTTTAGCTAGCCCTAGGCATGTAGGACACGAAACAACTTGACTGAGCACATTTCTGTGCTGTGTCCGTGTCCAAAATGGACACGAACTCGCAGCACGAGGCCACGCGTGCATGCCCTGATACTCGACACTTAGCACGGACACTGTGGGACACGTGGACACGTGAAAATTTACACAGAGGAGGGGGCAACCTCTGACATGCCCCCCTCAAGTTTGAGACACGTTGGTGTCGTGTCGAGAGAGCACGGACACGTGAACTGGTCGTGCACTGTCAGCACACACGCGCGCGGGGGCCAACTTCGTGCGTGTCGTGTCGCGTGGACACGACACTTGGGCACCTCGTGGTGACACGAGTGTGTAGCCCATCATGGGGCGAACACGTGGACACGAGCACGTGGTGTGTCGTGTCATGTGTTGCGAACACGAGACGCACGACCGCGTGCACGACGCGGTCTGAAACGCGCGTATCAGTCGTTTTCACGACTGATATGGTCTTCGTACCGTGTCCTGGATCAACGTGGACACGGTGCAGGGTGTTGGACACGTGCACAACCCCTATGAACATTCGTGCACGAGCACGAGACACGAGAGTGTGTGTCGTGTCCTAGGATGATTTACACGCGTGCACGATACTGTGTGTGTGCGTGTGTATCAGAGTTTACCCGAGTGAGGGTTTCGTGTGTTTGGATACGTGAAACCGTGTCGTGGTGTCGTGTCAGGTACCTAGGATACTAGGGTATGTGTGGGGCACCAGTTACCAACCTAGAGATTCGAGCCTTAGCTCGTTTTTGTGTGTGTTTTCGTGTTACCCTATTATCAAGTACACAGTGCACTGTTCCCTTTTGGGTTATTCCCAGTTTCTGAAAATGAATTTCAAACCCAAATTTGATATGTTTTATACATTGTATGAGTGTATTTTAGTACATTATACGTAGTATATATGTATGTGTGAGTGTGGGTGAATTTTGGGGGTATTTGGTAGTGTATAGGTGGAGTTATGTATATATATACATATGTATGTATATATGTTATTGTGTGTGTGTTTGGGGACTGAATTTGGTTCCAGGATTTCTGAACCCATTCCCCCTTGCTGTACAGCCTTTTCTCTCACTGTCTCCACTCTCTCTCTATTCTCTCTCTCTTACTCTAAGTCTCTCTCTCTCTCTTATCTCTATAATAGGTGATATATATATAGGTTGATAGGTGATATATATATAGGTGATATATATAGGTTGATAGGTGATAGGTTGATATTATATATTATATATTATAATATATATATATATATATATAAATGATATATATACATTTGTATTAGGTCTCTTTATGTCAATATAGATATATGTGAGTGTAGGTTTGTATTATGTTTAGTACTAATATTGATATTTGGGTAGTGTATAGATAGTGTATATTTATAGTTATATATATATATATATATATATATATATATATATATATATATATATATATATATATATATATATATATATATATATATATATATATATATATGACTAGCCCATGGCCTAGTTAGTAGCCCATGGTCTTGGGACTAACTCAATTTGACCTAAAGGCCCAAAAACCCAACTAGTTAACCCTTGTTGACTAAGGGTTGACCAAAGTCAACCTTAGGTCAAACCTTGACCTAATTGACCTAGAATTGACTAGGATTGACCTACAATGACTAGTTTAACTAGTTTGACTAAAACCCTAACTAGTTGACTATGGTTGGCCTAACTTTGACTAGTTTGACTAGTCTGACCATGTTTGACTTATACCTTATTGACTAGTCTTTGTTTGACCTAATTACCTTGCTGACTAGTCTTTGTTTGACCAATACCTTAGTTGGTCTAAGTTTGACCTAGACTTGACCCAGATTGATCATGTTGACTAGTATTTGACTAATCTGACCATTGATTGACTAAACCCTAGAGAACTTGACTAGTTGACTAGAATGTTGATCAAGGGTTGACTTAAACCTAAATTTGACTAACCTTGACTTGTTTGACCTTGTTTGACTTTATTTGACCTAGTATGACTTCCTATGACCTAGCTTGACTATTGAGTTGACCAAGAGTTGACTTTTGACCAGATTGACCTAGAATCATGTAGTATGCATTGTATACTTTATTTTTACCATTATGGATACATTGTGACTTGTATTGCTCTGATTAAGAGCCATACACCTCTCCTCAGACAGTATATCCTCTTCAGACATTCAGTTATCAGGCGAGTACATTCTTTGACCGTTTCATACTTGCCCGGATTTATATTCTTGCTCTAGATTACTTTACTTGATGCTGACACGATTGTTATCATGGATTGGTACTATATGGATCTTTTCATGAGATGTTATCCCTCTCGGGAGCATCAGATACAGCATGTTGTGCGTTTCACGAATCATCATGTATCTCATGCTTCTATTATCATGAATCTTCATGTATCAGCTAGTGACTCATGTACTCTCATGATCACCGAGCCTTCATGAATCTTCATGAATCACTCATGTATCACCCAATTATGGGCTTATCACGAATCTTAACATAACTTGAACGGATCCTTGTGTATTGATTGGGGATGGGGAGTGGAAATAGTCATGTGGATATTATCCCTGTAGCTGTAGTCATGAATCACTTCTAGCTGTAGTCAAATCTCTATGCCATTCACATGTCTATATTTTACTCTGACTCACTAACCACTTACAGTCTCTATATACAGTAGATATTTCCTTTACAGCTATCTCTTTTGCTACATGTATCTTCCTTCAGCAGTTCTTGTATTTTACTCTATTGCATGCTTTATATTTCCCATCATACTATGCACTGCGTGAGATGTATTGTGCTCGTTCCTGTCCTGACTGGACCTGTTGAAAATATTACAGAGGATGAGGATGAGGCCCTGGTGTCTACCTATTATGGAGCAGGACTAGATGACACTTGTATTGAGGACCCTCACAGGATCCACCTGCAGCTGAGGATGTTGTTCCAGTAGTCTAGACCAGTTTAGTCTAGGCAGTCTTTCTATCTTTTGTCTCAGATCTGAGTTGTATTTTGAGATGTTGAGTTATGTAGACTCTTAGACTTATTGTATTATGAGTTGACATTCTGATGTTATGTTATCCTAGACACTTGGGCTTATTTCATCTATTGTACTGTTCCCTTTGAGTTACCATCTGTCTATCTATCTATCTTCCATTTCTCTACCTAGATGTGATTGAGATTGTTTCTGTTTGTTACCTCCACTCGGAGAGTATAACTGTACAGGTACTTATATTGTTAGATGATTGACCTAGGACAGCGTTCTACACCGACACTGCGGCGTAGGCTGGGCGTTATTACGTTCTCGTACCCTAACAGTGGGTGCGGGTCGTGACAATGCCCCAAGCTTCGAAGGGCCAGGAGGCGACCGTAGGATGTAGTGGTTCCGACGGTGTATGGATGAAGTCGGCGTGAAGCTAGCACATATAGCATTTTTTAGCATAGTCGACGGCGTCGGCTGCCATGGTTGGCCAGTAGTAACCCATACGTCGCAGTCGATCCTGCAACTTAGGGCCGGGTTGATGAGCCCCGCAAGTCCCGTCATAGGCTTCCGAAGGGCTTCGGCTGCTTCTTCGTTGGATTGACATCGAAGGAGAAGTCCATCGAAGGAACGTCGGTAAAGCATTTTAGTGGCTGTATCATAGTAAAACCGAAGGGAACGCCTTCTGACTGAGACAGCTTCTTTCGGGTCTTCTGGAAAGATTCCATAAACAACAAAGTCGATGAATGGTAACCTCCAGTCTCGGACATTAACACCGGCACTTGTCGTTATGGCATGGGCCATTTGTGTGCATAGATTGTTTTTAGGACAGACCAAGTCTCGTCAACTATCGTGACGTAGTGTTGAGTCCCGAGGATGCTGCTAATGAAGCTGCGATGTCGGCCAGAGCGTCAGCCTCCAGGTTTTGTAATCGAGGTACGTGTTCTATGAAGAACTTGGTGAAGGTTGAAATAATATTCAATGCAGCTTCATGGTAAGGAACCAGATCTTCATGGTGAACTTCGTACTGCCCTCGGATTTGATTAACGACGAGTTTTGAGTCACCGTAAGATTCTATATGATCCACCTCCAGCTGTTGTGCCAGCTGGAGTCCCATGATGAGAGCGTTGTACTCGGCAATATTGTTGGAGCACGGCTTCGAAAGGAGTAAGCATGCTGGATGACTAGCTGATCGGGGAGACTAAGACTACCTCCACTCCTGCGATGATTTGGCCTTTGGGGCCTGTTCTCGAAGCGCCATCGAAAAACACCCACCAGACGGAGTTTTTTTCTGTGATGTTTGATTCTTGGACCTCATTCGTGATGTCTTCATAGAGTCTGGAGGATTCTGGGATGGAGTGTGCAGCTAAAAAGTCGGCTAGAGCTTGGCCCTTGACGGTTGTTTGTGGGACGAAGACCATATTATATGGTGTCAACAGGATTGCCCATGTAGCTAGTCGGGACTTCAATGATCCCGGCTTCGTCATGAGAACCCTGAGTGGATTGACTCGGGAATGACATGAATTGTCTGGCCCGAAACATAATGGCGAGTCTTCTAGATGGCGAACACCAAAGTCAAACACTCCTTTTCAACGGGGTTGTACCGGTATTCGGCCCCAATCAGTGTCCTACTGAGGTAGTCTGCATCGTTGTTCTGAGCCAACAAAGTGCCGAAGGAATGATCCATGGCACGGACGTAGAGAAGAAATGGTTTGCCTGAGACGGGTGCCACCAGGACTGGCGGGCTCGTCAGGTAAGCTTTGATATCATCGAAAAGTTTCTGGCATTCTTCTGTCAGACGTAGGAGACTCCCTTCTTCATGAGCTGGGTGAAGGGTTGGCATTTTTCAGAAAGGTTTGCTATAAACCTTCAGATGTTTGCCAGACGCCCCTGCAGGCCTCGAAGTTCTCGGGGGTTCTTCGGAGGGGCCATGTCAAGGATGGCTTTGGTTTTCTCGGGATCGACATGAATGCCTTTCGTCATGATAATGAAGCCCAAGAACTTTCGCTAGAAACCCCAAGGAAGGATTTAGCGAGGTTCATCTTGAGTTGATGTGCTCGCATGAGATCGAAGACTGTCTTTAGGTCTTGTAGGTGATCACCTTTGAGACGGCTCTTGACTGTGATATCGTCAACATAGCATTCAACTGTTTTGCGCAGATATTGACGAAAGATGGCATACATAGCTCATTGGTACATAGCACCAGCGTTCTTCAAGCCGAAGGGCATCACTGTGTAGCAAAAAACCCCCTTCGGAGTCCTGAATGACGTGTGTTTTGCATCATCGGAAAATATCTTAATCTGGTTGTAGCCTGAATACCCGTTCATGAAAGACATGCGTTCGAAGCCACATGTATTGTCGATCATCATGTCAGTGATTGGAAGCGAGAATTCTTCCTTCGGACAAGCAGTATTGAGATCCCTGAAGTCGATACAGACTCGTATCTTCCCATTCTTTTTGGTGACAGGGACGACATTGGCCACCCAATCTGGATGTTGCTCTTTACGGATGAACCCGCTGCTCAGGAGTTTGTCCACCTCCTGATCGACAGCGTTTATGATATCAGGACGAAAATGTCGTTGTTGTTGCTTTAGAGGCTTAGCATCAGGCAAGATGTTAAGTCTATGCATTGCGATCTGGGGATCAAGTTCCGACATATCTTCGTAGCTCCAAGCGAAGACGTCGATATATTCTTTGGCCAATTGGACCAAAGACTCCCGGTCTTCTCCCTTTAGACTCTTGCTGATGAAGATGGGTTTGGAAGGAGATCCATCCCCAAGGTCAACTTGTTCGACCTCGTCTTCGGTAGGGGGTTCGCGTAAATCAAAACGAGACTCCCATCGTGCTCCTAGGCGTTGAGCCCATGGTTCTTCCTCAAAGAATTCGGCGTCTGGTCATCGCCTTTATCCTCTTGAGATTGTACAGATGCCATATTGACTGATAGCACCTTCCTGAGGACTGAGCCGATACTCGTATCAGAATCCCAGTTAATGCTTCGGACGAATGAGAGTGTTCCACTTCTTCTGCCTCCGAACTCTCTGGAATAGCTAGCGATGTGACATAGCCTACCCCCCGTTGAATACGATGATAGTAGTCTTGCGGCTTTCCTTTAGGTGTTGGGAGCCGGAGGGGAAGACGCCGATTTTTTTGCCGTAGTTCAGTCCCTTGTTGCTTTTCAGGTCGTAATCCATCTTTTGAATGAGGTACTTTACCTTGTCTGTGTACCGATAGACTTGTATTCTGCAGGTATCTGGTTCTGGCTCGAGTGGCAGAAGGTCTTGATGAAGCTCGACTTTGTCGAAGATGATGGGTTCTTCATCCCGATTCCGCGGTGGGACTATAAGACAGACTCCTTAGGACAAGACTACTCGATTTATATGATTGACGGTCGTTATTTATTTTTGTAACGACCGTAGAGCATTATCTAGTGTATACATGGCATTCCAATGTGGAAGACTAGAATAATTGAAAGACACTCTATTATTGATAAAACACAAGATTTTGTCCCGCGAGATTATATTATCAAGAGAAGGTGCATCTATATCAGCAGATATGTACTCCCCTAATTCTTCATCTATGAGCACTGGGGCTGGTTCAGGAGAGTCCATCACAGATCTGACCTTGGGATCTGAGAGGGCTATGTGGGCCTTCTCTTGCAGCCTGGATGATTGCGGAGGCTTACCTTTAAGACGCACCTTCAGGGGGTGCCTCGACTGTGCCTTCGATGACATGTGTCTTCCCCTGTAGTTTTGCCACAAGGGAAGCCAACGTTTGAGGAGGTCTTCCCTTGAGCCGTATCTTCAAGGGAGCTTCTGTTGGTGCTCTACCTAAAGAAGCCGATGTTTTTTCAGGTAGCTTGATGGTCATGGGAGGCAGCATCTGAGGCAGTTTTCCTTTGAGTTGAATCTTCAAAGGAGCGTCGGAAATCATCTCTGGCTCCATGTCCGGCTCTGTCGCTGTTTTCTGCTTCGTCATCAGCATCGTTAGCTTCCCCTTCATCGAGCGACTTATATAAGCTAGCGTCGGTGAAGTAGGCTTCGACTCACTTGAAAGGGTCAATGTCTGCGAACTCTTTCCAGATGATGTCGTTAGTGGACACGTACTTCATACATTGGTGGAGTGTAGATGGCACCACCATGTACTCATGCAGCCACGGGCGACCCAGCAGGAGGTTGTAGTTGACGTCGGCATCCACGACATAGCAAGTCACCTCAGTTCGGAGGTTACCGATATGACACTTCAGCCGTATTTTGCCCAGCAGTTCACTTTTTTCTTGCATTGAAACCGCTGATTGTAGTATTGGAAGGTGCCAGACGGTACATCGAGATCCCCAGTGTTGACAATAGAGTCCTAGGGATGATGCTGAGAGAAGACCCTGGATCAATCTAAATTCGCTTTACCTTGACAGAACCCACATACCCTGTGTAATACAGTGGCTTGTTGTGCCAGTTGTGCTTGAGTAGCATGTCTTGTTGGGTGAAGGTTATATTGGAGATGACCTCATCCGTACAATTGTAGTACGCACATATGGTCGGGATATCCTTAGGCTGCTTGACCTGACTGATAAAGGACTCAGCATCCTTCAAGGCTTCATTGAGAGCTTCGCGGGTATCTTTGGAAAGGTGAAGCACCTCGTACAGAGATAAGCGGGCGGGAGTACCGACAAGTTGTGCCAGTATGTCAAAGTTGTGGGACTTGGCTAGCCCCGAAGCATTCTTCCTTCACAAAGGCTTGTCGAAACGGGCCTCTACATGCTTCTGTTTATTGGCTGCTGGAGGTTTGGGTGGGCCTCCTTCTTCGGCAGCAAGGGCAGTGCAGGAAGACACCACCTCGACGGCAGCCTCGTCGGGTTGGGCGTTCAGCTCTGAACGCGTTTGTACAGGAAGAGCCTCTTCTACGGAGGAAGAGACCATGCGGTAAGACTTGATCTTCTTGTCCTTAGCTTTGGAGGCAGAGCGTACCCCCGGTTGAGTAACCTCAGAGACGAGATTGGGAAGAACCCATAAGATCTCTTCCCGAGATGTGGTGAGTGGGATGAGTCCACTCACGTTGTCACGAGTAGGTGGTAGGTTGACCACCTCCATTGTCGCCTTTGGGATGGGGACGACGCCATCTTGTGTTGTGGTTGGAGGCAAGGTGCCAAATTGGAGCGATACTAGGTTGGCCGAGATTGTTTTCTCCTCATAGTCGACGGAGAGAACATTCGCATTGATCATGCGCTGGATGTAGTTCTTGAGGACGTAGCAGTCCTGAGTTGGATGTCCGATAAACCGATGGTAGTGGCAGTACCTCGGATTGTCCACTCTCCCAACTTCGTCGGGACGCTTTGGGTCCGGCAATTTGAACATATCACCCTGCTTCAGCATCTCGAAGAGTTGCAAGGTGTCTTCGTCGTTGAAAGAATAGACCTCCTTTGGCCTTGGTGCAAGCGGAGGCTTCTGACTAGGTGCTTGTGCACCTTTGGAGGCATTGACAGTCAGCGCCTGCTTCCTCTTCGTCTCACGTCCAGGGTTGTTGGCAGCAGGGCGTTTTCTCTTATCTTCAAAAGTAGAGAAACTGACTCCCAGAAGGCGAGCATTGGATGCCTTCTTTTCAGCTGCTTCAGCCTCAATAATCAATGAGCTCCAATCGGGAGGAGGAGTGGAGTTGAGCCAAAGCTTGATCGCAGGAAGCATGTTCATACTGCAGGAGGAGAGGAGTGCATGTTCTGGCATGCCCGGGGGCAGTCTGAAGCAGGCTTGTCGAAAACGTTCGATGAATGCTCGAACCGTCTCCTTCTCCTTCTGACGCACCTTTATCAGGGACGCCATTGTCATGTCTTTCCTTTCGTCGTAGAAACGATCGAAAAAGAGACGTGTCAAGTCATCGAAGGAAGATATGGAGTTGTCAGGGAGACTGTAGTACCAGTCATAAGCCACTCCTTTCAGTGTCCCAACAAACAGACTGGTGAGTAGCGCGTCTTCCTTCGGGAGATGTCCCTTTTGAGACTGGAAGTATGTCAGATAACGGCATGGAGAGTCCTTCCCATCGTATGGTGTCAACGTTTGTGGTTTATACTTGGGAGGATAAACCACTTTGTTCCACTCGAGGGGGTATGGTTATGGGATCCCTATCTTCTGGCGCTCTTCCTGTCTATTCTTCGACTCGAAGCGCTCACGTAAGTTCCTGATCATCTCCACTACGTCTTCTGTGGAGCTGGGAGTCAGAGAAGGTGGTACAGCCTGGAGCTGTACATTTAACGGTTCCGACGTCCGAGGTGCTTTACGGCGATCTGTATCCAAGGATACCCGTTGAAGGAGTACACTCGATTCTCCATTGGCCCCTAGGTCAGGACCGGTAGAAGGTGCTCTGGCCAAAGCTGACCGTATCTCGAACACTGCTTGAGTCAGTGTCTGCATGGAGGCACAGAGGATTTTGAGTCCTCCCTCCAAGGTATCCATGCGCTGAACGAGATCTGCTGGTGGCGCATCTGATTCCGTATCACCACCTCCCGTCATGTACACCATCATGACATGACTGGAATTGGAGGGATCGGTTGAAGCTTCGTTTTCAGCCTCGCTCTCTTGAAGAGGAACTTCCCCCGGAGCTTCGTCTTGGCTACCCCAGCTATGCTCAGGAGGGTATCTTCGTCTTCGGGTTAAAGATCCACAGAGGCTTGACTACCTCCAGCTATGTCCGGGAGGCTGACTTCATATTCAGGATGAAGATCCACAGGGGCTTGACTACCTCCAGCTTCCTCTGAGATCTTCTTTCTCCCCCGGGTGACCTCAAACACTCCTGAGGACGGGATGGACGTCTTGGTCTTCCTCGGCTGGATCTTGGATGAGGACGAGGTCGAGGAGTTGCCAGTCGTCTTTCGAATTGACGGGGAGTTAGAGACTACGTTGCAAGAAGCAACCTTTAGTTCTGGCTCCTCTTCAGTTGACACCTTCTTCCCGAGATGATGCTGGAGCGGTGTTGATGATTACAGCCGCTGGAACACAGACTGCCTTTATGGTGGGACTGCTGTCTTGCAATAACAGTTGATGGTGACTATAGCACAGGTGTGCCCTATGAGGGGTGCATTGTGCTTGTCAGTCGACTCTCCTGACCGGCGTTTGTGAGTGATCACATTACACAGATCGTTGGAGGAGAGTGCCACCTTCATACCCTCATCAGGCGCATGGCAAGCCAAGCACCGGGGTGGTCAAGTGAATGCTGCACCCCCTGATCCGACGCAAAAGATTCACCCAGATTAATAGTAGGGGAGCAACATTTAGAGTAACTTGAACCAGCCTCAGACGCACAACCAATATAGGCACGGGGGTTCAAGACCACTGAGTTTGCCTTGCACGACTTGGTTGCGAACGCAGTAGATGCGCTCAAGTGTGATAAGGACTTTAAAGGTCGGCCCATTTCTGATACAGAAGCACCCGGGTCAACCTTGTATAGTTTACCATTGGCAGTGCGCATGATTGTGAGCACATGCCTCTGGCTCACTGCTGGCATAGCAAGTTCGAGGCGCATGGCCCGTGCTGCTTTAGATTTCTTTGTACCAGCCCGCTGGGGCACATAGTACTCAGAGTCCAAATTTTTCTCACCACGACAGCGAGTGAGTCTGTCAAAGACAGATGCCTTCTGTGGCGCATCAGAGTTAATGTGCAGGGCGTTAGCTGTGCCCCTTCTCCGTCGATGCATCTTCCTCGTCTAAGAGAGAGATTGTTGGGGAATATGGTCAGCCCTACGTTTCCCTGAGAGATGCGCTGTACCGGTGGGCGCATTTTGGCTGCTGAGGCCGTCAGCGGGAAGGGTAGGCTGCATCGGAGCATCCCTTTCGATGGTGGTGCCAGGGGCGTCGACCTTGCGCACCCAGGCTTGGCGAGTCTTCTTCGACTTCGACAGCCGGTTCGAAGGACTTGTACTGCCTTCAGAGATGAACTCTTCATATGCCTGTTGATTGAGACGTATGACCAGTATCTTATGGAAGGAGCCGACCTTTACATCGTCAGATTGTGACACAGCTTTCTCGGCGGAGGAGAAAAAGGTCCCCAGCAGAGTCGCCAGCTTGTTTGCCATTAAAATCTTTTAATTACAATTTTAATTACAAACAAAACAGTGTTACAATGTAGGACTTAGATGTAGTCCTAGGAGTATACTTTTGTTTATCTGGGTCCCTGTGTCGATGGAGCGAGTGTTAATGCGTTGACTCCGTTGACGATCTGACGACGGTTCTTGGTTCTCTGAAGGTCTGAGTTGCTCTGGGTGCTGGAGCTTGCGGGGAGGAAGAAGACATTAGGTGTCTCCGTATATGTATGTCCCTCTGTATGTGTATGTAGGTCTCTCTGTCCGTGTGGAAGAAGGAGATGATCCCTCTATTTATATCTTGCAGGTTGGCTGCTCATGCGCGCATATGTAGGATACGCCTATACGTGGGGACGCCACGTGGTTGAAGCTGCGGGAGGCGCATGGATGATGCACCATTATTTGTGGGTTGAATCCTTCATGCTGCTTTTGTGGGCTGGCACGTAGCAGGGGAGAGGATCTTTCAGTTGCTGAGATCTTGGGTGATTAGCACCCCTTCATAGGCTGAATTGAGTGAAAGGACACGTGGCGCGTGTCCCTAGCTCAAAGATCTCGGATTTGGTGGAGGGTAATCTGATAGGATGCGCCTAGGGCTGGGCGCATGAAAAGACTTTGGCTCGCAACCTTTAGGAGTCACGAACTAGTCTGGGCGTAAGGCTTTTGAGGCGCATACGAAGCTTCAGTAGCGACTAGACCTCTGTCTTTAGGGATCAGAGGAAGGTCTGAGGCGCATGGCTCTTGAAGCGCATACAGAGGTTTGGGCGCATGGCTGCGGAGGTACATACGAATGGTTGGGCGGCCACATGGCTTATAACCGCCAGAAAAGTGTAATGATGACGCTGACGTCAGCAGTGCTTTGTTTTATGTAAAATCTGTTGCTGCTCTGTCATCAAGGCATGGCTGCTATCGTGTCAGGACTTCAGCATTTAAAGTTCTTTGACGGGTGATGGGCTGTTGAGTGGGCGCATTGATCTGCGTTCCACTAGGCGCATGGGTCCATGTTGATTAGGACGCATGGATCTGTACTTTTTTGGGCGCTTCAATACAGGGCGCTTGGTACCGACTGGCACGTCTGTACGATGCGCGGTATCTGACTGGCACATCCATTTGCATGATGCGTCTTTATTAGTCCGACTGTTGCGTTCCTCGAGTGCTTTAAATAGCCGTTTTGACTTGGCCGGGCGTCAGGTTCACCACCATAAATGCAAATTTATTGCACGGGATTCGAAGAGCCTGCCACTTGGCTCATGGGTTTGATTTGCCCGGCCTATAAATAGCAGCAAGGAGAGAGTTTGCTTCTCGTTCTCTCACGTCTTTTTGAATGAACTTATTTGCTCGAGCACATTCTGTTGACAAGATGCTCCCGAGGGTGAAGATGCAACAAATTATCTTCATTCATGCACTTGAAGGTGACTGTTACATCCAAAAGTCGAAATCGCGGGCTTCTGAGGCAGGCGGAAGGTGTCTGTTGCATCCAAAGATCGGGATGCTCGAGCCCTGTCTCCGTTATGCTGAAAGAGCCGCAGATCGGAATTATGGTGCTCCCATCTTCCTTGGGAGGAGAGCTCTTCCTCTTGCTAGAGTGGGGTGTTGCCCACTCTGGTTGTGTTGAAAGCTGCTCCTTTAGCCGCAGATCAGAATTACCGTGCTCTCTTGTTCCTTGGGCTTTGGAGAGCTCTTCCTCCAGCTAGAGTGGGGTGTTGTCCACTCTTGTTTTGCTCAATAAATGCTTCATTAGTCGAAGCATTTGATCGGGTCGAAATAGAGCGCATATGCTGAGACTTCATGATGCTCATAACTGAGACGCTGAAATAAATACGCCTGACTGAGACGCTAAAATAGATACGCCTGACTGAGACGCTGAAGTGATGTGCCTGACTGATGATGCGCCTGGCAGGAGGTGCATGGCAGTTTGTTGCGCCTGGCTATAGTCTTAGGATCTTTCTTTTTGTAGAAATTCTCCTTTGTAAAGCCTTTTTTAGACATGTAATAGACTTTTATATGAAAAAAATAAAAATCCTTTTGATGTCTATACTTTTGTTGTTCTTTGCTGTACCAAGTACTTCGTTAGAGCTCCCTGACGCATGTAATATTAAGCGCATAGGAATTCTGGCCTGTGGATGCGCCTGAATTTCCATGCTTCTACAGGCACCAACATCGGTTCAACAGCATCAGGCCCAGGCTCAAGTTCAGAGACAGAAAAGCCAATAGCAGAGGGGACCTGCATCCAGAGGGAATGGTCATGCTTTTACGCTTTTATTGGAGGAGGTGTTAGCAACTAAAAAGGTGGTTACATGTACCATTCTCATTCATTCTCATTTAGTTTCAACTTTATTTCATTCTGGTGCATCGCATTCATTTATATTTTCATGATTTGCTACACGAGTTGGTTTGGAGTCCGAGTCATTACTTGTAAGGTTGATATACTTAATGGTAACAGTCTCGTAGGAGTAGATTGAGTTTATTTCTCATGTTGAGTCATAGTATGCGGGAGAGAGTTTCTTGCGAGGCTGATAGAGTTTTCTACGAGTGATTATGATATCGTCCTAGGTATGAATTGGTTGAATGCTCGACATGCGATGTTAGATTGATATCCTGACAAGGTTATCTTTTGTGTTCATGATGAGAAGGAGTTCTTATTCTCTAAAGGAGAGATAGTCTTTGCCAGTTGTCATGCGGATGGCAGTAGCTGAGGAGGTACATTTTCCCAGGGTAGTCTATGAGTTTTTCGATGTATTTTCCAAGAGCTTCCGAGGTATACCCTAATTCGAAAGATTGAGTATTACATCGACTTGATCCCAGGGGCAGAGCCAGTATTAGTGATACTCCATATGATGTCTCATTCAGAGTTGGTGGTGTTGTATCGATCCATGAGGAGCTTAGGACCAAAGGATTCATTTGTCCTAGTAGATCGCCTTGGGAAGATTTGACCCTTCTTATAAAGAAGAAGGATGGCTCATCACGTATGGTTATTAACTATCGTCAACTCAATATGGTGACTGTTAAGAACAAATATACCTTGCCCATGATAGATAACTTGTTTGATTAGCTTAGTAGAGCATATGTATTTTTGAAGATCGATTTACGGTTTGGGTACCATCAGATCTGAGTCCGAGAGTATGATATACCCAAGATGACGTTCAAATCTAGATATAGCCATTGGAAAATTCTTATTATGCCATTTAGAGCGACCAAAGTATAACGATGTTCATGGATCTCATGAATCCCATCTTCATGTCTCACTTAGACCATTTCGTGATAGTGTTTATTGATGATATCTTGGTCTACATGTCGGACTGAGGCTGAGTACGAGCAACATCTTCGTGTGGTTCTTCAGATTCTCCGAGAGCATCAGTTATATGAGAAGTTCAGCGAGTGTGATTTCTGGCTCAACTATAACTCTTTTTTGGAGCATATAATTACAGGAGGTGGTGTTGAGGTGGACCCCAAGAAGGTAGAGGCTACCAAGAGTTAGCTAGTACCGCATACAGCTTCAGATATACATAGCTTTTGGGGATTAGCAAGCTATATATAGACGTTTTATTGCAGACTTGGTAGGACCTTCGCACCTTTGACACTGCTGACATGTAAGAATGTGCGCTTTAAGTGGTCAAATACTTGTCAGGCTTCCTTCAAAAAACTTTATCAGAGTTTGGTTTTGGCTCATATTCTAACACATCCTATTGGACCAGGTGGGTTCATGATATATTGTGATGCATTGGGCAAAGGACATGAATATGTCCTTGTGTAGCACGGCCTAATGTCTCGGTAGATTCGAGACCATGGAAGAAACTTTTCGACGCACGATCTTGAGTTAGCCGCAATTGTGTTTGCACCCAAGCTCTGGAGGCATTATTTGTATAGGAATCGAGCAGAGATTTTCAAAGGTCACAAGATCTTGAGGTATGTGTTCACCTAGAGCACCATACGGCAGAGGATATGGATGGAATTACCAAAGGATTATGATATTAACCTTCAGTACCATCTAGGGAAGGCCAACATCATTACATACAAAGAAGTCTGAATTCGTATGATTAGTCACGATTAGAAGGAAAATATTTATAACTATGCGGAAATTAATTATATATAATCTTTAAAAACTATGTTTATATTATTCAAAATATTTTAAATAAATACTTGAAAATCTAAATCATTTTTAGGCTAAAAAACCCCTAATTTTGTTATATATATATATATATATATATATATATATATATATATATATATATATATATATATATATATATATATATATATATATATATATAATAAAAAAATTTGAAAAGAACTTTTATATCATTGTGCCTACGCAAAATACAGGGGGCGGGTCACAAAATGAGCCGACCGCGCACCCGCCTGTTGTATAACTATTGCTATAAAAAGAAAACCAAACGAAAATAAGTACTTGCGGCGACCACGCACCCGCCTGTTATATATTACTCTATTCTAGGTGTCAACATGATACATGTATCCTAGATACCTAGGTACATATCCTACAAACATATATATATATATAATATATATATATATATATATATATATATATATATATATATATATATATATATATATATATATATATATATATGGGGTGCTGCTATTAGTACTCCTAAAATGTCATTCGACACTCCACTTTAATTTTTTAACATTCAAATTCGAAATCAACCCCTGCATTAAATATGACATTAATTTGTGCATGCATGGAGGGAGGAGTGTGAGATAGCATTTTAGGAGTGCCAATAATGTTAATGCATGGACAAATTTGGAATTTGGATGTTAAAAATTAAAGAGGAGTGCCAAATGACATTTTAGGAGTGCTAATAGCAGCACCATATATATAAATAAATATATATATATATATATATATATATATATATATATATATATATATATATATATATATATATATATAGATATATATATATATATATATATATATATATACCTCGTATGTATATAGACCATATATATATATATATATATATATATATATATATATATATATATATATATATATATATATATATCTCCTATGTATATATATCTCCTATGTATATATATATATATATTATATATATATACCTCCTATATATATATACCTCCTATATATATATATATACCTCCTATATGTATATATATATCTCCTATGTATATATACCACATATATATATATATATATATATATATATATATATATATATATATAGGAGGTATATATTATATATATATATATATATATATATATATATATATATATAGGAGGTATATATATATATATATATATAGGAGGTATATATATATATATATATATACCTCCTATATATATATATATATATATATATATATATATATAATATATACCTCCTATATATATATATATATATATATATATATATATATATATATATATATTATATATATATATATATATATATATATATATATATATATATACACACGTAGCTAGATAATACATATAACATAGCCTATAGGAATACCTATCTATAACATAGCTATATACCATATATACATAGAGACTCACTAGAAGACTTAGCATATATGTAACCAATATATGTTAGTACACAAATTATACATTCATATATATACATAATATATATACATAATATATATATATATATATATATATATATATATATATATATATTATGTAATATATATATATATATATATATATATATATATATATATATATATATTACATAATATATATATATATATATATATATATATATATATATATATATAATATATATATATATATATATATATATATATAAAAATATATATATATATATATACATTACCTTCCCACTTCCCTTTATATATATATTTTTTTTTAAAAAAATAATATAAAGGGAAGTGGGAAGGTAATGTATATGAGCATATGTGTGTGTGTGATAGGTAAACATATGAGGGAGTTCAGTCTTTAAATATACACACACATATTCTCATATACATTACCTTCCGCCTTCCCTTTATATATATATATATATATATATATATATATATATATATATATATATATATATATATATATATATATATATATATATATATATATCCCCCCGCCCCTTTCAGCCATGCAAGACTTCAACAATTTCATCTTCAATGCTCACCTCACTCCTCTTCAGTTCAAAGGCAGCGAATTCACCTGGTGTAACAATCAGGAAGGCGACCGTCGCCAATACTCCCGCCTGGATAGAGCTCTCACCAACGCCCGCTGGCACGATTTGAGAATCAGCTCCACCCTGTCCCACTTCAACTCCACCGAATCCGACCACGCCCCAATCCTGGTGGAAATCAAAAACAAAACCTACCCATCAAAAAAGAACTTCCAATTCCTGGACTTTGGATCGACCACCCGCAATTCTTGAGCATCGTGGCAGAAGCGTGGAATAGTCAGGACTCCCCCCATCCTCTCACTCGGGTCAGCAACAAGCTCAAAGCCACCAGGAAAGCTCTTTCTATTTGGAGCAAACAAGCATTCGGGGACATCTTCCAAGCGATTCGCGTAGCAGAGGACGATGTCACCCGCGCTGAAGCTTTATTCCTCTCCGACCGTTCCCCTGCGGCTAGGAGAGCCTTGAACCTTACCAAGGCCATTCTCAAATTCAGGCTCAAAGTCGAGACCGACTTCTGGAAACAGAAAGCCAGACTGAAATGGGACAGCGACGGGGACAAGAACTCTAAATACTTCCACGCCTGCGTCAACGGCAAAAGAAACAAACTTTCAATACATCACATCACTGACGAGCAAGGAACCATCAGATCCGATCACAAGGGAATCCAAGAGGCGGCCACAGATTTCTACTCAAAATTATTCGCCAAGGAGAGGGTTCTTAAAGACAACTCCTTCCTTGACCAAATCCCCACCATCATTAACGACTGCGACAATGCTCTGCTGGAGCGCCCTCTGACCGAACAGGAAGTGAAAGACGCGGTGTGGGCCTTAAACGCGCATAGCGCCCCCGGTCCGGACGGCTTCTCTGGCTCTTTCTTTCGCACCTGCTGGGATATTATCAAACAAGACATCACCGAAGCGGCGATCGCCTTCCTCGAAGGAGCTCCTTACCCCAAAGCCATCTCCAGCGCCAATCTCATCCTCATCCCGAAAAAAGGTAACCCCAACTCCTTCCGCGACTTCCGACCCATCAGCCTTTGCACATTCACCAATAAAATTATCTCCAAGATTATCGCTACCAGAATGGCTGAAACCCTCCCCAAAATCATCTCGGAGGAGCAAAGCGGATTCGTGCGCGGAAGAACCATCCAAGACAACATCATGCTGGCCCAAGAACTTATTACCTGCATGAAATTCCCGGCGAGAGGGGGCAACATCGCCATCAAGATTGACATGGAAAAAGCATACGACAGACTCGATTGGCAATTCATGATCTGGGTCTTCAAAGCTTTCGGATTCTCAGAGAATTGGACTAACATCGTGTGGAGATCCATCAGCAACTCTTGGTTCTCCACAGTTATCAACGGCCAATCCGAGGGATTTTTTAAATCTAGCCGAGGTGTCAGACAAGGCGACCCTCTATCGTCCACGATATTCATCATTGCCGCCGACGCCCTGAGCAGAAACCTAAACAACATGGTCAATACCCCAAACTTCCTGCAATACCACACTGCCAGCGGATGCCCCACCATCACCCACCTGGCTTTCGCCGACGATCTTCTCATCTTCTCGTCCGGGGACGTCGGATCGATGGAGGTGGTTCACAACACCCTGGAGCGGTACTCCAGATGCTCCGGCCAGAAGGTCAACCTATCCAAGAGCGTAATCTACGCCCACCACAATTTCAATATCGAGAACGCGACCAGACTCACCAACCTCTCTTCCATTGCGGTGGCTCATCCTCCTTTCAGCTATCTCGGCTGCCCCCTGGTGTACGGAAAATCTAACGCCAGCATCTTCGAGAATTTGATCACCAAAATCAGGAACAAGATTGATGGTTGGCATAACGCAACCCTATCCCCAGGAGGGAAAATTATCCTTATCAAACATGTACTCAACTCCGTCCCCATCCACACCCTGGCGGCCTGCGCCCCTACCAAGAAGGTTATCACGTCTATTGAGCAGATGTTTTGCAACTTCTTCTGGGGGCACAACAAGGGGCAAGACAAACACCACTGGGCCAGCTGGGATACTATGGCATCCCCGATCGCGAACGGCGGGCTAGGATTCACCAAACTCGAGCATATTGTCAAAGCTTTTTCCATGAAACTGTGGTGGAAGTTACGCAGAAGCCACAACCTGTGGACCAAGTTCATGAAGGCCAGGTACTTCAAACACATCCACCCAGCGACGGCCACTGCTAACTGCAGATCTTCCGCGGCTTGGCGACGTATTCTTCGTGGCCGTGACTTGGCCGAGCCCGCGATCAGACTCCATCTGGGTACAGGAGAGTCCAACCCTTTCCTGGAAAGGTGGATTGGGGATAACCTTATCCCGAACACTACTGATTCCACTAGAAACACTAAGATTAAAGACCTGTGGAATCCCACCAATAACGACTGGAATTGGGACATGATCCGTGATTGGTCAGGCAACGAAACAGTTAACAGCATTCGACAACTCGGACTTACCATCGGGACCGACGCTGACAAGCTGAGGTGGTCGCTGGCAGCTTCAGGAGCATTTTCTGTGAGATCGGCTAGACTCACGATCCAAGACAACGGCCCAGACCTTTTCATTGCGCGTTACTGGCACTCTTGCATCCCTAAGAAATGGTCCTTTCTCCTATGGAAAGTCATGAGAAAGAAATTGCCAACTGACGACACCCTCAACTCCATCGGTATTAGCCTGGCGTCTGCTTGTAATTGCTGCATCGAGCGTCAGACGGAGACTATTGACCACATCTTCAGGGAAGGGAGCCTCCCTAACAAAATCTGGAGAACCCTCCATCACAACTACAACACCTCTCCAGAAGACGGGCGCTTTATCGATCTTCTGGCCCAATGGGGAGCCGCATCCCACGGCCACCAGATCGTTGCAAGCGGCCGCCACCTGGGTAATTTGGAAGAATCGCAACAAAGCAAGATACGAGGGACACCAATACTCAGTCGACCAGCTGATCAGGGAAATTTACCGGCAATGCCGCAAAAGGAGCTCCCTTTGCTCCCACAGATCTCCGGCTTTCGGGCTTCCGTTCTCCTCTTAGTTTTGGCGGCTGCGTCCGCCTTTTCCCCTATCTTTCCTTTTGGTATACTTTTGTCTTGTATACGTGTCTGGCTTCCGCTTTTGGAGCATTGTTTATAAAAAGAGGGGGTTTTTCTTAAAAAAAAAAAAATATTTATTTATATATATATATGACCTCTAGCCTAGTGGTTAAGAGAGATGCATGCGGCCCGAGTGGTCAGGAGTTCGAATCCCAGTGGGAACAATTCCAGAAACAATTTACCTGGTTCCGATATTTATATATATATATATATATATATATATATATATATATATATATATATATATATTATGTTTACCTATCACACACACACACACACATTCTTATATACATTACCTTCCCCCTTCCCTATATATATATATATGTACACCAAGTTATATACATATATCAATCTAATATTTAGGAATATATTATGATACCTACAATACACACAAACATATGCATATCATATGTTTGTAGGATATGTACCTAGGTATCTAGGATACAAATTTGGTATCATGTTGACATCTAGATTAGAGTTATATATATATATATATATATATATATTTTATATATATATATATATATATATATATATATATATATATATATATATATATATATATATATATATATCCCCTCAATTGATATTCTTAGCCACTCCATTACACATGACACACACACACACACACACACACACACACACACACACATATATATATATATATATATATATATATATATATATATATATATATATAGGATGGCCGGAGCCCCTTGGATGCAGGCGGGAGCCCCTCTCCTTGCCTCGCCGCCCCCCTCTCCTCTTGGGATCTGGTGGGTTGGCTGGCCGGTCGGACTACCCGGTCTGACCGCGCCCTACGACATTTTCGTCCCCCTAGGAGGATCCCCCTCCGCCCCAGGTTGGCCGAGCTCAGCCTGGCCCCCCTCCAGTGGGCCCCCCACCTCACCGGCTTCCCATAACCCCTTCAGCGTCGCCGTCATCCTAGGCGGCACCAGCGTAACCTGTCTAGGTGATGCCCTTCGTCGGTAGCTGCTCTGCCCGGAGAGCCCACACCCGGTCTGGTACCCCCTCCCACAGTCGTCCACCTCGCTGCGCCGCCGCCGCCCTCCTCCACGGAAGTGCCAACCCTCCTTCCACCACTGTGGCCACCTGCTCGCTCGGTAGGGTCTGCCTCCTCCAGTGGATCTGGTTCTGGCCAGCTTCTTCCCGTCCTGATGCCTTCCCCACCAGCGGTGCAGCCCCTCCATCTGCGGAGCCCACCCCCACCACACCCATCTCCCGCAGATGGTACCTCCCAAGAATCTTCGGTCTCCGCTGGCGCCGTCGCTACCTGGTTCAGCTCGGTCCCCTCCTCGGGACGTGCGAGATCCCCTCCTCCTGCCACTGCTCCTACCCCTCCGGCGTTCCTCACGTCGGCGGTGGATCCCCCGCCCCGTGCTACGAGCACCCCTCGTGGGCCCCCGTGGCCGCTGCGACCCCCTTGGAGTTCGATGGCCTTAAGCGCACTCTGCGCCGCATGCTGCAGCCCAGGCGGTAGACGCCTCTGGGTGTCGGCCGACTCAACCTCTCCGCCGGAGTCGGCCCCTCCTTTTGGTCGAGCCCATACTCCCCCTCCCCTTTCCCACGTCGACGACCGGTTGCTTTCGGCGCTTCTTCTCCCCCCGTTGGTGTCCTCGGTCCCCCTCCTGGCCTCCTTCGCCGGAGCCCCCTCCTCCATCCCCCCTTAGCCTCCCCTCCGCGTCGGTCCCTCCCCTCCGGGCTGGCCAACTCCGCTGGCGCCCAACGCTCCCGTCCCCCCTTCCGGCCGTCTTCGCCAGAGAACTGGCTCCAGGCTGAGCAACCCCCACCCCTATCTCCCTCCCCCCGGGCAGCGTGCCCTCCTCGTGCAGCGCACCCCCTCGGGGCCAGCGCCCCCCTCGGGCAGCGCACTCGCCACCACCCTTGGGCCCAGCGCCCCACCCATCTTGCTATTTTGATTTTTGAAATTTGAATTCTATCGAGTTCGATTTCGGATCACCAGATTTAAAAAAATGCTGCTAGTTAATGATGGTTTTTAGTTAGGATCTTTGTTAAGGGTTCCACCCCCACCTTGTAGGAACTTGGGCTATCTCCCGGTTCCAACCTCTAGTTTTCAGTTTCAATGAAGGCTTTAGCCATTGTTTATATATATATATATATATATATATATATATATATATACATATATATATATATATATGGACGAATATGATTACAAATCGCTCGGAAACCCTAGGGCGCCTCCTTCTTCTCCACTTTTCCGGTGTGGCCTTGCGGCCGTTCCGGTACCCCTCTCGGGGTTGCCACACCACTTGGGTGGCAACACCGTCCCCGTCTTTACTTCACACCCTTAGGTATCCATGGCTACTAGATCTTTCACAGAAGTGGTGGAAGGTAAGACATCTCCGTCTGTGCCTCCTATCCCTCCTCGATTGATAACCACCTTCAAGGGGGCTCCATCAATCTCCTTCACTGAGGAGGAAGAGGCAACCCTAGCTTCCCCATTACGCTTTGCGTTGGTTGGGAAGTTCTCTCATTATTGCCCGTCGATCGACAAAATCCGCAATGCTCTTGCGGAGTTTGTCTTTGATGGATCCATCAATGTCGGTCTCATCGCTCGAGCTCCGATGAGGATCTTCAAATGGGAGCCATATTTTTTACCTCATCAAGAATCCCCTATCACCCCGGTATGGATTAATCTTCCAAACCTCCCTCGTCATTTCTATGCAAAGGACGCTCTTTTTGCTATTACAGGAGCCATTCGAACTCTGCTAATGATTGATAAAGCTACAGCAGATTTATCTCGCCCTAGCCTTGCTAGGGTTTTCATTGACATTGATGCTTCCAAATCTCTTCAACATAAGATCCGGATTAATCTACCACGCAATAGGAGTTTTTGGCAACACATTGAATATGAAACAATTCCTTTATATTGCACTGCATGTCGTCATCAGGGGCACGTCACTGAATCTTGCAAGACTAAACCAAACGATAAAGGGAAGGCTATCATTACGGAGAAGGAGCATCATACAACGGAGATCAGAATTTTGTCCAGGGAAGTGCAAGACAAACCTAGAGAGGAGTTGAGTACTCCTAATAATGACATTTCCATTCAGGGAGAACCTTCAACCAACGCACAAACAGTTATGGATCCAGCACCCAATCAGGAACTGTCACCTCAGCCGCAGGTGACTGTTGTTGCTCATAATGAAGCCAACCGCCAAACGGAGATCAACACTAAGTCCCATGCAGAAGAAGCCAACGTCCAATCAACTTCTATTCCTCCATTAAATCCTGACCCTCCTCTAAGTAATGACGCTCATCCTCGTTCACCGGAGCCAGCAGAATCAGCGGAAGAACAGGCTGATCATGAAGAAGACGCAGAAGCACTGAAAGAAGGGGAGATTACTGGGCGAACTTGGGCGGACGTAGATGATGAAGAAGATGCTCGTACATTGGCAGAGTCTAATGTCCGGGAAAAAGAAATGGTTACACTCAAGCCCTCCAACTCGATCCGTAAGAAGAAGGCTCCTCCCCCGCCGTCAGACAGAGTCCTCCGGTCAGTTATCGCAAGCTCCTCATCCAGACCAAATCTTAATGTTTAAGTTCTTAATTTAGAATGTTCGGGGTATTGCCAACAAGATGACTCTTAAAAGAATCAGAAATCTAGCCAGAATTAACAAAGTTCATCTCATTGCTATTATCGAACCCAAGGTTTCGCCTACCAAACTGACATCATTTCAACTCAAGCTGGGATGTTCTCATGGAGTCACCAACGAGAAGGGGAATATATGGATCTTCACTGGAGGAGGTTCGACTATGCATTTGGTGGACTCCTTTGATCAAGCAGTGACTATTCGATACTCCATTGACTTCCTGCCTACCGAAACCCTTGTCTCGATCGTTCATGGTGACAATACTAAGGAAGGCAGGGTTATAATGTGGGATAGATTACAATTCTTACAATCTCACTATAATCTCCCCAGGGCAGTTGGAGGAGATTTTATGCAGTCAGGAACAGAGCAGAAAAGACTGGTGGCTTGCCTCCTACCTCCCAAGCTATGAATGATTTTAATAATTTCTTGATGACTACGGGATTAACTGAACTTCCATATACAGGTAGCTCATTTACTTGGATGAAGTCAGATGGAGACAGGCAGGGCTCTCGGCTTGATCGCATGTTGTTGGACAAAGACTGGCTTTCCCTACTGCCCCTTTCGATGGAAGATCATCTTAACAGAGATGAATCGGATCACACGCCATTTCTTATTACATTCAAATCTGCAAATGTGCGGGTCCGTAAGCCTTTTCGTTTCTTGAACTTCTGGACCACTCATGAGGAGTTTAGCAAGGTGGTTGAGACAGCTTGGACCTCTGTTCATAATGCTAATGCTCTTGTTAGAGTATCGGCGAAATTGGTAGCTTGTCGCAAAGCTTTATCTACCTGGAGTAGGGTAACATATGGGGACATTTTTCAACAGGTCAGGATGTCAGAAGACGCAGTGTTGGCTGCTGAGATCGAACACGAGCATAGTCAGTTTGAGACCTCAAGAACAGAGCTTAATAAGGCTCGTGCATTATTAAAACAACGTCTCACCTATGAAGACTCCTATTGGAAGCAAAAGGCTAGATTGAGGTGGGACCTAGAAGGAGACCGTAATACGGCTTATTTCCACGAGTGTGTCAATAGCAAACAAAGAAAACTCAGAATTCATTCTATCAAGGTCGATGGGGGCTCCCTCACTGAGCTCAAGGAGATTCAGGATTCTGCGAATGCTTACTTTGCTGCCCAATTTACGAATACAAATTCAGTAGAAGATGATAGTTTTCTCGACTGCATTCCTAAGATTATTACAGAAGAGGATAACCAGGCTTTAAATCTTAGTCCAACGAGGGAGGAAATTGCTCAAATCATTAAGAGCATTGATTCTAGAAGTGCGGAAGGACCTGATGGATTCACTGCTAAATTTTTTATAGCTGCTTGGAACATAATAGAGGATGACATCCTTGAAGCATGTCAACTGTTTATGGAAGGCTTTTCTCTTCCTAGAGCTATATCGAGTACTTCTCTTGTGCTTATTCCAAAAATCAAGAGCCCAATGACATGGTCTGATTATAGGCCTATTAGCTTATGTACTGTCATGAACAAGATTATTTCTAAGCTTTTAGCTAATAGATTGGCATTGTTTCTTCCTAAAATCATATCTCCAGAGCAGAGTGGTTTCGTGAGGGGAAGAGAAATCATTGATAATGTTGTCTTAGCTCAGGAAATGATGAGTACGATGAAGATCAAAAATAGAGGAGGGAATATTGCTATTAAGCTTGATATGGCTAAGGCTTATGACAGGGTTGAATGGAGTTTCCTGATGAAGGTTATGAGGAGATTTGGATTCAATGAAACATGGATCAATCATATGTTTCGACTTCTCAGTAATGTCTGGTATTCTACAATCATTAACGGAGAGTCATCGGGGTTCTTCCATGGCTTTCATGGTGTTCGACAGGGTGACCCTATTTCCCCTGCTCTCTTTATCATAGCAGCAGAAGCACTTTCCCGCAATCTCAAGAAATTAGTGGACCTCCCATCCTTTAATCACTTTTACTCTCTCAGTGGTTGCCCAGCGGTTACTCATCTTGCTTATGCAGATGATGTACTGATCTTTTCAGCAGGGGATGTCTCTTCTATACGTGCTTTGAGATCGGTTCTGACTAGATATGAAGCTGCATCTAGCCAACTTATTAATGGGCACAAATCTTCCATTTATGTTCATCAATCATTCCCTCCAGATCATGAAGCTGAGCTAAAGGAGATTACTGGTTTCAGATCCTCGCAACCTCCTTTTGTCTATCTCGGTTGTCCATTGATGTCAGGAAGGAAGAATGTAGGAATGTTTGAGGAGTTGATCTCTAAAATTAGAAATCGGATCGATGGTTGGCAGCAGAGGCTCCTTTCCTATGGGGGTAAGCTAGTACTTCTTAAATCAGTATTAACATCAATTTCTATGTACACTCTTGCAGCCTGTAGTCCCCCAAAGGCTGTTCTTAATCAGCTTGAAACAATGTTTTCTAAGTTTTTTTGGGGATCGAAGGAGGGCCATTATAAACATTCATGGCTAGGTTGGTCATCAATGGCCAGACCTAAGGATGAAATTGGACTTGGACTTCGAAGTCTTGAAGAAGTTATCAATACATTCTCTACAAAAATTTGGTGGAAACTAAAGACTCAAGACGGACTATGGTCTACTTTTATCAAGAATAGATATTGCAAGTTCACTGGAATTGATGTGGTTCAGACCAATTCAAATGCTTCTCAAATCTGGAAAAGGATTATTCATGGGAGGAACATATCTAATCATCTTATTCAACCTAATCCAACGGATCCTCACTCCTGGACTTGGGTTCCATCTCACTCGGGTATGTTCTCCCTAGAATCTGCGTGGACTCATACTAGAATACCATATCCTCGTAATACAAATTTTTGCCACATATGGAATTCGTGTATTCCGATTAAGTGGTCTATTCTAGAATGGAGGATTTTACATGATCGTCTTCCGACGGATGATAGTGTTCAAAAACTTAGCTATCAGCTGGCCTCTCAATGTCATTGCTGTGTTCAACCTCATCATGAATCTATCGGACATGTGTTTCATGAAGGAGATCTGGCTAAGGAAGTATGGCGTCAACTACAACAAGCATTCAGAATCACCAATTCAGGGGACTGGCTACACACACTTACGCGTTGGTGGCGTAGGCCATTGATCCATCTCCGCAAAATTGTAGTAGGAGCAGCTTGCTGGGTCATCTGGAAAAATAGGAATAAATGGAGATATGAATCCTATAAGTATTCAGCAGATCAGCTAGTTAGGAAGATTCGTAGACAGATTTTGAAAGCTCTTACCAAATGCAAGCATTTGAAATCTCTTCCTTCCTTTTTGCAGTAACTGTAATCAGTTAGTTCTTTTGTAATCTCATTTTAAGGGAATGAATAAAACAGTAGTATTCTATATATATATATATATATATATATATATATATATATATATATATATATATATATATGGACGAGTGTGTGTAGGAGTGTAGAGAAGAAACGCGGGGGAGGGGGGGACGCAACAGCATAACAACAACAGTAGAAGCAATAGTAGTAGCAGTAGCAGTAGAAGTAGTAGCACTAGGAGCAGATGCAACAGTAGTTGCAATAGAAGCAGCAGCAGCATCAATAGTAATAGGAGAGCTGCAACAATAGCTACCAGTAGCAGTATCATGAGCTACAACAACAATTAGCAGCAGCAACAGTTGTAATTGCTAGCTGCACAAGCAAAGTAGCAGTAGTAGCAGCAGTTAGTAATAGCAATAGTAAGAAGCTAGCAATGCACTAGCAGTCAATATTACAAGCCTGCAGGATCTAAGGGCGTTGTATGTGGTATATGTAGGAGTGTATGGTAAGGACAAGGCCTATGATAGGTTATGTGTGATATTGTGGAATATACTGTAGGATATGTGTATGATTTAGTGATTAGATAAGAGTATAGATATAGATGTTGATATATATAGCATATATGTAATACTGGTACAAATATGTAATATGGGTAATAGCTAATTATGTATGGGTAATTTATATGCCATAGATACTTGTATATATGTATTTTGATACACCATGGTAAGGGTGCACACGGGTAATTGGTATAGTATTAGTATATGCAATATAGCATGGGTAAAAGGCTTAATAAATATTGGTTTAGGTAATAGGTATATGCATATTGGTATAGGTATAACTATGTAACATGTGGTAGTGGAAGGGTAAAGGTAAGGTAATGGGTATGAGCTAAGATATTATAATATATGAGTATATATATGTAGGATATCCCGTATCCCTATTTATATGTATCATGACCTAGAAAATGTAGATTTGACTTAGTGTAACTAATATCTTCAATGTATGGACCTAGAAATCTAGGTAAAGCCTAGGAATGACTAGCTTGACCATGGAAACAAAGTATTGACCTAGTTTGACTTCAAGACCTAGTTTTGACCTAGAAATTATATTTCAATTTAGATATCAATGATTATCAGTCAAAACACCAATTAACATTGATATTTTATATTTAGGTTTTTGTGACTCTATTTTAGATATCGATCCTCACTCATGGTCAGGACCATATGTGAATACATTCTCTGACAGTTTTTGTTATCTTGATAGTTTTGATGATATCCGTATTGTAGTGTTATACTTGATTCCTAATACGAGGATTATACGGGCTAGTATCTTGATAGCTGTCATGAGGAGTCGTGATTGGATCTATCGTACTAGTTGGAGGAATGGAGAAATATTGGTAGATTACATAATCACACCCCAAATGCTTGTGCGTAGCTCACCCTCAACTCACATAGGGTGTAACCTGATCTTACTTGTACTTGTGCATAGCTTTTCATATACGACTGGCCTGATCAATTACTATACTTGCATAGCTAGTCATATGGAATAACCTGATATTATCCCAAGCCGATCATATAATAAACTAATATTTCAAGCACATCTTAGTAGTTCATGCTCTATTCCAGTTATTACCCGCTGATACATTCATTCTCATGATTACTTGCAGTTTATTATTTTCTGTGACAAGATTGCCATTTTTCCTATTTCCTTATTATTTTAGTTTTGCTTTTTTTTTATCTTGTATTTCCATTACATACTGCTTTTATAGTTTTTGTTAATTTAGTGGAACTGTTGTTTGTTTATGTACTTCACTCCAATCCTGACTGGAGAACAATTTTCAGAGGATCTTGAGGACTTTTGTCCAACTTATTATGGACCGAGAGTAGATGACGGATACATCCAGGAGCCGTAGAAGGAGCCTATTCCTGTAGAGGAGACACCACTAGTAGTGACTTAGCTAGTTTATCTATTGGTACTGGATTTGTCTCCAGCTTCCGAGGCTTTGAGATGTTATTATTTCTGAGGCTTATGTTGACGTGGAGATAGCTAGACTCTTAGACTATTTGATGTCAATTTGGGATTTTATATTTCTAATCTTGTCTTGGATTCACATTTCATATCTTTTATATCATTATTTTGCCATTTATCTTCGTTATAATTTATTGTGATTGAGTATGAATATTATGATTAAATTGTCCTCCTTTTGGAGTTGAGATATAAATGATAGGTTATGATATATATTCATGAGCTATGATAGGTAGCATTAGAGACTTAGACAATGTTCTACTGTGGATGCTGCAGTGTAGGTTGGACGTACCCACGTGCTTGTGTCCTTATTCCGGGTGTGGGTCTGTAGAAGCATGACAAATCTCAGCATAATACAAGGCACAGAAGCGCAGGCGGTCAAGCACGCTAACAGCAAAGACAAAAGTCACAACAGATGAAAAGCTCAGAAGTCCTTTTTATTAATCATGGCTACAGACTCGTCATGATTACATAAAAGACTGCATAAAGACATAATTACAAGGATCTGTTACAAAAGACTTTGTGATTACATGTGCCGAATTAAAAACTCCTACAGATCTACGTCGGGGTTACTCTTCACAATGTGATCATTATGGAGAGAGACACTGTGGATAGAAGATGTGAATATAGTCGCCATCAAAGTCTCCACCATAACTTCCTCCCTCCAGACGCGCAGCACTTCGGGAAGCAGCTATTGGCCTGCCGAAAGCTCAGGCCACAGCGTAGCATGAAGACCCTTTTTCAAAAGGGCATCAGCTTCTGAGGCTCTTCTAGCCTAACAAAAGCACGCCGCTACCAATAAGCAGCGCAGAGCACAACCTGTGGCTCCCCGGGTTGGCCATCTACCCACAAGCTAGGTCATCAGGACCTCTGAGACCTCCAAGGCGTCGCCCAGGTTCAAACTCCTCATGAGAAGTGTTCCAGCACATTCCGAGGCTCATCAACAGTTCTTCTACGAAGGCATAGCCTCTTTGAACGAAGGAATCCTCAACCAAAATCCGACTTAGGCAAGGCCAACCGCCGCTCGAAGATAAGTATGGATCCAGCATGGTGTTGAAGGACAAGAAGAAGAAGAAGAAGACGTGACTCTTCAGAAGAAACTCCCCCTTCATATAGGACAGGAGTGGTCCAAAATGCAGGCCACATGGCCGACGGTCAAAGTTCCCACATTAATAGGATGAACCTAGGACTCAGCACGATGAACCTCATTAAGTAAAGTTCATTCGACTAAGTCCTAGACTATTCTAGGACCCCTTAGAATTCCCCAAGTAATAGTGGTAATTAAGAGGGAGTCGTTCATTAAGGAGCGGTCATTCGGTGCTCTTTAAAAGAAGACTTCAAAGCCAATGCCTTCAATCCAGAGGCGCAGCTACATTCTTGCGCCAACCTCTGGTGCAGACTAGTGATGTTTTCACACCACCTCAACTCCAACGGCGCAACACTCTGCTCCGACCCAGAAGCTCAACTACTTTTTGTCGGAGGCTTGGAAGATACCATTGCATCCAACACAAGTCCGCCTGTCGCTCTAAAAGTACAGTAACCTCATCAATCTGAAGCACAAGCCTACTCGTCATCCTGAAGCACAGTGACTTTATCGCTCGAAACCCAACCTTCTCGTCGCTAATACGCACAGAGGCTCCGTCGTCTTCGAAGCCTAGTCCACTCGTCGTCTGAAAGCACATAGGCTCCGTTGTCTCCAGAAGAACGGTCTACTCGTCGTCCCATAAGCATAGCAGTACTCAGACCTCGCTAGAGGCGCAGGAAGCATGGTTCCACCCGGTTGGTTTGCTTAAACTGACTCTCTCAAAGATAAGATTGGGGTCAATCATGATTGATATCTTATCAAATTGATTTAAATCTTAGACGAGGATCAATCAGAATTCAAATCTGAGATGAAATTCCAAGATTTATTCGGCTACATCCGAATAAGCAAATCGGCACACGCTACGTGTCTCCTCCTTCGGTTATTTTGATAACCACCAGAGATCTCGATTGAGAGGAATCTCAATGTCTGCCACACGTCAGCGCCGTAGAAGCTTGCACCGTGTAATGACGACAGATTCTTTCATATCTCTAAACCCTAATGGACATCGCATATGTGCTCCTTTCTTCTATAAATAGAAGGAGTTTTCCTTCAACAAAAGAGAAGAGACCATCGAACATCAAATCTCCAGCTCCAAGCAACCTTTTGATTGGAAACCCTAGAGTTCCATCAAAGGCATCAGAAAGTCGGAGCAAGTTCAACCCATCGTCAGATCGTCAACGGAATAAAGGAACTGCTGTAGTGCTCGATCTCCATCGTCACACTTTCCCAGAAACTCTTTCATTTGTACTTAGAATATCCTGTTTAGGACTTCCTTCTTTGTACACAGGTCTTTTTACGTTCAATAAACAAAAAGTTCGTTCAACCTTTTATGATGTCGAATAAAATGGTGACTCTGCTAGGGACTATATTCTCCTCCAACGAGAAGGCGGTGATGCAATCTGACGACAACTTACTGGGATCTTTCTAGAAGATGTTGGTTGTACGCTTCGACCAACAAGCTTTTGAAGATCTCCTTTCTGATGAGAAGTCGAATCCTTCAAAGCAGTTCATAAAACCGAAGAAGACTCGACGTGTTTGGAGGACCAAAGTGGCTGGGAAGAACAGCACAACGGAGGGAATTGCGATCCAGAACCCCCTCAACGCCGAAGCGTCGGCGAAGATTTCGGCTGCTACATCCATATCTCCTCGCTCGATTCCCACCCTGGGAAAGTATAGAGAGGAAGACGGTATCTCTATGGCGGGCCTGACGAAGGTACAATGCCGAAGGAAGCATGCACCGGTTCAACCCCTCACAACGGGAGCATTGTCGGCGAGGAGATTCGTCTTCGACAGAATCGCCTTCCCATCAGGCGAGCCTTCATTGGATTCTGAATACTATGCTCCCGCTGGGAGTAGTAGAAAGAATCCAAGGCAGTACGTGCCTCATGCAACAAACGTACCATGCCTATGACCGACCAAAGGCCCGTGTTGACAGTCACATGCGCTGCCGATGGGAAGTTATACAAAACTGGTCCCCATGCTCCGATGCCTTGACCAGTTGAACCCCTCTATCACTTGAGAACTCTGGTACGTGATGCATGCCAAGAGGTACATCCCGTAGAGAGAGACTCGTGCGAGCAGTGTTCCTGCAAGCATGATAGGAGTTTGCCTCGCTAGACCCTCTCTAATCGTACCTACATGCAACTTCCCTGCACGTACAATAGGGGTACCACGACGGAAGGTTTAGGGTCGAAGGGAGGACGAGTAACTCAAGGCAAGGTTCCAGTCACAGGGCTGACCGATGGTAGCTACACTTGCGTATACAACTATCAAAGCCATGGGGATACTCGGTATCTATTTATCAATTACGAGCTTTCGTCTTTCTAATCAGTAAAATACAAAAATAATGAAGAGTTCAAGAGATATCACTGAATACAATTACGTGATTCAAAGGCAAAGGTATAATTCAAGAGTAATTGTTAAAGCAGTCGTGGATGAGATCCTAGAGACATCTACATCTCAATCCACGTAGGGTAATTAGATAAAAAGTGAACCAAATGCATCATGGTTGATTAGACCGCAATACAATGATTCTGATTAGATAATATGTTAGCGGGCGTCCCTAATAAACATATATCTTGAATCAAGCTTGATAAAAGAGTAAGCTTGCAAAAGCTAGGCTGTAATAGCAGCATTGGTCAAGATGGTCAAAATACAAGTATGCGAGATTTTTGAAAAGAGGACAAGTAGTTCGAGTTTTGAGAGAATCAAAACCTTACCGGGTGTTCTTGTCTATCCAGTCAATCCTACTATCTTCTATTCATAAGGCCTTGGTCAACTAATGGGTTATGGATCTCTAAATTCCATATTCTAGGTAAACCTATTAGCGCCAGTCACTTACCTTGTTAATAGATCATAAGGATCATATAATGCTAAATTGAGAGACATGCAACCAACTTATAGAGCTCCCACTAGTATTGGCTTTGGGTCTTATGGGACATACATGATATTTCTATTCTCTATAGTATCCTAAACTTGTAATCACGTCTGAAATCATTTCATCGAGAATTATGCCCCGCCCATATACTCTGGCTGTGGTAAACCCTTGGTTCCATGATTCAAAGGTGATATGCTATCATGCACTCTATCTTATATCGACACAAGAGTATCTAAGATCTAAAGAGGTCAACGAGAACATAGTTTTAACAATATTCCATAGACTATGATTCTCCCAATGATTTTAATTATGTGGGTTGTGCCTCGCCAGTGCGCTGCTGGCTGCAGTGAACCCACACTATCCATTCTCAAACAATTGGCGACAGTGCGCTGCTGTCTAGTCATCGCAGTCATTTAATTACTCTAACTATATTCCTAAGGACTTCAAGGAGCTGCTAAAGGTTCAAACTAGTTGACCATGATAGAAAGCGTAAACATCTGCCTATAAGTCTCAATCCTTAAAGTAGGAGATTGATCGGGGAGGAAATAACTGAAGATAATGAAAACAAGAACATCCTAATATTTATTCCATATATATTTCAAATGGGCTGAGGGAAAACTTTGAATCAAATCTGACTTGAGATTCGTATATGAATAACAAAATCAGAAATTACAAATTAATTCTTCACAACAAAATAGGATTTAAAAACAGGCAATTATAACTTATGATATAAGATTTATCTCTAAATAAATAAAAAATTGAACAGTTTATCAAAATTAAAGCTTAATTATAGGAAAGCCTAACTAACCAAGTGAGTAGTCATATCAAAAGTAATGGTGTATCTATAGAGATCTGGCAAGCTATCTAAATTGTACGGCCTATCCAATAACCTTAACTACCCAACGGTCAATTTTGAACAAGGGACTCCTACTCCTAGTCATTATCTTAAATCATTTTAATCCAAGTTTATGAATGAGCATTTCCTGGTCGCAGGCTCGCAATAGTACGACTAACGTACCATCACGAGTTCATAATATTTTATGAAAACTGACCTGCATGGGCCACCACAAAAACTTGTCACGATCCGGACCCGCTTTTCGGATACGAGACGTGTCCAAGCCAGCCTACGCCGCGGAGTCGGCGGTAGAATGCTGTCAACCCCGCAAGAAATAAATGCTCAAAATATCACATTTGCTGCTTATTCATATTTCTAAGTTTATTACAACAGTTACAACGTTTATAATAAAAGAAAATACAAGATTTCACAATAAATAAAATTGATACAACTGCTATCTATTTCTAGGTTTCTGTCTGCGAGTACACCCGTATCTTCCAAGCTAAGTGAAGCCACAGCTAACCTAAAAAATGTTGGTTTCCAGTCAGGAATGGAAAAAGTACACAAATCGACGGCAATGTGAAAACATAATAGAATTAACAAGACATAAAAATAACATATGAGAGATAAAAACTGGAAGGTACTGATGACATGGCACGGTGGAGATGAAACGAAAAAAATAAAAGACATCTACCTAGGTGGTGTGAAATATCCGTTTCGACATATAAACGGCTAGGGGTTAAATCCGGCACCTGCCGTGTCGTGTACAGGTGCTATTGTTCACGAATAGACATCATGGGGATAGTTCTGGGTAGTCCACATGTCTACTAAGATATTTCCTCTCCCGACTACTCCGTGTGATGAGCGTGTCAACAAGCAGCAAGATATATGTATAAACATGAAATAAAAAGACTACTATGAATCGGAAAGCAATCGAAAAGTGCACTTGCCTGAGGTCCTTAGCTGGTGAAACCAATAATACCAAACCACTCAATGAGCCACAATCAGTCAACACATGCAGAAGTCTCCAGATGCTGAAATAAATATTACCAACGTTCTCAGAATAGTCAAATTAGCTAGGATTGCCTGTCTTTAAGTCCAATTCTGGATACATGAGCAAAACAGTAATTTCAGGCAAAAGCGATGTTCGCCGTTGGACCCGCTTTACACCGAAAAGCGTGCCAGAGTCAATGGTCTCTAAAGTCATCAAACTACATGTCATCAGGTCTAGTTTTTTATATGAACCCAACTGTATGTCCAAAGTTGGATTCCGGCGAGCCATGTACAAAATCGTCCGTTGAGTGGGACCGTGGGGCCCGCAAAACGGTGTTCCAATCAACTGTCTCAGAATCGGACCAAACTTGGCATACAGGACCAGAAAAATGATACGGTCCTGTTGGCAGAAGTTTCGTCTCGATCTGATGAGGGTGCACAAAGTAATTGGAAAATTTGCACAGAGGCCGATACGGTGAATTTCGACGGATACGCATCAAATTCGTCGCGCACCCGCGACCAATTTGAATTCCGCCAAAGCCCACACGACCAAGAAGCCGTTACGCACCTTTCGATGCTTTCGGTTCGTGACCACGTCGTCCAGATTGGTGGGACGCACGTCGTATCGAAGAGTTTTCAATTATTTCTAATATTTTAAAACAGGTTTGTCATGATTCTCGACATCACATAACTTCGCGTACAATAGACAAAAAATAGTTCTACAAGAAGCGTCTTAACCTCGTATATGTTGTCAATAGATCTGTTTAAAAAAGATTTTATGTTTCAACGATCTGCTGCCCAGAAATCTGCTTCTAAACAGGGTATCGGGACAGTTCTATGAACTGTTCGAGAACAGTTTTCGGGCAAAGTTTGTATCAATTTTCTGGACGATCTAGGCCTCTAACTTAAGAACTATTTGAAGGCGATTAAACTCATACAGGTTATCTTCATACCTGAATAATTGGTTCGAGAAATGGTTGAGCTTGAGCGAGAAAAACTCGCGTTGAAGTCGTGCCACTGCTCGTGCTCGCTGCTGCCGCTGGGGCTGTGTTCCCGCGCTTACGTACTGTCCGGCGGCTCCGGCCGGCCGGCGATGCCCTTGGAGGCGTGCACACGCACGGAGCACGACCAGGCGTAGGGGTTGGCGGCGCACAAGGTGGTTAGGGTTTTATTTCTCGATCGTTTCTCCCTCGACGCATTCGGATATGCATATATACACGTTCTGTTATTAATAGATCAATGAGGGGGTCGGGTCTGCTTTTGCTGGTTTGAGGATGGCTCCAGCCCGGGTGGGCTGGACTGGTTGGGCCGGGATTTCTTTTCTATTTTACTTTTTCTTTTGTTTATTCCTATACATATATATATATATATATATATATATATATATATATATATATATATATATATATATATATATATATATATATATATATATATATATATATATTTTTTTTTTTTTTTTTTTATGTATATATATATGTATATATACATAAATACTTATGTACATATATACATATATATCTACACATGTTTTCATATACATATTTATTTATACGCACACACACATATATATGTAATTATATATTTTACATAAATACACATACACATATATACTTATATATATTTCATGTAAATACACACACACATATATTTATATTCATTTATATTTTTTTTTATATTGATACATATTCATATTTAATATTTATTTATCTTCATACACGTACACATATTTATATACACATACAACCTCGTATATTATATATTTATATTACCATATTTATATATATATATTTTATATATATATGGCTCTCTCTCCAACTATAGGTATCCATATATGCTTTATATTAAATAATTTCCATACTCTAAATAAAGTATCCAAATTATTCTTGTATATAGTTTATAAAAATATGCACCTATGCATATATAATTCATTTAAAAATGAATTATTAGAATAAGTAATTTCAAATGATGTTATTTAAGAATAACACAGTATAATAATAAATAAAATAAATAATAATAAAATATTTCTAAATTTTTCGGGATGGGGAGCTACATTGGCAAAGGAAAACACTACGATGCTAAAAATCGAAGTGTCCAACACTCTTTACAAACTCAGGGAAACTCGCAAACGAACAAGGCAAAACCAGGAGAAAGCAGCATTGTTTCCCAAAGCATGGGCCCAGAGCTATACGCCCAAGGCAGTATGTGGGCGCATAACTCTGGCAAGAAGACTTCTGTCTTTAATAGGTTATGCGTGCAGGTCCATGCGCCCAAGGCTATGCGCCCAGGCTCTTATGACCCATTCTATGCGCCCACATCCAGGAAGGCCAGGCATGCTGCCAGTGGTTCTGGAAAGCATGTGCCTAAAGGAATGCTCCAGGGTCTATGCGCCCACAGCAAAAAGACAGGCCCCAACACGTATAGCACGGGGCTGTCTTCAAGGTCATCACGAAACTTAGGTGTGGGGGTTGCCCCTGTACACAAACTAAGTCCGGATGTGCCAACTTCCTTTACAAACCCATATACAAAGCTTGGCAATGCATGTGAAATGGGTTCTAAGGCAAAGCTCCCTTCTGCCGATTTACACACATGATAACTCACAAGCGTAAAGCGAGGGAGATCATTACTAGTCATGAGGTGCCTCTACCGGAGCACCCGTGCACTATGATTATCATCAACTGTTGTTGCTCCAAAACAACGAAAGTTCCTCCAAGGCAGTCCGTGTTTTGACGACTGCAACATTCTGATGATAAAATGCCACTATGTGTTTCATCTAACATGGCTTCGTGGGTTCTTCCCTATGGAAGCCCCAATCAAAGAAGGTGGGTCACTAATCCAACCCTTTCTTCCAGTTCTGCGAACACAAGAAGAAGAAGTCTGCCAACAAACAACCGGCGAACTGTTACATCTGAAGGAGTCTATATGGGTACTCGGTCAAGGACGAGATCCCTTATAGATGGCGAGGACTCCCAAGCACAGGGTGGTGTTCCCTCATAACTTCAAGCTAGGGGTAGCATTCCCTCAGAATCTGAAGTGGACGACCTCTATGCCGGGTGTAGCTTTCCAGATGACGATAATCTCTTTGAGTCTGACGGTGACTATCTACTTCCCCTGCCTGAAGATAGGCCTCCTCAACTCTGAGACAGATAGTATCAGCACTAACTGTATTGTTCATCATCGCGTGCTATCGGCGTATATGACGGATGGAGAGAGACCTGAAGAAGCCAAAGATCAAACTAACAAGTGGCAGGAGAATCTTCAAATGGCATTCTCCAAGATCACTGACATTCTTACCAGCATCATGGCTGTCCAAACTACTAGTGTTGCTCCCCCACTTCAACCAAACGTCTCAGCACACGCTAGTCCGGTTCATATCAAAAAGCCTCCTTCACTACAAAAGGAGTATCATCCCGTTGCACCTCCACCAAATCTCGTAAATGTTGGGGTGGTCCTTTGCCGACAGCACTTGACAACCGTACAGCAGTCGTTTCTCAATATCTGCTCAATCAGTAGGACGCAAATGATTCTCTTGTTGTCCATCTCGATACCATCTCACACAAAGACAAGATTCAGAAGATGGGGATATTTTAACCTTATCCTCCTGAATAGGAGAATGCCACTTGTCCTCCTAACTACAAGCTATTGACGCTAAATTCTTTTGATGGGATGACTTCTCCTCGCCAACACATGACATACTTTAGCACACATACGCTGTACTTACTAAGAGACGATATATTCTTGTTAAAACTATTTATCACCACCTTATAGGAGGTAGCTTTTGAATGGTTCTGCGGTCTGCCTGACGGTTGCATTAACTCCTTCAAAGACTTTGAGAGGTTATTCCTCAATAGATTTTATGAGAGTGGCATGCATGTTAGTATGTCCACCCTCATCGAGACCAAGTAGAGGTAAAGTGAGACTGTTATCGCTTTTATCGAACGCTTCACGCGACTAGCCTTGAAGATGCCCTTCGGTATACCAGACTCAGATCTTATGGATACTTGTCGGCATAACTTCCTTCCTACAGTGAATTTTTGTCTGGGTATATACAAGTATGATACATGGCCCACTTTCATCGGGGCTGCTGATGCTGCTGAGAATGATATTCCTAATCTGAAATTACTGGGGTTGAAGACACCCAAATCTGAAGACAAAAGCAAGCACCCCCAAACTATCCCTATCCCTGGGGGTAAAGGGAATGAAGTCTTGAAGGTCGACACTTCTAAGGGGGCTTCCAATTCTCAGGGCGCTCTTGACAAATCCAAGGAGACTTTCTCCTTTGACGAAGATGATGTCATTACCATTTTTTACAGGTTGATGAACGGTAATAAACTGACATTGCCTCCACCATGACGTCCTACAGAGGCAAACCAACTCAACGACCCCAAGTACTGGCTTTATCACCAGTACATGCACCATTCCACCAAGGATTGCATCATCCTGAAGAAGAAGATAAAACAGCTTATCGACAGCCAAGTTATCAACCTCGAAGCTGAAGAGAAGGTCATGTCTTCTAACATGATCTATCTTCAATTTGGTGACTTTCCTCCCACAGAAGTTCCAGACGACGTAATTCCAATCCCTAAGGCAATAATGAAAGTCGTCAACCTGCCGCCAGCTCGCGACTCAATATCAAAGTTGGTGCCACTCACGACAGAACGAGGTTAGATCGTGTGGGTCTATCCAGACCTTGTGCAGGAAATGGCGCAAGGAGTAGTGTCTTCCAAAGCAAAGAGGGGCAAGAAATACAAGTCATGCCACATGGTGTCTTCTTCCATTTATGAAGTTATATCTGGCTTGACGCAATCCGGGAAGACTTACCTATAGACTTATGACCCCGTACAAGAGGATGTAGTGTCTTTCCAAGCTCTTTCTGCTCCCATAAGTTCAGAAGATGGTACATCTATGTCCTTAATTGCCGACAAAGCTAAGCAGAAGGAGACACGATTTGACAAGTCTCTGAAGGCACCAACTCCCGAAGGCATGGATCGGCCTTACAACTTTGACATACTGGCACAACTAGCCAATACCCCTGTCAGATTGTCATTGTTCGACCTACTGCGACTCTCCAAAGAGAGCGAATACTTTAAGTGAGGCATTGCTACATGTCGACTCTTATCTCGCTGAAGTCAGAGCCTCCACTAAAGATCTAGTCTCATGTCCTCACTGCCATAGGACTTTGGAAGTGGTTCCCAACATCACCTTTTCAAAGGAGGACATGCTGCTCAAAAATAATCGTCATGATAGACCTCTGTACTATACAGGATATATCGGGCGATTAAGGTGGATCGGATGCATATTGATCCAGGTTCCTCCCTCAACATCATCCCTAGAAGTTTACTCCAAATTCTAGGGATCCCTCTGCACAAGCTGTCTACAACGAATACAACTATCATGGCTTTCAATGCTGGGAGAAGTCATCCTCTGGGCAAGATCCGTCTTAAGTGCCAGATTGGTGATCTTTGAACAGAGGTTGCTTTCTATGTAATCGATGCCAATATGTCCTACAACGTCTTATTAGTACGTCTGTGGATACACGAGAACATGATCGTTCCTTCTACCCTTTACCAGTGCTTTAAGTACGTCAGCAGTGATGGCATCGTGAAGACGGAGTTTGTCGATGTCGATCCTTTTAAGGGTGTTGAAGCCTACTATGGAGATTCGGTACTCTATCAATCTCAGCCTCCCAAGAATGACGGCAATTAAGCTGACGATGAAGCTGAAGTTAATTCATCTGCCAGTGACGGTCCCTTGGTTATCCGAGTCAAAGGACGTACTACTCCAAAAAGTACTCCTAAGCCTCTCACAATTCGGTTCAAAAAGAAGAATCCTGATATTGTCAAACCTTTGACCATCACTCTCCGCAAAATGACTAGGGTAGAACCTGCTGAAGTCCATCCTCCCAATCCTGATGAGTTACCCTACGTGGTGAACTTAACCATGTCTGTGACTCCGGTTCCGGACAATGATGCCCTCAATGAGTATATGAATACTCAAAATAATGTACTTTCAGTGGATGATGTTATCCTTGAAGAAGAACTTGCATATTTTCTGAGTAAAGTTTTATCTTTGAATTACTCTGATGTCTACCAATCTGTAAACCAGTACATAGATACGTTGTATGCCCTAGAGTATGGCATAGGACCACATCTCTGCATGCCGGTCACGATGCCTCGTCTGCGAGAAAAAGTCTGGCCAGAAGATATCCAGCAGGGTGAAGAACTAATCATCTTCGGTCGAATAATTGGTGAAAGAAATTTCGTTCAGGACTTTACTACTCCCAATTACAACACCGAAACCGACTATGATTCAGGTAAAATACAGCTTTACCGATATAGTTGGCAGGCCAAGAATATCATCCAGAACATGGGATATGATATAAAAAACGACCAGGGACTAAACCACGATAAAGGACGACGATTGCCAATACGTCACTTTGCTCCTCCCGGCAAACCCGATAACTATTATCAACGAAACGACATTGGCCTGGGTTATATTAATCCTCCAATAACTCTTGAAGGATCAGACGTTGAACTTGATCATTGTTCTCATTCTTCTGATTCCTGCCTCTGGGATTCAGACTCCAGCATTGGAGGCATGTTCAAAGCAACTCTGTCCGTCAACATGGTATAAGTTGACCAAATTGTAGAAGATGTCCAATCAATCGAGCTCGATCAATGAGATCAAAAGATGGACACCAGATGGGAGTTACGTTTTGAACAGCGTGAACCACCTACTGACGACGAACTTGTCCAAGTTAATCTAGGAGATGAATCGTCTCCTAAACCAATCTTATCAGCAAAAGTCTGTCTGGTGAAGAACGACAATCTCTTATACAACTTATAAGAGAATATATTAACATTTTTGTATGGAGCTATGAAGACATGCCAGGCTTAGGCCCTAAAGTTGCTAAGCAGTGCCTAATTATCTCGTCTAAAGCTAAGCCAGTGAAGCAGCAGCAACGGCGGTTCCAACCAGATATCATAGAGGCCATCTAGAGTGAAGTCAAAAAGCTTATTTCAAGTGGGTTCATTCGCGAAGAACAACACCCTGACTGGGTCGCTAACATTGTTCCTATCATAAAAAAGAACGATAAAGTTCGAGTTTGTATCGATTACCGTAATTTGAACTCTGTGTGCCCAAAAGATGAGTTCCCTCTACCGATCATCGACGTAATAATCGACAATACTTGTGGATTTCAGCGAATGTCCTTCATGGATGGTTTCTCAGGCTAAAACTAGATCAAGATGTTCTCCGATGATGAGAAACACACATCTTTTCGAACACCGTTGGGGGTATATTGCTATACGGTGATGCCCATCGGATTAAAAAATACGGGTGTGACATACCAGCGAGCTATGAACATAACTTTTTGCGATCATTTATGCAAAACATAGAATGCTATGTAGATGATATTGCCGTTAAAAGTCATCTCAAGGGCAACCACCTCCAAGATTTGATAACGATATTCGAACTGATGCGTACACACCAACTCAAGATGAATCCAACCAAGTCTTTTCTAGGAGTCTCCAGCGGCAAGTTCCTTGGTTTTGTTATCACTTCAAAGGGTATACATCTTGACCTGGAGAAGGTTAAAGCAATTCTCGATATGCGTCCTCCAAGAAATCTTAAAGAGCTATGCGGACTCCAAGGAAGGTTAGCCTACATCAGACGATTCATTTCAAATCTTTTTGGAAGGTGTCAACCGTTTACTCAGCTCATGAAGAAATCTTTCATCTGGACTGAACAATGTCAGCGTGTATTTGATGACATCAAGAAGTATCTCACAAGCCCCCAAGTGTTGGTGGCTCCGATAGTCGGAAAGCCTTTCTTGTTATATGTCCGCACTATAGATCATTTTCTTGGTGTCCTATTAGCTCAGAAGAATTAAGGCGGTCATGAACAGGCAATCTACTACCTCAACTGCACGATGGTTGGTACCGAGCACAGATACACATCTGTGGAAAAAGAATGTCATGCACTGGTATTTTCTATCCAGAAGACACGTCACTATGTGTCTGGGCAGACTATCCACATCATATCTAGAGTCAGTCCTCTCATAATACTCATGACTAAACCGGGTTCTCTTAATTCCTATTTAGCTACATAGGCAATGTTGTTGACTCCATACGATATGTTGTTCGTCCTTCAGAAGGAAGTAAAAGGCCAAGCATTAGCTTATTTCTTAGCAGCTCATCCAGTGCTAGAATCTTCCAAAACTCTACGATGAAATCCTAGATAAAGTGGTTGAGTCTAACACTGCGACTGAGAAAATTCCCATTTGGCGAATGTTCTTTGACGGTGCATCAAGAACAGGACCTAAAGAAAATATTATGGCTGGAGTAGGGATCGTGCTTGTCTCACCTGATTATTTGGTTATACACTGTGCGTATTCTCTTGTGGAGTCTTGCACCAATAACGTGGCCGAATATAATGCCCTACTGATCGGCCTTCAGCTGGCAAAACAATTGGAAGTTGACTATCTTGAAGCTTATGGTGATTCTAAGCTAATAGCTAGTCAGGTTCAAGGGGATTATAAAGTTCTTCATGAAGATCTCATCCCATATCACAAAGCGACGGTCGAGTTGGCTTTTACCATCGCTGGATTCTTCATCGAGCACGTACCTCGATTATAGAATATAGAAGCAGATGCTTTAGCCGTTCAGGTTGCTTCCTTGATCGATCTTATCAATACTCAGCATAAAATCACAGTGTCTGGTCGAAAGTTATTCGGTGCGAAAGATGCCTTGCATATTTATCATAGTTATGCAACAGAGACGAACGTCGACATCAAAGACTGGAGATTTCCTTTCATAGACTACGCTGTCTACAGAATCCTCCCTGATGACCCGAAGGAAGTAGTGTCTATCCAACGGCGATCCCTCAAATTTTACTATAATATAGCTACCAAAATTCTGTACCGACTTTCTTACGATGGGCTACTGTTATGATGTTTATTAGACACAAAAGCTAAACATGCACAATGTGAGGCTCACGATGGAATTTGTGGTTCACACCAACACTACCAGAATAAGTTATTTTAGTGACGCCTAAAGACGTCGCTAAAATGCCTAATGACGTTGCTAAATTATTTCAGCGACGGCTTTCTCTTGTCGCGAAAACCTTAGTCGCTGTTTGGAAAGATGTCACTAATTGTCTCCAACACCGACGTTTACCGACGCAAAATTACGTTGGTAATATACCAACGTTTACCGTCATTTCGTCGATAAAATAGCGACGTTTATGATGTCGCTATACGTCGGTATTTCCTTAGAAAATTACCGACGTTATGATGTCGCTATGCGTCGGTATATCCTAGGAAATATTACCGACGTTTTGTGATGTTACTATACGTTGGTATATCCTGGGAAAATGAGGTAAAATCCTGGAAAAGTTACCGATTTCTACCGACGTGTACCGACACATACCGACGAAAATGACGTTGCTATACGTCGGTATCCTGACAATATATGCCAGTTTAGCGACGTCTACCAACGCATTTTGACGTCGAAAAGTGTCGGTAAACGTCGATAAATTTAAAAAAATAATAATAAATTACAGTATGTAGTTTTCTCCACAGAATTATTTATCTTCCTGCAGTTTAATAAATAACACTGAAACACAATACACAAGCACATTTTATCCCTGGGCAAGAAATTTGGCTATATTTTAATTAGACTTGAACCAAAAGCCATTGACACAGTAACTTGGCTATATTATAACAAAAGTAATTGGTCCTTTGGCAAGAGTTCTAATTAATTCAATCTCGGGTGAAATTAGACGATCGACCTGAATACCAAACAAAAGATAGTAAGTTATTTATTACGCAGTTGCATTAAAAGAGGCAAGTAATTACCGGGCTGCTTACATATTCGCTCAACCAAGAAGGAAAATGACATCTCATTTCTTGTTCTAATGCTTCGTCTGTTAGGTAGTGTCTAACCGACCTCAACTTATCATTATATGTGCTGAAAAATAACGAAGCAACCGTCGATTAGTACAATAATATTAGCTTATACTATTACATTGAGGTGACATAAAGTCATCATTAATTACTTACTCCTCTAGCTTCTCCACTTCATCCTCATCGCAATTGAGTAATACATACAACTGAGCAGCCCTTAGCTCTTCGTCATTCAAATATCTCTTCTTTATTTTCTCCGAAGGCTTTTCGGATGCATTAAATACTTCAGTATTCCATCATTAGATTCTTGATAACCGTCGTCATTTCTCGGAGCCCTCGTTCTATTCATAGTAACATGAGGTTTGAAATATGTCGAGCAGAAGTTTATAATCTCCTCGAGAATATAGGCTTCACAAATAAAACCCTCGACCTGAGTCTTGTTTTTCATCTTCCTCTTTAGGTGGTTCAAATGCCGATCAAACGGGTACATCCACCGATAACCGATGGGCCCACCAACACGTGCCTCATAGAAAAGATGAATTGGCAAATGCTCCATGGAGTCGAAGAATCCAGGAGAAAATACCTTCTCGAGCTTGTACAGTATTACCGCAATATCGTTCTCCTACTTTTCTAGACGATCAACGAGCAACTTACTAGAACAAAGATCTCTGAAGAATATGCTAAGATCGGTCAATGGATCCCAAACAATCGGGGGTAAGAATTCCCAAAATGCAATCAGAATTAACCTCTCCATGAATACGTGACAATCATGGCTCTTCATACCTGTCAGTTTGTTCTCCTTGAGGTTGACGCATCTTTTCAAGTTCGAAACATACCCGTCTGAAAATTTTAGACCTTGAATCCACCTACAAAGTCTTAATTTATCCTCCTTCTCCAGTGAGAAAATTGCCTTAGGCTGCTTCAACTTTCCATTCCCGTCCTCTATCAAATACAATGCAGGACGTCTATATATTTCTTCCAAGTCCAATCTAGCCTTTGGATTGTCTTTCATCTTCCCCTTTACGTCCATTACAGTATTAATTGTGTTGTCAAACACATTCTTCTCGACATACATGACATCAAGGTTATTTCTAATCAGATTGGTGCTCTAATATGGCAGATCCCAGAATATACTCCTCTTCGTCCAGTTATGAGTGCGACCAAATCCGTCACACTTGTAGCCCGTAGCAGGCTCTTCAATAGCCCTTGGTAAATCTTTTACCTCTTCTCATATCGTGTATCCGGGCCACCTTGGCGGGGGATTAGCCTTCTCCACAACGCCAGCACGAAAAGCATTCATGTTCCTCCGGTACGGATGATCCTTCGGCAGGAATTGTCGATGACAATCGAAGAAGTACAGTTTGCCTCTGTGTTCCAAACGGAAAGCCTTAGTACGATCCATGCAATACGGACATAAAAATGACCATGCGTGCTCCATCCAGATAACATACCATAGGCCAAAAAGTCGTTGATGGTCCACGTAAGTGCTGCCCGCATCTGAAAATTTTATTTTTTAGATAAATCGTACGTATTGGAACCTACTTCCCATAACTGATTCAACTCATCAATCAATGGCTGTAAATACACATATACGGAGTCTTCATGCACATCCAAGGCGGTAGATTGTACGAAGTAACGATCACAGGCCAACACGAATACTGGGATCCCGAAAGTCCGAATGGGGTAAAACCGTCAGAGCAGAGACCCAATCTAACATTACGCAGATCAGAAGCAAAATTTGGATACTCTCGATCAAAGTTCTTCCATGCTTCTCCATCAAATGGGTGATCCAACACTCCTTTGGTCTGTTCCCGCTTATGCTAACTCATGTTTTCTGCAGTTTCCTTCACCATAAACAACCGCTGCAACCGCGACGTCAATGGCAAGTAGTGCACCAAATCGGTAGGCATCTTGGCACCGACAAACTTTCCTCTACCACTGCCCTTGTAGTGATCGGCACCACAAAATCTGCAGACGTCTTCATCCTTATCGTCTTTGTAGTACAACAGCATCCGTTGTGACATGCATCAATTTTCTCGTATCCCATCTAGAGCGATCTTACCATCCTCTTAGACCGGTAGAAGTCTTTAGGCAACTTAGCACCCTCAGACAATATTTCTATAAGTAACTCCATAAGACGGTTGTAGCAATCTTGCGACATGTTAAAATCGGACTTGATGCACAACAATCTTGTAACCACCTCCAACGGTGAATGATCCTCACAACCAGGATATAATGGAGTCCTTGCATTCTCCAGCAACTCTATGAACTGTGCAGCATCGACGTTCGGTGCCTCCTCAGGTGCATCATAATCATCCGGATCGAAACTAGGCCCCGCCGCGTCAAAAACCATGTTCACCAACCCATCGTTGTAAGCAGCATTGTTGTGGACATCCACATCAGGCTCATATTCCGATGCTAAAGACATAAGTTCTCCGTGCGCGCTCCACTGATTGTAATTCGGCGTGAAACCCTTCGAGTACAAATGATTATACGTGACTTCCACTTCTGAATGATATTTCAAGTTGTGACATCTCACACACGGACACTTAATTTTGGTATCGTCCATGTACTGAGGGAACGCCTTAGCAAACTGCAGAAACTGCTGTACACCCTCTATAAATTTATCCCGCACACAGCACATGTCATCCGGATGACGGTTGTACATCCACGAACGATTCCATAAGTAGTAATTCATATCCATATCCAATTGAGTATAATTCTGTAAGATAAATACATGCACATTGCAATCAGTGAATGAATATTAATGCAGTTTAGATATGGGTGTGCAACTTAGATATAGGTCAGTAAAGAGACAGTTTAGAGAAAACTGAGATTATTGGTGACATTTCACTCATTGATACTTGTTCACTATTACTCACAAATGAATTGGCCGTCTCATTGGTGATCATTGGTGAGCACTAGTGAGTATCATTTGGTGGGCACTAGTGAGTATCAAGTTCCGGTACGAGTTCGTCGAGCGATCGCTCCAGCAGTTCCGGTACAAGTTCGTCGAGCGATCGCTCCAGCAGTTCCGGTAAGATTTATGGATGCCAGGCTAGCCATGGGAATACACTTACTTCATATTATCTGCTTATGTTATCATTTTCAGCCCAATGAACTGAAGAAAGAAGATCTTAACATAAACTACTACACCATTTTTTTCTTCCTATTTTAAAATTGATCCAACTGAGATTTAAACCATTGTCCATTCCTCCTCTCTCTTACTAGTGTTACCGATGTACTAATCCATTGATAATGGATTTAGTACAACTTAGGGTGGGTTTGGAATTGTTCATTGGAGGTGGTTTTTGTTTTTGTTTTTTCTTGAGAAATAGTTCGAGGCTGGTTCAAAATTGTTTGATAATAGCAATTTATCAAAAAAATAAAAAGTAAAAGTAGTCCAAATTTGGAACAACACTTTTGACGCAAACCTTTCGCCTATTATTAAACGTTATTTCTGCAATGAGCTTTTGAAAAGCGACGACGGTAATCTCAAACCTAGCCGTAATGGGTTGCTTCTCAACAGAAAAAGTCATTTATTAATACATGATTATGTTTAGGATCTTTATAAATTTTAATAGTAAAAAAAGCAAAACTGAATTAATAAAAGCCATGTCTCCTAAGAGTCAAAATCCAAAAAGAAATATACACAAACACATTTGGCCATTGGAAAAATATACATTAGGGGCCGTTTCCATACGTGATGTGGGAAGGAGATGGAAAAGTACAAATTTGGTAATCTGCATATGCCTGGATGAAGTGGAAGAATGGATGAAGTGGAAAAGTATACATTTAATATTATTAATGATTGTGTTATTGATTGTTTATTTTTATAGTTACTTTACTTAATTGGTCAATATTATCTAGTATTATTATGCTACTTAACCCTAATATAATATATTGTCTTAATTATTATACTCGATATTATTAAATATTAATCATGCAATAACACTTTCATGTTCCAAAACTCGTTTGGACGGAGGTGGAAGAATGAATGAAGTGGAAAAGTATACACTTAATACTATTTATAATTATGTGTTATTGATTGTTTATTTTTATAATTATTTTACTTAATTGATTAATATTAGATAGTATTTTTTATGCTACTTAACCCTACTAGAATTAACTATCCTAATTATTATACTAATTTTGGAATTTTAGCATTAATTAATTTAACGGATAACATGATGTTAAGTAATTATCATAATATAAACTAAAAGTAATATTATGAGTCAATATTATTTGTGTTTTTATTTATGAAAATAAATTTATTATGATTGTCGAATAGTAATACAGTGCTGATTAATTAATTAGAATTAAGTAAGTATCAATTTTTTTAACTAACTACCGTAAACAATTAATGTTGAAGATTTTAGAAAAAAATAATAATAATAATAAAAATAAATAATAATAATAATAATAATAATAATAATAATAATAATAATAATAATAATAATAATAATAATAATAATAATAATAATAATCAAGTTTTAGCCCTCATCCGACGTCCCTTTTGTTTGCTGAGGATGTGGACGAGAATACTTCTCAAAAAATTTAAAAATAATAAACTTTAATAAAAATTAATTAATTTTAGTAAGTTAACAACCAGTAATACATCTTAATTATCAATTTAGAGAACTATTACTTTGCAACAAGTTGAATAATTAGCTACGCAATGACACTTAAAAAGTATGAGTCTTGTCATCGGATACATATCGAAAATATGTGAGAGATACCACGGGCTGCTACCTGCACGCTACCGCGTTGCCACCCACCACCAGGAAAGACCGTCGTACACGGGCCAGCGATGGCAACGTAGCAGTGTGTGGGCACAGCAGAGTACAAAAAGAGAAAAGCTAGGGTTAGGGTTTACCTTCAGAGGAGGGGGACGACAGAGGAAGGGACGGCTCTCGACGACGGAAGAGGGGCGAAGGAGCGGGCAGGCGGCGGAGGGGCAGAGGCTCTCAACGACGGAAGAGGCGGCGGAGGAGAACTCTGAATTCGAAATAAAATTTGAGAGAGAGAGAGAGAGATGGGTCGGGAATAAGAGGAAATAGAAATTCTGAATCATTATAGTAAAAACTTAGCGACGTCGGTTAAAGACGTCGCTAACTTTAGTGATATTAACAACGTCTTAGTCAATACGTCGGTAAGCGTCGCTAATATTAGTGATATTAGCGACGTTCACCGACATATCCGTGACGTACTTTTTTAATAAAAATGTAGTCGTCATATGTCACCGAACGTCGCTGATAGTGACGTCTTGCGACGTCCTGCTGTTACGTCGCTAATTTATTAAAATTTAGCGATATTTTTGTCCAACGTCGCTAATTACGTCGCTAAATTGACTTATTCTTGTAGTGCAACCAGGCCCGAAATTACGAGATCGTCTCGGACGAATGGATTATTATTAGCCCACGATGATAGCAGATGTTGTTGAATATGCAAAGAAGTGTAGGGCTTATCAGTTGTACGTTGATTTTATTCATCAACCTTCGGAGTTTCTACACCCGACGATGACATCTTGGCCTTTTGAAGCCTGGGTATGGACGTCATCGGCCCAATTATCCTGCCATCCTCCAGAGGATATCGGTTTATCCTAGCAATAACCGATTATTTCTCCAAATGGGTGAAAGCTATACAGCTCATCGAAGTAAAGACGTCGAATGTGACCAATTTTGTCAATCATCACATCATCTACCGCTTCGGCCTACCTCGCAGGATCATCCATGATAATGGTCAATAATTTGTGAGCCATGCATTCTATCGGTTCTGCGATAAGAATCGAATCGAGAATGTAGCCTCTACCGCTTATAATCCAGCAGCTAATGGATTAGCAGTGTAGCTTCCCTTCCCAGAGAATTTTTTTAATTATTTTTGAATAGTGATTTTAGAATTTTATAAATGTTTACTTAGTTAATTATTACGGTATATGATTTTAGCCATAGTTGAGTTTTGAAGTACCAGACGACTAGGAATCATGGCACGGATAGTGCAGTGGCATGCTTTGACTAGTATTTAGCTATGGTAGGGGAATATCGAGCCATAGGAGTGTCCTAACTAGTAAAACCAGGCCAAGTTATAGCATGACCATTATAAGTAAGTTTAATTAATTATTATTAGATTTATTGACATTGCAGGAACTCGGTTGAACCAAGTTAGTCCGAACTGGGCCGAACCAAATCCAAGCCCATGTAGGCATGTAGTGGGACCAAATACAGCCTTGTAGACATGTTTGGTAATTACAAATATTTTTTATATATTTTAGGAATTGGCAATTATTTTCTAAATATTTATTATATGTAAATTATAGGTATTATTAATATTAAATAGCGTTTTAGAATATTTATACGATTTTCTGGGGCACAGTAATGGGAGAATATGATATGCCCATCTAGGAGCTACTATTGAATTATTTTAATTACTATTGGAATTATTATTACTAATAATATTACTATTGTGGTTATTGAGAATAAACTATTTATCATTATTAGTTATTATTCATTTATTCTTTATCAAAAGAATAAATATATGTGTGTATGTGTATTTATAAAAATATATATATATATGTACATGGGTGTAGGTGTATGTATATATAAATACGTAAATGTATGTGTGTACAGGTATATATATAAATATAAGTGGGTATTTATATATAAATATCCATATATATGCAAATGTATACGTGTATATTTATATATATATATATTTATATATATATATATATATATATATGAAGGTGTATATATGGAAGTATATATGTATATATATATATATATATATATATATATATATATATATTTATATATATATATATATATATATATATATATATATATATATATATATATATATATATATATGAATATGAAAAAAAAAAAAAAAAAAAAATATATATATATATATGAAGGTGTATATATGGAAGTGGTGTACACGCGTGTGTATATACATATATATATATATAATATATAATAGTTAAAAAGAAAAAAGAAAAGAAAAAAGAAAAAAAAAAGAAAAAGAATAGTAATAACCCAACCAGCCCGGCCTCATCAAGCCACTGGCCCGAGCCTTTATCCCTTTACAAACAGGCGGCTCCCATATATTGACGAGAACAAGACTCAGAGAGGGGGGGATCGAGATCGAATACTCGAGAACCAAACCCTAACACAACGCTGCCAACCCCTACACCTGGGTGCGACCCGCGCTCGCAGGCACCGTCGAGGGCCATCGCCGGCCGGTCGGAGCCACCGGACAGCGCACAAATAGGAAGAAAACAGAGCAAAGCAGCAGTAGCAGCAGTAGCAGCAGTGCGTCGGGCTGACTTCACAGCAGGCTCGCGACCTGCTCATGCGACGTTTTCCCGATCCGATTTCGCAGGTATGCTACCAACCTATACCACTTCAATGGCCTTCAATTAGATTTCATTATAGTACGCTGGATCGATCAGAAAAACAACGCAAACAACGCGAGAAATCTTGTTCAAAACAGAACAAAACCCAGTCCAAACGCCCTTGTTAGAAGGCCGACTCTGGTCCAACCAATGACCAATATAGAATTCTAATTTAACAAATTTTTAGAAAACATATACATGATCACAACCTATTTGATAGACTCTGATTTTATAAGGTATGTAGGAAGTTATTTGATTCTGAAGTTTACCGAAAAATTGTTTTTAAAATATTAAAAAACTAAAAAAAAACCTTCGATACGACGTGCGTCCCGCCATTCCGGGCGACTTGGTCGTGAATTGAAGGTATCGAAAGATGTGTAACGGCTTTGTGGACATGTGGGCTTTGACAGAATTTAAATTGGTTGCGTGTGCGCGACGAGTTTGATGCGTATCCGTCAAAATTCACCGTATCGGCCCCTGTACAAACTTCTCAATTACTTTGTGCATGTTCGTTAGATCGAGACGAAACTTGTGCCATCAGGGCCGTACCATTTTTCTGGTCCTGTGTGCCAAGTTTGGTCCGATTCTGAGACAGTTGATTGGATCGCCGTTTTGCGGGCCCCATGGTCCGGCTCAACAGGTGATTTTGTGCATGGCCTACCGGAATCCAACTTTGGACATACGGTTGGATTCATATTGAAAAATCGGACCTGTTGACATATAGTTTGACGAGTTTATAGACCATTGACTCTGACACATTTTCCGGTGCAAAGTGGGTCCAACGGCGGACACCGTTTTTGCTCGAAATTACCGTTTTGCCCCTGTGTCCAGAATTGGACTTAAGGACAGGCAATCCCACATAATTTGACTATTCTGAGAATGTTGGAAATGTCTATTTCTTTCGGAGATAGTTATGATGATTTGTACTCATCGGCTTACCACTTGACTATATGTTGTCGGATCTGCGTGCAACCTCCAAGCAAGTATACCTTGCCTTCCTCTACAGTTTTGTTTACATGCATTGTATTTTATTTTCTAGTTTTGACTGTTTATGGACATGTGCTTTTCGTATTATATTATTTTTGAGTTATTTTTATTGCGTATAGCCGTGTTCATGTTTGGTCTTATGGTTCACACTTAGAGTTTCTCGCCAGCATCTTGCTTGAGTCGTGTCATAGAACGAGTATGTGTAATTGAACTGCTAAATCCTTGATATTATTCCCTTGACACCAGAGAGTCCATAATCGGGATGAGGGTGTTTTTCTTGATCGATTTACATCCGTGAGTCCACACTCGGGATGAGGATGTTAATTATTTGCACCAGAGAGTCCACACTCGGGACGAGGGTGTTGACTTGACTTGATTTGACTTGCACCAGAGAGTCCACAATTGGGACGAGGGTGTTTACATCAGAGAGTCCACACTCGGGACGAGGATGTTATACTTACACCAGAGAGTCCACACTCGGGACGAGGGTGCCTTGCTGTGAACTAACCAGAGAGTCCAAACTCGGGACGAGGGTTAGTATTTAGTTCAAACCCGTGAGTCCAAACTTGGGATGAGGGTTTGGTTCTTCCATTGATCTCGTGTTCATTGTTCGCTCGGCAGTTCATTTACGCATAGCTGTTCTAGTGTTCGTGTGTTCGTGTTCGTAGTCATTTGTCGTATTTCTGTTTTCTTGTTTATTTTTCTTGCACATGATAAAACTGTTAGATAGACATGTATATTATGTATCTTGCTATGTCCTCTGAGGACCTGATGATCTCTTCAGGTTTAGCGATTGCATGGAATTAGCTAGTAGTTCTGGATAGCGAAGGATTTACGATTCTTGTAGGTGTATCACTATTACGTTTGTTATCCTTTCGTGCTCTACATTCCTTATCATGAGTGATCATGTTCATTGATTTAGTTTAGAGACTCTTGTTATACTCTTGGAGTCTTATCGGACATATATGCCAGTGGGCTGCAGACCACGGCCTATAGTGTTCATTCATGTTTATATACTCATTATGGATTGAGATAGAGATTTACTTCACCCTGATTAGGCCCATTGCCATAGACGTGATAGCGTTTATGTATTCGAGTCAGGCTGGAGTCCACTCGATGCGTAGCTGGCTTGCTCACGCTTTCGCGTCCGAAAAGTAGGTACGGGTCGTAACAAGCAGAAGCCTTTAATAAGACTATCATCAAACTTCTCAAGAAATTCATGTCTTCAAACAAGCGCGATTGGAATGAGAAGCTCGGCGAATGTCTGGGCTTATCGCACAACGGTTCGAACTCCAACAGGTAGTACGCCGTTCTCTCTGGTTTATGGGAGTGAAGCAATTCTTCCCCTAGAAATCCAGATTCCCTCTTTTCGGGTAGCCTTAGCCAGTGAGTTGACCACCGAAGAAAGTTACCATCTGTGACTACAAGAGCTAGAAGTGCTAGACAAAAAATGCTTATTAGCCCAACATCGTATTGAGCTATACCAAGCACGCATTTCTAGAGCCTTTAAATAAAAGGTAAAGGAAAGAATCTTTCAAGTTGGTGATCTGGTCTTAGCAGTGAGAAGACCAATGGTCATGACGCACAAGACAAAAGGAAAATTCTAGCCTAAATGGAAAGGTCCTTTCGTTATAGAATCAGTGTATTCTAACGGTGCGTATCAACTAACCAAGCATGCTGGTGACTTGCTTATGATGCCAATCAACGGCAAGTTCTTGAAGAAATATTATGTGTAACCTTCAGCATTCACAGATACCCGACTTTAATCATGTAAATGTACAGTACAATGTTTACATGATTTGAAAAATAATCTAACTATTATCCGTATTTTAAGAGTCTTGAATACGCCATGGATAATAGGTCCTCTCAAAAGATTCCTCAGTGGAATTATCTTCATTTTTGAACTCTGTCCAAACTAGATCTTATGAAAACGGTCACGTCCATATTACCTCTAAACTATTTTCCAATAATTATTTTCCAGTGGAATAATTAAGAAATGTCTTGTCACGTCCATATAACCACTGAGCAAAACATTCGTCAAAGAACATCACGTCCATATTCCCTCTGAATTATCTACTGACTCCTATTAATGTTATATATCCGTCCACGTCCATATTACCTCTGGTCAGATATAGAACATCCCTCGTTATTATGTCCACATTACCTCTATTAGCAGTTTCTTTCAACTTATTATCTATATACGAGAATCTTGAATATAAAACGGATAATAAGTCCACATCAAATTCTCCAGTGGAATACCTACTAGAAATATCCCTACTACGTCCACACTACCTCTAGTTCTGATATTTCACAAACTACATTCATGAGTTTCGAAAGCCGAAAGATTCTTTATTAAAAACGTCTCTAAAAAAGCAGAGAAAAGAAACAGATACAAGAGTCTTTACGGTTCAATTGAGCTAATTACAAAAAAAGATTTAAGGGGTACACAACCGATTGATGTTGTCCCTTAAAGCCGTTATCACAGTCTGAGAATTGACAGTGGCACGACGGCGTGCTTCTTCCTGTCGAGCGGCTTCATCCTTAAAGGAGATCAACTTCGCGTGATCCCCCTCCAACTTCACCGGCTGTTTTTTAAATGGTCTGAAGTTGTGGCAGTCATAGCAGCCTGAACCATTTAGTCTTCCTGTTCAGACACGACTGTCCTTAAGCTGGCCTCCAGTTGGGCAATATCCTTGTGGATCTGTGCAATGTGATTGTACTTTTCAGTGATCTGGGCGGCCAGCTTATTCTTCGAAACAATACGAGCCTCACTCGCGGCGTTGAACTGTTCATATTGATCAGTCAACTCACAGATCTCCTTAGCAAGGGCATCCTTCCTTGCTTGGAAAGAAGCTTTCTCCTCCGCAAGAGCCGCAACCAAAGCCTCGTCTTCTTCAAGAAACAGCGAGGTTGGGCTCTGTTGCTTGGCTTCCCAAAATTTGGCCACCTGGTCCTCCAGATCATTCAGAACTTCCTCAGACCATTAGCCCGGTCCTCGTAGTCGGCGATGCTCTCAAGGGCCGTCACTTGGTATTCAGTAATAGCCTTTGCAGGTCCAAAGGTAGCATTCCGGTTCAAGACTCCAGGAAGCTTCACTTTCAGGATGGAGTAGAAAGCTTTGACGACTTCCTGGGCCATCTCTTCATCTTCGGAAGACGTCGTTAGAGAGGAAGCCTGATGGGGATCTTCTGCTCCAGGAAGAGATGCTTGACAAGAAGCGGAACCTGACAAGGAAATAATATAACTATCAGTAACGGAAAGGAAAAATCTAAAAGAGTTTGAAAGAGTTATAATTTTGTACCTTCTGCTTGCTCACCGCCAACTTGGATTAGGTCATCAGCCCTGGTTACAAGGGAAGCAAGAGCAGGCCCAGGTTGCTCAAGGAGAACAATATCAAGGCCCCAACCAACATCAAGCTGTATATCATCTATGGCCCCAGTTGGACTGGGAGCATATCCAGTAATAGCCACCTCAGTATGCTGTTCAACCTCTCTGCTGTAGTCGAAGCTGGCTTACTGACAGATTTCTTCGCACTAGTAATCCCAGAGGAACCAGGGATAACTTCTTGTCCCACCCCAGTGTCATGGGCTATCTCTGCATATTGTGCCCTCACAGTATCTACAAGGAAATATAAGATGGCAGTCAGTCTCACGAGGAGTACACAAAATCGAAGATGAAAAATCTCATCCGAAGTAAAATGCATGGATAACATACTCGCGGGAGGGTGAGCTGAATGGACTTGATTCTTGTCCAACTCCTTTATTAAAGCCCCAATCTCAGACATATCCCCTAAAGAGATATCATAAGAGGGACTGGCTTTCTGGTCGCCATCATAGTCCAGGCCTTTGCCCTGGTCATCCCTTGACTCAGCCCCTTTGACTGGGGAAGGCTGAACTTCGTCTGCTGGTTGGGGACGAGGAGGGAACACTATTGTCACATCCACCTCTTCAGACGAAGAGGCACCTGCCTCGATCGCAACTTCAGGGTTCTGTGCAAAGGACAAACACAAGGGTGAGAAAGCTTCATTTGAAGACTGCACAAGTAGTGGTTTGACCAAAATGGCTATGGACTCTAGAAAGCGATCTACCTCCGGAATGGTAACAACCTGCGATGCCATTCTGCCTCTTCTAGTCTGCCGAGAAGATCTTCTTAAAGGAGGTGAGCCAGCACCCACATCCTTGGCTCTTATTATGGCAACAGTCTTCTTCTTCCTCTTGAAAGTTGGCTGTTGGGCCAGCTCAGTTGAAGCTTTTCTCTTTTGACGAGGAGGATCGGGGAGAGCAGAGTCATCTTCGGTATCCTCTCTTGGAGGCACTGTCAGCTCCCTAAGTGCAGCTCTCTGCCATGGTGCTGCGGCCGACTTAACGGCTGGAGCTGTGCTCTCCTTTTTGCTGTCCTTCGGCATCTTTCGGGCTCGTTTCACACTTGCGGGAGTGGGGTCAAACGTAGTCCCCAATATCAAGCTCTGCTTACGAGCATACGAAGGATGAAAGGTATTAATCTAAGTATAAAATTTGGCAGCAGCATAGAGCAGATGGGTCTCAGGCTTATCTTCGGACAGAGTAAAAATTGCTCCCGTGCATCCGGCATTATAATAAACCCATGCACATGCCCCATCGATCAAGATGCCTATCAACACCAAATGCGGGCTAGCATTTTCCAAAAGAAGCTGACTATAGCCAAATTATAATACGAAACGGATTGGTAGATAAGGCTCCAGGTAGGTGTAATTCCTATTCCTAAGCACCAGATGCGAGGGCCTGATAGACTGGAGCCAATGGAATACCCCAATGGTCAAGCTAGCAGTTTGGGCTCCCTCATCTACTAGTGTGTCCCTTGTATTGCCACTGCCAGATGGAGGGGATACTCTTAAGAACTTGTAGTTCTGAAGAAAGCTCAAGGCCCTTCTGCAAGCAGGCATCCCTGTGACGGCCCAGTCTGTATCACGGAACCTTCGAAGAAAGGCATCTTCGGCCAAAGATTTCGCTACCAACCCAACGTTTATCAGTTTGGGACAATACAGCAGCAGCCATCCCACTAGGAAATAAAAGGGGAGTTCAGTCCGGGCAAGTCTGTTCTGCCGTCAAGGATCACCGCATTTCCAATAAAATCTCGCAGGCCCCGTTGGATGGCGCAGACCATTGCAAGAAGCAAGAAAAGCTGGTATCCAAATGCCAGCTTTACAGCCAGAAGTATCACACTCTGGTTTATCCTTTGAATTGACCCAGAACCACCAGGGACTACACAGTCGCAGATCCAGCTCATCAAAAAAGCTGCCAGCATAGTTTTCTCCGATAACTTAAACTCAGCTTGTCAGAAGAAGTGGTAAATCAGGGAATTCCCCTCAGAGTTATCACTATCATCAGTATCTGCGGCCCCGTGATCTGTCATCAGTTCCTCTATTTCAGATTTTGTCAGGGGCTTACAAATCGAAAAGGAGGTCGGACCTTCTCCTTCTTCTTGAACGAAGATATAGCTCATCCAAGATCTCGTATGGGGATTGGCCCCCTCAGTCTTTCCCATTTTGTGATCATGTGACAGATGAGGAAGTGACAGAATAACTCCTTATACACATCCGTCATCTCGGAGTTCTCCTTCTCCAGGTCCAGGAGTTCCTCATCACAAGGGACATATTCTTCGTACGGCTCTGTTCCCCAATAAAGCTTCGATATTTCCTGCATCTCATGGAGAGCCAAGCACATCTCCCCACCCGGAGTGAAAATGGTATAGGTGTGATGATTGTACAACTCCGCCAGAGAGATAAACATGGGCCAATTCGTCTTTATGCCATATTAAGTGGCTCTAATGGCATGAAAAAGGCCGGTAGCCTTCAGAGTGGCTTCATAGGTTGAAAGCACCCATTCAGTGAGGTCACTCCAGAATGAAATATGGTGCCTCCAACCATCCAACCGCAGCTTCCCTATGGGATACGACCTATTCTTCGACATCATCAGATTGGACAAGGTGTCGACAGCGTAAGGATAAAGGTCGGTCGGGATATCGTTTATTATGGCACCGGGGTGCAGCCTCCTCGTAGAATAGGATGTGGAGCCCTTGATACACTTAAATGTATCCCTCTTTCGATCAATGGAGCTAAACTGTATCTTTCCGAAGATGACCCCATAAAGTTCAGGGGTTAAGTCCCATTTCATCTGCCTCTACAGAGCTAGATCGGTGAACGCTGATAGAGGATATTAGCGATCCATCATCGGCAACCATATCCTTTGGTTGTTCAACCTGACCACCAAAGGGTCTCTAAGGCGTATCGTCTCGCCATCCTCAAATCCTAGGTTGTCACGAAATAAGAAGTACGACTTCTTAAGACTCCGCGCCCCTCCGAACAGGAGCTTTTCATCATTTATCATCTACTTCAGAAACACCTTATTCTGCTCAAGCATAGCAATCATTCGTACTGAAGGCTGGTTCTGGCTGATCTTAGCAAGTACATTCCTAATCATGGTAGCGACGAGGCTTGAACGAAGAACTTAGCGAGCAGAGCCAAGAGGAATTCTACCGATTTTCGGGATGACCATGTCAACTACAAAGACAGAGGAAAAAGTCAGACTTAGAATCTACCGAAAAAAGAGCTAAGTGCTGGAGAAATTCTATGCGCCCAAAATGGCCTGTGGGCGCATAAGAAACTTCAAACACATATATTTTGTGTGGGTGCATAACATGCAAACAAGCGTATGGGCACATAATTATGCAGAAGCATAAGAATGTTCAAACACAGAAACATCATGTGTGGCCGCATGTCACACAACAAGTGTGTGGGCGCATACTTCTGTGGGCGCATAAGAATGCTCACAGAAGTGTGTTGCTTTGGGCGTATATCAATGATTATGTGCCCAAGCAGAGAGAAGTCTGAGCGTCACAAATTAACGCTCGAGACTTTGTTTTGAAGCATAGCGTCACCCAGAATGGTGTCTTGGACTTGCGGAGACGCTGCCGAAGGAGGAGAACCGCTCGGTGCAGCTTCCTTACCCTTCGCGGATTTCTTGGCAGCCTTAGGAGACATGATTCTTGCAGAGAAGAAATAAAGAGTCTTTTGAAAGTTTTTGAGAAAAAGAGAAGAATGAATTTTCTCTCTCCTCAAGGCCTATTTATAGGCACGAACGAGAAGTTATGCGCCTACATGGTCTATGTGCCCACATGACCTATGTGCCCATATGGTCTATGCGCCCACGCAGAGACTTAGTCTTTTGCACAATACGTGCCTGTTATTTGCTGATGTGGACTATGCATAAACATCGCACGAAGGATGGACCTCTTCAAATTCTGCTCCGCTGAATCTCAATAGCCATCATTTGACAGCCTGGCAGCATCTATGCACGCAAAAAGAGAGTCTGCTATGTACCTACAGTGCCATAAGAAGACAGTCTCCCATGCTTCTTTCAAAGTATTTCGAACTCGTTCGAGTATCAAAAACTTTGAAGGGGGTCTTATAGAAGCATGAAAAGATCCACACCATGCGCCCAAGTTAGGAAGCAGCTATGCACCCAAGTCAAGAATTCTATGCGTCCAAGTCAGAGAGTGGCAAACACCCACAATGTAAACTCTATGTGCCCATATATAAAATCCCTATGCGCCCATGTGCAGCAATGTCTATGCACCCACATGGTTTCTCTAGAAGGGGGCGCATAGTCCTCTTTCCACATTATGCACCCAAGTCATGGCTCCATGACTCGGTCAACATCCACGATCTCTCGTGCACCAAAGGATGCGTCCACGTCAGTCTCGACGAGCAGTCATGCAACGAAGCATGCGGCCACGTCAACCCCACGATTTATCCACGATCATCCGGTCTTTATACACCTATACCCTATGCGCCCAAAGGAAGACTATACACCCATATGAAAATCAGTATATTTTCTAATTGTATGCACATAACAATCATTTCTGTGCAAAATGACTATAAATAGAGGACATATGCCTCTTCAAATGAATAGAACATAAAGCATTTCAGAGGCAAATTGCTACCATTCTTGCCAGGGAGCCGAGAGTTAGCAATTTTCTTAGGTTTTCTTCCACTTTTGTAAATCGGAGTATCAACGGAGTAAATGAGCAATTTTTGCTCGATCTCCATCGTCCCTTTCACCAGAAAAGACATTGATTCTTCTCTTTCTTGTAAGTGTCTACATTTCTCCATACTTGCTTTCTATTGCTTGAACTTGTCGAACACTTCATCCTTGGTTTTGATGAAATACAGCCAAACATAACGTGTATAATCATCAATAAAGGTGACATAGTATCTTGATCCATTCTTGGAAGGAATCCTGCTAGGTCCCCACACATCTGTATGCACATAGTCGAGAATACCTCTTGTCATCTGCTTGCTTGTATTGAAGGTCACCCCGTGCTGCTTGCCATAAATGTAATACTCACAGAAATCCATACTTGGCTTCTTCAAGTTCTTCAGTAATCCTTGCTTGCTCAGTAAGGACGGGCCTTTCTCACTCATATGCCCAAGCCGCATATGCCAAAGACATGTGCTATCAGACAAATCAGATGTAGTGACAGCTAAAGTCCCAGTCACAGTGCTTCCCAATAATATATAAAGGTCATCCTGTCAGTGACCTTTTATCACCACCAAAGAACCATGAACGACCCGCAAGACTCCACCCTCGACGATGAACTTGTTACCATTCGAGTCAAGCGTACCAAGAGAAATAAGATTTTTCTTAAGGTCAGGAACATGTCTGACATCGGTCAAAGTTCATACAATTCTATCATATATTTTTAACTTGATAGACCCAATTCCAATAGCTCGACATGTATTATTGTTGTCCATCAACACAGAACCACCATCTGTCACGTTATAGAAAGAAAACCACTCCCTCTTTCGACACATATGGTAGGAGCATCCAGAATCGAGAATCCAACGGTCACTCATGTTGTCATGTGCCACCGAAAAATAGACTCCGTCACTATCAGCTTCTGAAGCACAGTTTGCTTCATCAACTTCTCTCTGTCTTATTCTCATTTTTCTTGTTCTTCTTCTTTGGATGAGAACACTTATTTGCATAATTTCCTTTCTCATTGCAGTTGAAGTACTTCACATTCTCAATAGGTGTTTTGGACTTCGATCTTGGCCTTCTGCTAAAAGATGCTTTATCGTTTGTCCTTTCTTTTACCGTCAAACCTTGGGCTTGGCCTCCACCATTTCTGCCATTAGATGCCAACCTCCACACCTCATTAGAAATAAGGAACTCGTAGCTTCTTGTACAAAAATTGAGTCCTTTCTGTACAGTAACGTTTGAATAAGATTCTCATAAGACTCGGGTAAAGAAAATAATAGGATTAGTACCAAACGATCATCTTCTTCATGTATGTCAACATCCTTCAAGTCAAAAATAATTTGGTAGAATTTTGAAATATGATCCTAAACTGACGTACCTTCCTCCATCACTAGTCTGTAGAGTGACTTTAACATATAAAGTCGGTTGGTGAGAGTCTTCGTCATGTAGAGTGATTCCAACTTCAACCAGAGCCCAGCGGCAGTAGTTTCGTCCTTTACAGAGTACACGACATCCCTTTCCAAACATAGGCGAATAGTGGCATATGCTTCGAGATCCATGTCACCCCAATCATCATCAGTCATGTCAGTAGGCTTCTTGGCCTTTTCCCGTAAAGCTTTGTGAAGCTTTTAAGATATAAGAACGTCATTCATCTGGCTTTTCCAAAAGCCAAAATCATTCTTCCTATTGAACATCTCAATTTTATACTTCCCGATCCTGTTTGACGGAGCCATATCAAGAATCCACCCAATTAACTTTTTCTGAGAACTTTGTCAAAAACTTTGCTAGACTCCCAAAGCTCTGACACTACCAAAATTTAACGTTTTAGCGACGGCCTTATCCATCGCCAATCCGTCGGTAAATTAGATTACCGACGGTTTGCCGACGGATTTTAGTCAAATACATCCGTCAGGAATTGACTCGTCGCTAAAAAAATCCATCACCAAGTTGTCGCCAAGTGACGATTGAGCGACGGATTTTCGGCAGCCATATTCGTACAACTAGCGACGACTGGCCGACAGGTTTCCATCAAATCAAGTATCATAAAGTTAGTAATACAACGTCTTACCGACGGGGTCAATCTGTCGGCAACTTGTCGGTGAACGTGTATCAGAGAGTTTCTGATACGCAACCTCCGTCGCTATTCTGTCGTGCGTAGTCGCAAACCAGCGACAGATTGGCGACGACTTATCCGTCGCTAAGGCTTTGGAAATCTTTTATATTTCCAGAACCTAATCGACGGATTATCCGTCGCTTGGTTGCCGTCGTCCGTCGCTAAATTAAAATTCTCCAGTTAGCGACGGATAATTCGTCGCTTGGTTGTCACGAGCCGTCGCTTTTTAGTCGCTAGTCCGTCGCTAACTAGAAATTTTTTGGAAAAACAATTCCACAAAACAAAGCATTCTCTGTTCAATAACATCCGAAACATTGGAACATTACAATATGCATCACACATCACACATCACACAAACCAACATACATCACACACCAAAAAATAAATATCCATCACAAATACATCACACAAACCAACATACAACACACACAAATATAAAAATCATATATATATATATATATATATATATATATATATATATATATATATTTATATATATATATATATATATATTTTATATATATATATATATATATTATATCTACCAAGTCTAGATAATAGCATCTAAAAACGTCGATGTCTAGATAAAACCATGTTTAGAAAATAAGAAACATGAAGAGTTGTAAAACCATACAAGTCGGTTGTCAGAATTAATAAGTCTATTGGAAACAAATCCAATCAAAAATTATATATATATATATATATATATATATATAAAATATATATATATATATATATATATATATATATATATATATATATATATATATATATATATATATATATATAATTATATATATATTGTCGTCTATGCTGGGCAGATAGAACACCCTCAACCAGCGCGCATAAGTAGGATCCACGCCAGCAAGATCAATATCCAGAGGAGATGGATGACTGGAACTCCCTGTGCATCTGCCCTCTGGTGCCACCTCCTCTTTCACAGCTATCTCGGCTTTAGGAATCACTTCCTCCTTAATAGTAGGAGAAAATTCTTCCTTGATCTCCTCAGCATCAGGAGGTCCCACTATCTCCTCAGCAACATGAGGTACCACTACCTCCTCAGCATCCATCTGTGCCTCTCTCATGCGAGATCCTCGGATCTTGGGTGCCATCTGGTAAGACCATTAGATATCAATGAGAGCACGTATATAAAAAATTTAACTCAGCTTTGTTTGACGATTTAATTTTGCACAGTCTCGAGTATTGAATTATCCATAAAAAGATACTTTAGAAACAGTTCAGATTCGGGAACACAAGAAGAATCTTAATCCAGACCATAAACACAAAATTTGTACCTATCACGTACAAACCTACTTCCAATCACTCTCGTAACCGATACCTATACCGATTCTGATACATATACCTATACCGATACCGATTCTGATACAGATACCGATACAGATACCGAAAGTCCGATACCGATAGTCCGATGCCGATATCGATTCTGATACTTATAGGAATAACCCGATACCGATACCGATACCGATACTCATAGAAATAATCTGATACCGATATCGATACTCATAGAAATAGTCCGATACCGATACATATAAACCAATCTAGCACTAGTAGCCATACTCCTCTACATTAGGATACACTAGCAACCATACTCCTCTTCACACTAGCTAGTAGTCATACTCCACTACACACTCCTCTACAATAGGATACACTAGTAGCCACCAACGATCGAAATCTTTTTACTAAGTTTATATATATATATATATATATATATATATATATATATATATATATACAAAGAGATTCGATTCGGTTTTAAAAAAACTTTCGTTTCGATGTGTGTGTGTATGTGTGTGTGTGTGTGTGTGTGTTACTACCGCCGACTCCCAGCTTCCCACTTCCACCACCGCCGATCCCCACCCACACCACCGTCGACCCTAACTCCCACCCCTGGCCCCCATCCGTCAACCCTAACTCCCACCCCCGGCCCCCAACCCCCAGCCCCACCATCGCCGACCACTATTCCCCCACCAACGCCCCCTCCACACCCGGCCCCCCCTCTGCCCCCCTCCACCCGCCCCCTCCGCTGTCCTACATACCCCCCCGACCCCCGCCCTTACCACCGTCGACCACCACCACCCCCACCTCCGGCCCCCCTCCGTTGCCCTACCCCTCCACCGTCGACCCCCCACACCGAAACCCCCCTCCGCTGCCCAAACCCCCGCTGCCCTAGCCCCTCCCCCCGACCCCCACCCCCCGACCCCCACCCCCACCACCGTCGACCTCCACCACCCCCACTCCCACCCCAAAACCCCCCTCTGCTTCCCTATCCCCCTAGCGACCCCTACCCCCACCACCACCGGCCCCCGCCGCCCCGACTACAGAGAGAGAGAGAGGAGGAGATTACCTGGAGAGAGAGTGAGAGAGAGATAGAGCCCTGCGTGCGTCGGGGAGAAAGAGAGGGAGAGAGACGTAAGAAAATTTAGGGAGGAATGAAAAGTTTCCCCCCATTGGTTAAATTTAAGTTAGGGCTGGACATGTAACGACGGACTAGCGACGGATAGATGGTCGGCGCTAGTCCGTCGCTATATCCCCTTAGATGGCCGATGGAATATCCGTCGCTATGTGGTCGATAAATTTTGTACCAATTTTTCAACATTTTCTGCCAAGTTTTGACAACTAAGTGACGGAATAACGACGGCTTCATGATCCGTCGCTATATCTTCGACGACTTAACGACGGATTGGCGACCTTTGCTCACCCTTAAAATAAAAAAAATTGTCAGCTTTTCGACGGCAATCAGTCTGTACTTAGTCGGTTGTCCGTCGCTAATGGTCCGTTGCCAAATGGCTGTATTTTGGTAGTTTGATACCAATTTGTTGTGACAGCGGAAATAAACCCAAAAAACTCAGAGAAAATTCACAACCACAAAGACAATAATTTACGTGGTTCGGCCAAGATGCCTACTTCCACAAACGAGGGTGATTTAATTCCACTATGAAGAATAAAAGGAATTACAATAGCTCTCAATATTTCTCTCCTTGCACTCAAGAACTCTCTATCACAAAGGTAAAAAAATTCTCAATTTTTTTTTGAACTTATTCAACAACTTTAGCTCTCTTGTATTGGACTTATTCAACAACTTGAGCACAATGAGATATCTTAAGGAGCACCTATAGACCCCTTTATATAGCATAGAAATCCAATCTTGTGTAGGCTAAAAAATATAATCCTAATCCTATGTAGGATTACCACATATATGGTCAAATGTAATCTTGTATAGGATTACCGTATATATGGTCAAAAAAGGTCATGGGCCTATTTTTGGATAATTTCCTTCAGTTAATGTATGTAGGGAAGAGAAAAGAGAGCAGAGAGGAGACTTGGATTTTGATCATGGTTATATATAAGGATAGGGGCTACCGTGATGTTTAAATAGAGAAAGATATAGATGAGAGGGAACCTTTCAGATTTAATCCTATGTATTTGTATAGATGCATATTGAAGGGTGTTTCACTTAACAAAATGTCTGGAAATCGGATTTTGAAAATAAAATGAGGAAGAGTACAAGAAGTACATATTTGATTCTGGAAAAGTATTGTTGTAGAAGTCTGATCTGTCAATGATTACTTTGTTCCTTGGACCATACGATGATGATGAAGCTCGCTGCTTGAAGATGAACAACTTGAAAGAACTAAGTCACCAGAAAGGTATCGACGCACTTGGGCACTGATGGCGAGGCCGAATGCTTTCCTGCTTTGCTTCACTCTAGTTCTGAAAGGAAGGTTGAAGAAGAATGCTCTAGAGAATCAAAAATCTCTGAGTTCTAATCTCTCTGTCTTTTCTCCTGTCTCTGTGTGTCCTTGTCTCTGAGAAAAATAAGTCTATTTATAGACTTGGGCTCTTGTGCGTAAAAACTCAGCAAAAGTTCCATCTTTACGCTAACAACTGCCACCCACGACCGAAGTCATCCTCTGTATATGTTGACACGTGTCCCATTATTTCAGTAAGAATAGGATGCACGTACACACGTTCTTCGAGATGTGTGGCATGAAAGCCATGTAGGCAGACCACGTTCTCAACTGGTGAAGAAGAATAGGGCGTAAAACAACCCCAATGTACTCTGAGCATAAAGTAGTGGACTAGGCGTAAAACAGCCCTGTCATAGATTTCCCGCGTAAAGTGGTTATTGAATAACCTTGAGCGTAAAGTAGCCCAAATAGACTTTACGCACACGTCGACTTTCGAGCGTAAAAACTCATATAATCTCCATGCATAAAAGAAGCCATAGTGTGAGCGTAAAGTAGCTCAGTCCACATACTAAACGATAACATTGGTCTCTGTATAAAACAAATCCCTTCGAAATCTGTGGTATATGCCATCATCAATATCTTCATGTCAGAATTTGCATTAAATGCGAGACTTTGACAGCTTTGTCCAGCGTAAAAGGAGGGTTAGCCTATCTTTAGGCGTAAAACCAATGTCTTGACCCTGGCTTCTTTAGGCGTAAAAGCGATTAGCCTTGTCTTGGACGTAAAGTGTTTAACCTCCCTGCGGCGTAAAGTAGATCAATTTGAGTAGAATGATCTATCACTTTGACTCATTCTGTGAAGCACTTTTTACGCTACTACAAAGGGTACAAAGTGATAAGAAGAGGGTCATATGGTGCATGTATATTCATATATTCATATTTAAGAATTGATGGGGTTGAGGAAATTTTGATTTAAGGATTTGAATATAATTTGCTAAAGATAGAATATGATTAATATCCGTATCTCTATTTGTTTAGCTATTATATAGATAACTATCATATCCTTTATTTATCCATACATATTTTGCTAGAATTCTTTAATAATCATTGTATTTAATTCCCTTATTTAGTTTTTAGTTTTTTCCATATCTGCTTAGGATTTATCCAATATTAATAACTTACACTAATAACATCTAGTCATAAATACTTAGGTTTATGATTTTATTTAGAAATAGTTTATGAAGGTTTTATTGGGATTCCTGGGATTAGGAATCCCACTAGGTTTAAATTCGAATCTCTAGTGGTTTTGATTTAGATATATTGGGTTTTAAAATAGTTACTTTAATTATTTACATCCAAGCCTGACAATTTAAGTAGATATAAACTTATATATATATATATATATATATATATATATATATATATATATATATATATATATATATATATATAAATGATAAAGGGATTTGCTAAAATATTTTAAAATAAGATTTGGATTTATGTAGATGTACTTCAATTTTTTATAGCCGCAAATATTATATAAATTATTTTGATAATATTAAGTATTATTACAATCTATTTGTGTGATCCATCATTGGATTTAGATTTGATTTTTAGTTTTTGAATTATTGATTATCTTAAAATCTATTTTCTAAATCTAGAAATTGCTGAGAAACCCAATTTCTGGGTGGGATTTTATGTAATGCCCACCCGCTGGATTATTTTTATGAAATACCCAGAATTAAGTATTTTCACGTTAAATATTTTAAGATTCTCTATAGATGCTCTGTATTTACAAAATTTGCCATTATCATAGTTCTAAAAATACCCTTTCGCGCAAATTTGGACATCTATATATAATTTTGAATTCGCAAACTCAGATTTGGATTGGGAAATTCGTATTCTTCTTCTTCACGAGAAATTTGAAATCTATTGATATCATCTTTATCAGAGATCGCAAAATCGTTCGTAGTTCATTGTGGTTTTCGTCAGTTGAACGTCGATCATCCTTCATCATCATCGATCATCATCATCATCATCTTCGTGGTTTCCTACGATTAGGTCAATTGTGGAGAGAAGATCTTCTTCTTTTCTTTTTATAGATCTTAAAACAAGGTGAGAGTTCAGATCTGTAGAAATTTATCCATCAGCTTCGTATATCTCGAAATTTATGCTGAATTTGAATTTGTTATGCAGATTGTTAACTTAGAAAATGTTAGAGAGATATTTAATCTTGTTATTTTGTGCGAATAACATTCTCCGTATGTTTTTATACGGATAATGAGCATTATCCATAAGTTACAGACAGATAATACTCCGTTATATTTAGACGGAGAATGTCTATTCTCTATGTGTTTTAGACGGAGAATATCATTCTCCGTTTTACATTAAACGGAGAATGATCATTCTAAGTTAGTTCTGAACGGAGAATATTTATTCTCCGTTATATTTAGACGGAGAATGATCATTATACGGATAATGAGCATTATCCATAAGTTACAGACAAATAATAATTATTCTCCATTATATTTAGACGGAGAATGTCTATTCTCCGTGTGTTTTAGACGGAGAATATCATTCTCCATTTTACTTTAAACGGAGAATAATCATTATAAGTTAGATCCGAACGGAGAATATTTATTCTCCGTTATTTTTAGACGGAGAATAATCATTATTAGACGACAATTTTATTGTTCTATTTGTGACCTCTTATGTTTTTATGTTATCAGGGGGGGAGGTATGGAATCAAGTTGTTTAGTTAACATTTGTTTCAAGGGAGACATAGTTTCCTGCCGTGTCACACATGAAAGTACCGTAGATTTTTTAAAGATTAAAGTGTGCGATCGATGGACTTCTTTGGATCCACTTTCCTTCCATTTCAGGTTTTTGCACTCTGATGGGAATGAACTGTATGTTGAAAGTGATTTTTGGCTTCGCTTATTGGTTGGTGGTTTTAACGGTAATCATGATGTGAGTTTTGATCTATTTGTGGAGCAAATATACTCTCCATGTTCTTCATCAACATCTTTTCCTTGTCAAAGCTTTCACATGGGACCTTCGTCTTCCTCCTCTAGTTCTTTGAGTAGATGTTCTCCTACTGTAAAGGACAAACGAGTAGTACAATTTTATGAGGGCTCAACTGAGACAGTGAAGAAGAGGAAATCGGATATGTGGCCTGGATCAATTACAGGTGTTGGTCAGATTTTTCTAAATGGTGTTGAAGAAGTTAGGAATGCTGTTAGAAAGGTATGTTTTGAATCTCGTCATCTATTCCACATTTTGAAATCTGAGCCGGGGAGGTATACTGTTTGCTGCAAGAATTACAAGACACATGCTTGTTTGTGGAGCTTCCATGCTATATCTATTTCGAAAGATAATCAAATTTTTGAGGTGAAGAGGTATGTGGGAGAACATAATTGTGGAGCTGGCTATATGGATAAAGGTAATCTGGTTGTTCCAGCAAAGTTTATGAAAAGTTTGGTTAGTGACATTGTTCGGATACATCCTAAAAAGTTCGCAAAATCTGTTGTCGATGATTTCAAGGTCGACTACGGTTTATCTGTTATATATGGACTGGCATACCACAGAATTAGGCTGGTGCACCAGGAAATGTACGGAGATGATGTTAGATCTTACAGTGACTTGTGTTGGTATGTCAACAAGGTAAAGGAAACCAATAATGGTTCCGTTATCGACTTCCAGAAAGATGATTCATCAATGAGGTTTGAGCGACTTTTTCTTTCATATGGGGCTTGCGTAGAAGGCTTTCAATATTGTCGCCCAATGCTATATTTGGATGCTACTTTCCTTACATGAAGGTTTAGAGGATGTTTGATGTCTGCTACAGCGAAGAATGGTAACCAACAGTTCTACCCTCTTGCATACGGTATAGTCTCAGGCGAAGATGGTGACAATTGGGAATGGTTCCTTAGAAATCTAAAGAATGTTGTTGGATGTAGTAGGCGTATTGTTTTTCTTTCGGATCAAGGCACCGGTCTAGTTTCTGAAGTCCCTAAAGTGTTTCCTAATGATTACCATAGCAATTGCTATTATCACATGAAGAATAACATACCGCTGAAAGAGAAAGGAAATGAAAGAGTGTATCCGCATGTACTTGAAGCTTGGAGGCAAGCAGTATATGCTCTAACTCCAGGTGTGTTAATGAGACAGATATATGTACATTTTCTATGCATTTACCATTAATTTAACACGGAGAATGACCATTCTCCGCGTCAGTAAGACAGAGAATAGTCATTCTCCGTACGTATTACACGGATAATGACCATTCTCCATCCTGCGTAGAACGGAGAATATCATTCTCCGTTAGCTTTTGAATGGAGAATGGTATTATCCGTCTTGCATAGTACGGATAATGTTCATTCTCCGTTTCCGTCAAACGGAGAATGACCATTACCCTTCTTGTATAGAACGGAGAATATCATTCTCCGTTAGCTTTTGAACGGAGAATGGTATTATCCGTCTTGCATAGTACAGATAATGTTCATTCTTCGTTTACGTCACACGGAGAATGACCATTCTCCGTCTTGCATAGAATGGAGAATGTCATTCTCCGTTAGCTTTTGAACGGAGAATGACTATTATCCTTATTTTAAACACGGAGAATGCACTTATTTTTAATAATTTTGTGAATTGACCTAATTTTTTATTAATTATTTGTTTTTCTCTATAAAGGTGGGTATAGACAAGCAATCAAGAAGATTTATGATCTGAATTATGGTCATGTTGTGAATTGGATGAATAAACAAAAACCTGAACACTGGTCAAACGCATTCTTCCCGGGATGTAGATACGGTGAGGTTGCTTCTAGTTGTGCAGAGTCATTCAATGCATGGATAAAGGCTGAGAAGAAATTACCTATATCAGCAATTGTAAATGTCATCCGTGTGAAGATGATGAAGATGATTTCGGATCGCCACAAGGATGCAATTGGTTTGAATAGCAAATTGACTCCATACGCTGAGGATATGCTGAAGCAGCTTACAGATGATGGCATGTGTTATAGGGTATATCGGTCTGGTGATTTCGAATTTGAGGTGATCGCAGATACTTCCTTCCACATAGTGAATCTTTTTGATTGTCATTGTAGTTGTCGGAGATGGAAGGTATATGGATTCCCATGTAGCCATGCAATACAGTGCATCAGAGTTGGTTCAGATAAATCTGTTTACGACTTTGTGGAGCAGTATTAGACATCAAATTATTACCAGAAGTTATATTCATCTGCTATTCGTCCAGTTCCAGATTGTGAAAAACAGTTTGAAAATAATCCTACTGATGTTGTTCTACCCCCTGTTCCGAAACGTGGTCCTAGACGTCCAAAGGCGGACCGTTATAACAGCAAATATGAGAACAAGGGAAAAGAGAAGAGAAAGATAAGGTGCCATAATTGTTTTGAATTATGCAATCACAATCGCACCACTTGTCCTCTGCCTCCACGTGCAGCTACGGTGTTCGATGGGGCAGCGCCCCCTCGTTAATACATACACATATATTCCTTCTTTTATATAATTGTTTTTTGAATACATATGTAACATTTTTTGATATCAATGGTAATAGTTTGAACTCTGCATATCTGATGTTTCACATATATACTAACAGCATAAGAACTTATTATCCATTATACTCTGATTTTATAATGCATTGAATGACCATTCTCCGTGTATCTAACACGGAGAATGATCATTCTCCGTATGAGATACACGGAGAATGGTCATTTATAGATCAAAATACAAGGAGAAAGTCATTCTCCGTGTGTATTAACACGGAGAATGACCATTCTCCGTGTATTTTAAAACGGAGAATGATATTCTCCATTTTCGAAGCACGGAGAATAATATTCTCCGTTTAATTTGACACGGAGAATTACATTCTCCGTGTTAGATACACGGAGAATGGTCATTTATAGGTCAAAATACAAGGAGAATGTCATTCTTCGTGTATTTTAACACGGAGAGAATGACATTCTCCGTGTTAGAAACACGGAGAATGCTCATTTCTAGGTCAAAATACAAAGATAATGTCATTCTCCATGTATTTTATCACGGAGAATGGTCATTCTCCGTGTTAGATACACGGAGAATGATCATTGTCCGTGTTAGATACACGGAGAATGATATTTCTAGGTCAAAATAAACAGAAAAAGTCATTCTCCGTATATTTTAACACGGAGAATGACATTATCCGTGTGTATTAATACGGAGAATGATCATTCTCCGTGTCAAAATACACGAAGAATGACATTCTCCGTGTCAAAATACACAGAGAATGACATTCTCCGTGTCTAAAACACACGGAGAATGACATTTTTAGGTCAAAATACAAAGAAAATGTCATTCTCCGTGTATTTTAACACAGAATCAAACAACAGAACTTTAACAAAACAGATTTACATATATAGAACAAAGTAAATTAGTCGAAAAACTGAGTTTCATTACAAAGGACAACAAATACATTACAAAAGAAACCTGACAGACAGAATATATATAAGGAATTTCTTAGCCAATTTACATTTTTATTTTATTTTATGATACAAAAGGAATTGCACAGTCACCCATAAGCAAAAGCTTAGCCAAAGTTAGCCTGCTCTTTACAATAATATCATGAACTGCTTTGTTTGTTTTCTTTTGTAAATCAAATATAGCTTTCGACAAGTTTTCAATATAATACGCAACATACAGCAGGCAGCTGGGTGATAGTTGCTGTGGGCAATCTTTACAAACCTTGAGCTCTGTTGTTTCATATTCCTGAATTGCTGGGTTTTTCTCCCTCATCAATGCAATCTTCTTAATTACAATTGGCTCGATTTTATTCTTCATGTAATTTGCATCCTCGATTCCCTTAGCGCCCGTGTTTTTCCTCAATGAGTTGTAGTGTGTCCAAACATAGGAGCTGAAGTTGAATGCCAGCAGTGTATAGTGTTTATTCTCTTCATGGAAGAGTGGCACGAATAACCATTCGATGTCATCCTCCAACTCCATGATAAAATCTTCTATTTCTGCTTTGAAATTGTACAATGTTCCAGATGTTGGGTTTTCTACATCGGCAAACTTAACGGTACGCTATTTTCCAGAAAAAAAACAAAAAACAAAAACAAATCATGAGTTAGTTTTTTACAACAATATTAGTAGGTGTACACATTAATATTTATTTTTCAGTTTTGATTCTTACCAATGCATGGGGCATCATGATTGCAAACCAATTACATTGTGCACCCTGCGAGCTTGACTGAACGGTACGTCTTGTTTCGACTTGTACTTCGTTCATAATCTTTATTGTGAAGTTCATAACATTGGCCTCTATTTCATCCATATTTAATATGTCTTGTACTTCTTTAGCATTAAAGAGCAAGGTAACATCATTGTTCCTTCTTCTTATTTTACAATCTTCTGGAGCAGTTGGAAAGTATTGGTATACATTTTCACTGCACATAAATTTAGTTTCGATTATGTTAATAATATAGGCTAATGATATAATTATAAAAAAAAGTAACTCCAACAGAGAGAAAGATCATTCTCCGTTATGAATTGGACGGAGAATGACTATTCTTCGTGTAATATAACACGGAGAATGACATTCTCCGTGTATTTTTACACGGAGAATGATCATTTCTAGGACAAAATACACAGAAAATGTCATTCTCCGTGTTTTTTTTACACGGAGAATGATCATTCTCCGTTTACTTTGATACGGAGAATGGACATTCTCCGTGTTAATACACGGATAATGACCAGTTCTAGGTCAAAATACAAGGAGCATGTCATTCTCCGTGTATTTTAACACGGAGAATAACATTCTCCGTGTAAGAAACACGGAGAATGCTCATTCTCAGGACAAAATACACAGAAAATGCCATTCTCCGTATATTTTAACACGGAGAATGGTCATTCTCCGTGTTAGATACACGGAGAATAGCCATCTCTAGGTCAAAATACAAGGGAAAATGCCATTCTCCGTATATTTTAACACGGAGAATAACATTCTCCGTGTTAGATACACGGAGAATGACTATTCTCCGTGTTAAAATACACGGAGAATAAATATTCTCCGTTATGAATTGGACGGAGAATGACCGTTATGAATTCAGAATGACAATTCTCCGTCCGAATTACACGGAGAATATTCATTCTCCGTGTTAGATACACGAAGAATGATCATTCTCCGTTGTCAATTGTACAGAATTTGGTTCAAGTTTGGAATACTTACGTTGGAGTCATCCTTCTTGGGTATACGATGCTCCTGTATAGATGCTTCAGCTGATCGTCTGCTTGGTTCCAAAGCCTGAGTTTTTGATATTGTATCAGCATTTTTCCCTTTTTCACTAGCTTGGCTGTTTGAGGAGAATCTTCTTCAAGTTCTTCATTTTCTGACATCTTCTTTTTATCGTCTACCTTCTCGAGACTGGAAGGAGCTTTTCTTTTCTCACCAGAAGTTACTTTCTTATTGGTACTGGACGGAGCTTTTCTTTTCCGACCAGCAGCTACATTCTTACTTGTAGCATCAGCTATTTTCATCTTTTCCAGTGTTGTAAAATCATCATCCGCTGGAGCATTTGATTGTTTTTTAATCCCTCCTGGTTCTCTTGCTCTTGTGTAATGTTTTTGAGGAACTGCTTTAGTCTCCTCCCCAAGCTGCAATGCTTTGGCCATTGCTTCAAGGTTAACAATTGTATCATTCTTCTGTTTGATTTCGTCATTCAATGATGCAACTTCCTCTAGAAGTTTGTTGTTATCACTAATGAGCTTTTTATTCTCCTTTCTGAGATTGTCTGTTTTTTCACTGATATAAAAACAAAAAACAACAAGAGATATGATGTCAATATTATATAATCTTCTTTTTAAAAATAATAAAAAATATCATTATCTGTTTACATTAATCCGGAGAATGTCTATTCTCCGTGTTAAGATACACGGAGAATAACATTCTCCGTGTCAAAAATACACGGAGAATGTCATTTCTAGGTCAAAATACAAGGAGAATGTCATTCTCCGTGTTAAGCTAAACGGAGAATGATCATTCTCTGTTAGACTTACAAGGAGAATGGGCATTCTCCTATAACATAAACGGAGAATGACTATTCTCCGTGTTAAGATATACAGAGAATAACATTCTCCATGTCAAAAATACACGGAGAATGTCATTCTCCGTGTTAAACTAAACGGAGAATGTCTTTTCAAGGTCAAAATATAAGTAACGACATTCTCCGTTTAGTTTAACACGGATAATGACATTCTCCGTGTATTTTTGACACGGAGAATGTTATTCTCCGTATATTTATACACAGAGAATGTTATTCTCCGTGTCAAAAAACACACGGAGAATGGCCATTTCTAGGTCAAAATACAGAACGTCATTCTCCGTGTTAAAATACTAGCAGAGAATGTCATTCTCCGTGTATTTTAACACGGAGAATGCTCATTCTAAGTGTGTATTAACACGGATAATGACATTCTTCGTGTATCTTAATACGGAGAATAACATTATCCATGTTAGAAACACAGAGAATGATCATTTCTAAGTCAAAACACACAAAAAACGTCATTCTCCGTGTACTTTGACACGGAGAATGACATTCTCCGTGTTAGATACACATAATTATAAATTAAAATTTTGAAAAAATAGAATATTTTATCTTTTAGAAGTAGCTCCTCAACACGTTGACGAAACTTCTCATTATCAGCAGTAAGCTCAGATTTCTGCTTTCTAAGGGAGTCTAGTTCCTGTTCTGACCCTTTTGCCTCCAGTTCTTCAACTCTTCTACGGAGTTTCTCATTATCAGCAATAAGGAGCGATTTCTCGTTCCTTATAGAGTCTAACTCCTTCTCCAAGCCATCAGTAACGAGCTCCACAGCACGTTGTTGGGCTACATCTGCCTCTAGTTTTTGGGCTCTTTCTTGGAGTTGCTCATTCTCAGCGATAAGCTGATATTTCTCCTCCAAGACACGCAACATATCTTCATTCTCAGCTATATTTGTTGCTGGTGCTTGGGCTTCAGCTTGTGGTTCTTCTTCATCAACAACATTATCTCCACCTTCTATACTATGCTGCTCTGCTGGGTCTTCTAATTCTTCAACAGTCAATGTAACGAAATCTTTGAATATCAATTCAGAATTCGTTTGAGCCCCTTGATATTCATTTTTGAGGAATATAGAGATTCTATTCCCATCCCATGTGTAGAATCTCGGGTATGTGCTTATTGGTTTGCACTTTCTTTCCAACAGTTGACTGTGCTCTGCAAACCAATACAAGAAATATATCGTACAACCTTCAATCTTCTTGTACGATATCTCAATGTCCCCATCTTCAGCTTTTGTAACAGCCCTCTTTATGCTGTCCATGACGTACCCCAAAATAATCCGTGGCCAACAGATGCTTATCGCAATGTCCCCATCAAAAACTGACCATTTTGAAGCCGAACAACAACAATTGATTACAACCTGGTGATAATCACAATTATGTTTTTCTTGGGGAAATGTCACCGGAGATTGTCTATTCTTACGCTTTTGCATTAGCAATTCACGTAAGTCAGAAGGAGTGGAGGGAGTAGTCTTCTTTATTACATTTGGGGTGGAAAAACGTTTAGTCCCCTATGTATAAAGAAGATTACTGGCTACATTCGCAGAACCAAATCGTACATTTCTACGCGTTTGGAGTTGTGTGCGTAAATCTTAAGATTTTTTAGCACGAAGGACTCCATTTTCATTGCGTGTAATTTGTAGATTTGGTACTTTGCGTAGAGCAGTATAAGAAGGCTGTTGGTGTAGAACTGAAGCTTTACCAACAACATTTTTACGCTGCACACATTTAGGTACATTCACATTAGATGTAAAAACATTATTGCGAATTTTATCTACACTGTCAAAGACAGAAGATTTACCTTTACGCGTAGAGCGTAAAAATTGGTTATCTACCACGTCAAAGACGGGAGATTTTGTTTTACGCGAGGAGTGTAATTTATTTGAGCCTACAACGTCACCGACGGGAGACTGATTCTTACATCCAGAAGCAAAATCGTTAGAGTCTGCCCCATTACAAATGGGAGACTCATCTTTATGTACTGAGCGTAAAAGTTGGTTTTTACCCACTGAGCGTAAAACCTGGTTCTTACGCAGTGAACGTGAAACCTGATTATCTTCACCGTTACAAACGGGAGATAAATCGTCACACTTTGAGTGCAACTCTGAAGTAAGGACTGCCTCGTTACGAACGGGAGCCCCTACGACAGGAGTGGGAAGAATTTCCTTGCCACTAGCAGCAACAGAGAGATCAGAAGCTATTTTGGATTTAGGAATCCAAACTTTTCGTGCTTTGCGAGATTTTTGAACATTGGAGTAGCGAGAACCACCCCCAGTTCGGAGCATCCCTTCATAAGCAGTCTGGTCGAAGTGTACAACCAGAGTCTTCTTTGTCGATCCAATGGACACATCATCGTATTGAGCAATTGCCTCCTCGTCAGAGGAGAATATCGTCCCCAGCAGAGTCGCCATTTTTGTTTTACTTAACAAAATGCCTGGAAATCGGATTTTGAAATAAAACGAGGAAGAGTACAAAAAGTACAAATTTAATTCTGGGAAAGTATTGCTGTAGAAGTCTGATCTGTAAATGGTCACTTTGTTCCTTGGACCATACGATGATTATGAAGCTCGCTGCTTGAAGATGAACAACTTGGAAGAACTAAGTCACCAGAAAGGTATCGACGCACTTGGGCACTGATGGCGAGGCCGAATGCTTTCCTGCTTTGCTTCACTCTGTTCTGAAAGGAAGGTTGAAGAAGAATGCTCTAGAGAATCAAAAATCTCTGAGTTCTAATCTCTCTGTCTTTTCTCCTGTCTCTGTGTGTCCATGTCTCTGAGAAAAATAAGTCTATTTATAGACTTGGGCTCTTGTGCGTAAAAACTCAGCAAAAGTTTCGTCTTTACGCTAACAACTGCCACCCACGACCGAAGTCATCCTCTGTATATGTTGACACGTGTCCCATCATTTCAGTAAGAATAGGATGCATGTACATACGTTCTTCGAGATGTGTGGCATGAAAGCCATGTAGGCAGACTACGTTCTCAACTGGTGAAGAAGAATAGGGCGTAAAACAACCCCAATGTACTCTGAGCGTAAAGTAGTGGACTAGGCGTAAAACAGCCCTGTCATAGATTTCTCGCGTAAAGTGGTTATTGAATAACCTTAAGCGTAAAGTAGCCCAAATAGACTTTACGCACACGTCGACTTTCGAGCGTAAAAACTCATATAATCTCCATGCGTAAAAGAAGCCATAATGTGAGCGTAAAGTAGCTCAGTCCACATACTAAACGACAACATTGGTCTCTGTATAAAACAAATCCCTTCGAAATCTGTGGTATATGCCATCATCAATATCTTCATGTCAGATTTTGCATTAAATGCGAGACTTTGACAGCTTTGTCCAGCGTAAAAGGAGAGTTAGCCTATCTTTAGGCGTAAAACCAATGTCTTGACCCTGGCTGATTTAGGCGTAAAAGCGATTAGCCTTGTCTTGGGCGTAAAGTGTTTAACCTCCCTGCGGCGTAAAGTAGATCAATTTGAGTAGAATGATCTATCACTTTGACTCATTCTGTGAAGCACTTTTTACGCTACTACAAGACCCCCTTCAAAGTTTTCGAATGTCTTCATAATTCGAAACACTTTGAACAGCAGCGTAAAAGTTAAGATTTGACCAGTCAGCATAAAATTCGGGATATGCAACAGTCATCCGCGTAAAAGCGGGGATACCCAACAGTCGGCGTAAAATATTATTAAATAGTGTCAGTCAACATTTAACCGTCACAATGAATTTTCTTCTCGAAACTTTCAAACGCCTTTTTGCTTCCCCGAGTTTGTATTAATAATGAACAGTTTCCAATGAGGAATATGGAGAGTTGATTTAATCGTATAAATGAGGAGAAATTCTTCACTCTTGTCATTCATCTCCATAGTGACTTGGCACCAAAGAAGGAGATTAACAATAAATAAGCTTCGGGCTCGAGGATTGACTTTGAGCGAGCACGTAACTTTATAGAGTGCTTCGGATTAACTCCAGCAGCCTTTAGTCGCATCGATGGTGGTCCCCCGACTGCATATGAGGGCTCAGGAGATGCAGAAGCGTTTTTAAATCTGATGCGTCGCTCCGGAATTTGCAACATGCGCGAGTTAGGTGCCTCCCTTCGTCAACCCAACGAACGAAAGAGAAAATGATATTCCATGTATTGCGACTCTTTTATATGTAGGGGTTCACTCCCCCCTTTTTATAAATAAAGTTTTGATGTTAATCTCATCTGTTGGTACATAGAACTGTTCAACACTTCTTTTGACTGCTTCTATGGTTGTTCACTCCCAAGAAACAAACCGACACGTGACGTCTGTCTTTTGGTCACGAGAGCCTTTTAATAGGATCTTTTCCCGAAATAGACTCCCAACAGTTTCTTCAGTCTTTATAAATAGCCGAGAATGTTTCATATATTCTCATTCTCATTCCTCTGAAGATAACTTTTTGCAATGTCGTTCTCCAACAAATAACAATGGCAATGCTTTCCAATGGCGTTCCTTTGTACGCCCAATCACCAGATGTAGATTCATCCACTATTAGAGCCAAACCATTTGACCTAAGTGGTAAGTCTGATCGTAAGTAATTATCTGCCTTTGAAGTTTCTGAAGTACTGGCGTAAAAGCCTTGCTGAATAGTGGTACACCTGAAGCACTGGCGTAAAAGCCTTGCTGAAGCACTAGCGTAAAAGCCTTGCTGAAGCACTAGCGTAAAAGCCTTGCTGAAGCACTAGCGTAAAAGTCTTGCTGAAGTACTTAGCGTAAAAGCCTTGCTGCATAGTGGTATACCTGAGACACTGGCGTAAAATGCCTTGTAGTCTGTTGAAGATAAAACAAGACGCATGAGCATCTGTTTTTTTAGTTAGCGTCCCATACGCATCTGATGGTACTTCTGTTTAAAATACTTCTTCTTTGTTGTTTTCTGCAGAAGTTTGGCTAAAGAGCTTTTCCAGAACCGGCATTGGTGACTTTGATGCTGTGAAGAGCGTGCTTCTGGCATCAACATCACGGAGCTCATGCGCTTTTGATGCGCAAATCAGACAACTCAGAACTCTTCGTGAGATAGAAGGGTCTTCCTCTGTTGGTAGGAAGAGCCTTTATACACGGAGAGTTGGATGGTGGAGTCAACTCTATCCCGAGAAATTTGGTAGTAGAGTTCCTTTCACGGCAGGATTAGGAATTGTATCCCAATGCTGGATACATTCCTATCTCCTTTGAGAGGCCGCCACTCCTCCACCAGTTGTATTGGTAGCAACACGTCTTCGGGCTGCCATACTCTGGGATTCTCCTCTCGTCTGAGAGAGAAGACCAGAGTTTGATTCCTACTGTTCTGGTCGCCGTAGAGGCTCAGACAGCAAGGAATTGACACCAACAACGAATCCGACGAAGAAGATCCAAAGAAGAGATAGATCTCCATTAGGCTATCGTTGTGTGTATAGAATGAAAATCCAAGAATTTAATAGATTTCCATTATAACTTGTAAGAAAGTCTAAGAAATGTAATAGACTTTTTTGATGATATGGGAATGGAAATGATAAGTCTTCTATGCTCAATGATTTGTATCTATCTGGATGTGATATGGACATGATAGATAATGAAATCTTGTTTTCTGTTTTTAGAGTATACAATACTATCAGAGGTAATATGGACATGACAGTATATAAGGACTCAAAAGAAAATTAGATTAATTTCTATGCAGAGGTCAAATAGAAAATGATAGATAAGAAAAGTAGGTAAATTTAGTATTTATCCAGAGGTTGTGAAAACATGATGAATAACGAATCCCACTTTTTAATCAATTGATAAAATAGAAGATTTAAAATTCCTCTCCCAGGAGACAAGAAATCAGCTTAACCAAACCTTGGTAGCTGGGGAATAGGGAGACAGATGTCATGAGCATATAGGTCCATATCAATGTATGAATGAATCAACATAACTTTCGGGAAAAGAAAACCTTGATTCAATTCCATAATTAAATGAATGAACCTGATAGAATGGACGGATAGACCTTTTCGGGAATGAAAGGTTGTTTTCAAAGACCGGTTCATCCACAGATCTTTCCTATAAATAGGCGAAAACTCTTTGTAACATTTCATTCTTATTTCCACTCCTCTATTGGAAATGTCTTCCAAGGATATGCAGCAAAAGAATGAAGTCTCCAGGAAGGTTGAGGATGTCGTCGAGATGCACTCCGCTGAGCTAATTGTGACAGGGACAACTGAAGTAGACGAAAGCTCTTCTACTCCCAAGCCACCATAAGATATCTTTGCTTTCTTAGTAGAGCCAGGGAAAACTCCTGAAGAAGAGGCACTGAGGATGGTTGCTTGCAGATTTTTCATGAACTCAGGCAATGATACCTTTGAAGCATTGACTAATTATGTATTCAATAAGGGAGGCAGTGGTCCTTAAAATTTTATTCAGAACAAAAATAAATAAAGGAATTTTATTTTTATCAGCCTTCTTCTTTACACATAGTATTTCTTAAGGAATTTGCCGTTGATAGGCATCATGAGCAAATCCCCATTAGGCTTTGATAACCGATAGGCACCATTAGAAAATACGGTCTCAATAACATAAGGACCCTCCCATTTTGCTTAGAATTTCCCTTTGCTCTTGTGAATCATCACCATCGGTCTTCGAACAGCCAATACTAGTTTGCCAACCTTGAACACCCTCTCTTTAACTTTACGATTGAAAGTTCGAGATATACGGGCTTGGTATAGCTCAATATGCTGTCGTGCTTGAAGACGCTTCTCATCCAATCCTTCAAGTTCTTGGAGTCGTAAGCGATCATTATTCTCTATAGTTAGCTCATTAGCAATGGCTATCCGTAGAGATAGAATTCGGATTTCCAAGGGAAGAACAGCCTCACATCCATAAACCAATAAAAATGGTGTAAAACCAGTAGGAGTTCGGACTGTTGTTCGATAAGCCCATAAACATTACCCAAGTTTTTCGTTCCAATCACGTTTATTAGAAGAGACAAACTTTTTGAGAAGTTTAATGATCGTCTTATTGAAAGCTTTAGCTAAACTATTAGCAGCTGGATTATAAGCCGTAGAAGCCAAATTTTGAATTCGATTCTTATCACAGAACCGATAAAATGCCTGACTGGTGAATTATGGACCATTGTCATGAATTATTCGTCGAGAAATCCTGAAGCGATAAATGATATGATGTTTGATGAAGGTGATCACATTAGATGTTTTTACTTCAACAAGAGGAACTGCTTCTGCCTACTTAGAAAAGTAATCGGTTATAGCTAATATGAACCGATGTCCCTTAACAGAAGGAGGGTTAATAGGACCAATGACATCCATACCCCAAGCTTTGAAGGACCAAGAAGCTGCTGTAGGATGTAGAAATTCAGACGGTTGATGAATAAAATCAGCATGAATCTGATATGTTTTACATCTTCTGGCATAGTCTACAGCATCTGCTATCATAGAAGGCCAATAATACCCTATTCTTCGAATACGGTCTTGTAATTTAGGACCTGGTTGATGAGCACCACAAACACCATCATGAGCCTCTCGTAGTGTTTGTTTGGCTTCACTTTCTGAGAGACAACACAGTAAGAGTCCATCATATGATCGACGATATAACATATGTAAAGACGAATCATAATAAAATCGAAATGATCGTCTCTTAATTGATGCAGCTTCTTTTGGATCTTCAAGCAAAATTCCATGAACCGTATAGTCAATGAATGGTGTTCTCCAATCCCTCTATTGGGAACTAGCCTCTGTAGTATGACTTTGTTCAACATACAGATTATTTTTGATACAGCACAGATCTCGGTCCAACAAAGTAATTATATTTTGCTTTCGAATTGGAACAACCAAATCTGCAGCTAGACTAGCAAGAGCATCAGCCTCAACATTCTGAGAACGTGGTATAAATTCAATGAAGAATCCTTTGAATGAAAGGACCAACTCGACTACCACTTGATGGTAAGGGATGAGATCAGGGTTTCTGACCTCATAAGTCCCTCTAACTTGATTAACAATCAATTAAGAATCTCCATAAGCTTCTAGGAACTCAATATACAATTGTTTTGCTACTTGGAGACCAATCAATAGAGCATTATATTCTGCTACATTGTTGGAACATGGCTCATTGAGAGAATAGGCACGGTATATGACCATTTTGTCAGGAGAAACCAAAGACGATTCCTACCCCAGAGACAATGTTGCCTTTAGGTCCTACTCGTGATGCTCCATCAAAATATAATTGCCATATATCATTCTTCAAAATTATGTTGCAATCCACGACTTCATCTGGAATGTCCTCATATAACTTTGATGTTTCTGGTATAGGGTGAGCAGCTAAGAAATCAGCTAATGCTTGACCCTTTACTGATTTTTGAGACACATAAATCATATCATAAGGAGTGAGCAACATCGCCCAAGTAGCTAATCTGGAATTAAGAATGCTTGGCTTTCTCATCAATACCCGAATAGGATTTATTCTGGAGATGACATGAATAGTTTGTCCTGTCACATAATATCTTGTCTTTTGTACGGCAAAAACCAAAGCCAGACATTCCTTTTCTACAGGAGTATACCTGTGTTCAGCTCCAACCATCATTTGGCTAAGATAATAAATTGCCTGTTCATGACCCATATCACTTTTCTGTGCGAGAAGAGCACCAAGTGAATGATCCAAGGCTCGAACATATAACAAAAATAGTTTTCCTACAACTGGAGGTACCAGGACAGGTGGATTTGTAAGGTATTATTTAATATCATTAAAGGCTTCTTGACACGCTTCATCCCAGACAAAAGATACACCTTTCTTTAACACATAGGAGAAATATTGACATCTCCCAGAGAGATTAGATATAAATCTCCTGATATAAGCAATGCGGCCTTGAAAACCACGGAGCTCTTTCAGATTGCGAGGAGGACGCATTTCGAGGATTGTTTTAACTTTATCAGGGTCAACATGGATACCCTGAGAAGTAATAGCAAATCCTAAAAACTTGCCACTAGAAACTCCTAAGAAAGACTTAGTAGGGTTCATTTTCAATTGATGTTGATGCATCAATTCAAATACTGTCTTTAAGTCTTGAATATGATCATCTTTTGATCGACTTTTAACAGCGATGTCATCTATGTAACATTCAACTGTCTTCCGGAGATGCTCTTGAAAGATGTTGCTCATAGCCCGTTGATATGTAGCATCGACATTTTTAAGACCAAACGACATAACCGTATAACAGTAAACTCCGAGGGGTGTTCGAAAAGAAGCATGTTTCTCATCTTCTGGATGCATCTTGATCTGATTGTATCCTGAAAATCCATCCATGAAAGACATACGTTCAAAACCGCATGTATTGTCTATCATAACATCAGTAATGGGAAGTAGAAATTCGTCCTTTGGACAAGCCGTATTAAGATCTCGATAAAGTATACAAACCCGAACTTTTTCGTTCTTTTTCATAACAGGAACAATGTTGGCAACCCAATCCGGGTGTTGCTCTTCACGCACAAATCCATATGTGATCAACTTTTTGACTTCTGCTTCGATTGCATCCATCATATCTGGTCTAAAGCGCCGTTGCTGTTGTTTTACAGGCTTGGCGTTAGGCAAAATATTGAGCTTATGAGTAGCAACTTTAGGATCTAGACCCGGCATATCCTCATAACTCCATGCAAAGATGTCAATATATTCTTTGATCAGTTTTATCAACTCTTCATTTTCATCGTCAGAAAGGTTCTTACTGATGAATATTGGTTTGGACGTAGTTCCATCTCCGACATCAATCTGGACAACCTCATCCTCTGTAGGTGGCTGTCGCTATTCAAAAGAAAGTTCCCATTGAGTGTCCATTTGTTGGGCCTAAGGGTCATTTTCAAATGGCTCGGATTCATCATCAATTTGAACCATGTAAGCTGAAAATACCTGCTCAAATTCATCAAATAATTATGAGGAATTAGATGAGAATTCTTCTTGTATATCGTCATTAAACATATGGGATGGATCATATTCCAATCCATGACGAGTCTTCTGGTAAAACGGATCACCACATAACGGGAGTCGTCTACCTTTGCCCTGATTGAGACCTTGTATAGTCTTCAAATCATATCCCATATTCTGAATGATCTTGATGGATTGTTGACTATATTAGTCAATTCGGATTTTTTCTTTATCTTTATCTTTATCTTTCAGATCGTCTGTCTGAGCAACATGTATATTTCTAGCCAAGCCAAAAACAATTTGGCGCTTGTTTTTCTTATTAGACGGAACCACGAAATAAGATTTTTCATGACGTCTATAAGTTACACAAGCTTGTGATTGGGTAACTACCAGAAGTAGATAAGGAGAAGATGTTAAGAACTTTTGAGCATAAGATCCAACATCAACCTGAAGAGGAAAGGAATTTTTTTTATAGTTGATGTATAAAGCTTCTTCTGGTTCTGTGTCGCCTTTAGATTGATGACTTTGATTATCAGTAGATAAAGTCATTCTTTCAATAAACTTGGCAGCCATATACTCGAAGAGGAAATCTTCATTGATATCAAAAAGTACAGAATGATCAATATTTACATCATTTACGATTTGATTGCTACACTTCGGATTAATTATCAGTGGACCATTATCCGTCTTCTGCGTAGATTTGCCAAGATTGACAATCAATGGTGGTTCTGGATCATTCGTACAAAAGGTACGCCATTTGACCTTAATCAAAAAAGGTTGAACTTGGCTCTTAGTAGGAACATTTACTGATTCCTCAGATGAAGCTTGAGTTCTTCCTTTAACCTTGATTACCAAAGGTTGATCATTGACAGATTGGGATTGGATTCGTCTCTTGACTATGATCTTCAAAGGTTGTTCTTCTGGCGGGTCTTCATTAATAGACTGATCTTCAATAAAAGATTGATCTTCAGCTATGTCTGATATCTCTTTTACGTGTTCTTGTTTATAAAGCCTTGAATCAGAAAAATAGGCTTCGACACCCTTGAAGGGATTGATATGAGCAAATTTAGTCTTTACAACTCCTTGAGAATCTACATACTTGAAGCATTGGTGGAGAGTTGAAGGCACAATATTGTGTTCATGAATCCACGGTCTTCCAAGAAGAATATTGTAGGATACATCTGAGTTGATAACATAGAAGGTTACCATAGTTCGCAGATCGCCAATCTGAATCTTCAGACGAATCTTCCCCAGTGGTTTACTCTTGCCAGAGTTAAAACCAACTAGCGTAGTACTAGTGTAAGTCAGGTCACTAGTAGGAATCCTCAGGGGTCTTAGCATACTTTGAAGAATTATGCTAATTGACGACCCAGGATCGATGTAAATCTTGTCAATTTCAGTAGATCCAATGTACCCAGTGTAGCACAGAGGTCTGTCGTGTTTGTTATGCTTCAACAGCATATCTTCTTGTGTAAAGTTGATATTAGGAATTGCTTCCATCATACTATGACATTACAGACACGACACTGGAGTATTATCAGGACTCTTGAGTTGAGCCAAGCATGAATCTACCTGAAGTAGAGCTTCACTCAAAGTCTTCCTGCTTTCTCTAGAAAGACGAAGCAGTTCAAATATGGATAGTCTAGCTGGAGTATTGGCTAACTGAGCTAGAATATCAAACTTGTAAGGTTTCATCACTACCCGCTGACTGGAAGCAGACTTCAATAGAACGTCAAAACATACTGCTTTCTGTTTCCCCTTTTCAACCACCGAGGGTTTAGCAGGAACAGGAGAAGGTTGAGCTGGTAGTGTTTCCACTACATCTTCTGCTTCTTTGGAAGATCCCTCATAATCTTTGTGGTACTCCTTTCCGGATCTTTTACCAATAAAAGTTTCTTCTTCAGACTCAAGAGAAGGAAGTACCATATTACAGGATTTAGTCTTCCTTCCTTTAGCCCTTTTCTTGTAAGGTTTGTTGTGAGGAATTTCAGAACCCAGTCCAACAGTAGATTTTTGATTTTGAATTTGTAAAGGAAGTCGTATTCCTTTATCATAATTCAAACCTTCTGTCTTCTAAAAGTTATAACCCATTTTCTTCATGAGAAAGACAGATTGCTGACTGTATAGATGAATGGGCAGCAGACTTTTAACAAATGGTTCCACAGAGGAATAAGAAGAGATCTCTGTATCCACAGGAGAATGAGGAATAGATGTCTCTGTAACTACAGGAGGAGAAGGATTCGGGATACGAGAAAAAATCCATGTAGAGCATTTTTGTAAGCAGCAAAGACTTGTTGTGCCCGGTATAAAGGGATACTATTCATAGCTAACCACTGCTGATGAGTAAGCTTGAGTTTGGTAGGAGGAGCTAGACTTGGAGGACATATGTTCAATCCTCTTAGTCTATCTTCCAAAGGAGTGCCATCCCATAGATAATCTGAATCGTCGGGATCTGGAATAACATGAGAAATTATGTTGCAGGTTTTGACTTTCTTGCCTTTCTTGGATTTTAAAGTTTTACTTTTATTTTCCAATTCAGGTACTAAGTCAGGATGTACCCATATAATTTCACCAATTTTTAAGGTAAGAGGCAGCAATCCGTCATTTTCTTCTCTAGGAGGCGGGATATTCACAATCTTTATCGTCGCCTTCGGGATTGGGATTATTCCATCTGCTACTTGCTGTGGAGGAAAATCTCCGAATTGAAGAGAAACTATATTGGTTGTAACCGTATGGTCATCATTAGTTAAGGCGATAGCACCGCCATTTATCATCTCTTGAATTTTCTTCTTCTGGACATAGCAAGTACTGGTAGGATGATTAATATATCTATGATAGATACAATATTTGGGATTGTTAGTAAGATTCACCTCATTAGGCCTCTTTGGCTCTGGAATCTGAAGTTTGTCACTCTTCACCAGACATTGAAATATCCTTGGGATATCACTCTCATCTAAAGAGTATTCTTCCTTTGGCCTGGAAGATTCCTGACTATTCGACATCGTTTTATTCTTGGAAAGATTAACCATGAGGGTATCTTTTCCTTTCACATTACGATTACCGGAGTTATTACCAGGATTACTTTTCTTTCCTCTATCATCTGTGGCAAAAATTATCCCATGTTCACGAGCCAACCTACCATTGGTCTCGGCAGAAACTGCTGCTATGATGAACGAAGCCCAATCTGTGAATTGAGAACCCGTAAAAACAGCAATAGATGGTTGCAGATTCATCTTGCATGTATCAATGAGTGCTGAATCTGGCATACCAGGGGGCATCTTTAAAGTCGCCTATCGAAAATATTTAATGAACGTCCGAGTATCTTCTTTATCCTTTTGCTTGATTTCTATCAAGGAGGACATGTTCATGTCCATACCTCCTTCATAGAAGTGGAAGAGAAACATTGCCTTAAATTCGTCGAAAGACGAAATACAATTGTCGGGTAAACTTCGATACCAATCATAAGCTGAACCCGTCAAGCAACCAATGAACACTCGAGTGAGAAGAGCATCATTTTTCTGCAGATGTACAGTCATAATATCAAAATAATTGATATATTGACTAGGAGAAGCCCTCCCATCAAACAATACCATAGATTGTGGCTTCAATTTTGGTGGAAAGGGTACATCATTCCAATGAGGAAGATAAGGTTGCTTAATCCCTAACCTCTGGAGTTGATCCTTGTGCCTCAAGACTTCAAACTGTGCTTTGAGTTCACGCACTGCTTGAATGGCCTTACTAGTTTGCGGAAGCACATTTGATTGAATAGTTGTTAGATGTACCGTAATCCCCACCGGAGATGGTACATCTTCTGGAATAATAGGATCTAGAGATGCAGAATTTTGATTAACAGCAGGCTCCTGAACATTCAAAGGTATATCAGCCCCTTGACTATCTTGAGTTTGTGCTGTTACTGGTACTGGTGCTATTTTGTCGGCTGAGCAGTTTGCAGATTCAATATTATCTGATGCATGTTTTCACCATGTTAAGCATATCTTTCAGTAATTGCTCAATGGCAGTGAGACGCTGTTCTGTATTAACAGATGAGGTCTCTGGTTCATCTCCAACAGCGTAGGATTCAACCTCTCTTGAAGATATAGAAGGATCAGTATAGAAGTATGAATCGACACTGTCAGTCTCGGACTCAAAAGATTGAGTACCCCCAGCTTCTGAATCAGAAGTCTGCATTTGTCTTTGCCTTCTTGATCGAGTGTTTTGATATACTCCCTCAAAAGAATCAAGAAGTCTATTAAACCATTGCTGACCTGGGGTTTGGGACGTATTTCGTCTTGGACGTCGTCCTCTGTTAGTATGAGATGTCATGTTCACTGACACATATGACAACTCATGTTCTTGGTCTTCAGTTTGTTGTTGAGACACATTAAAACTCAATCGATCAAAAACTGACCATTTTGAAGCCGAACAACAACAATTGATTACAACCTGGTGATAATCACATTGATGTTTTTTTTGGGGAAATATCACCAGAGATTGTCTATTCTTACGCTTTTGCATTAGCAATTCACGTAAGTCAGAAGGAGTGGAGGGAGTAGTCTTCTTTATTACATTTGGGGTAGAAAAACGTTTAGTCCCCTGTGTATAAAGAAGATTACTGGCTGCATTCGCAGAACCAAATTATACATTTCTACGCGTTTGGAGTTGTGTGCGTAAATCTTAAGATTTTTTAGCACGAAGGACTCCATTTTCATTGCGTGTAATTTGTAGATTTGGTACTTTGCGTAGAGCAGTATAAGAAAGCTGTTGGTGTAGAACGGAAGCTTTACCAACAACATTTTTATGCTGCACACGTTTAGGTACATTTACATTAGATGTAAAAACATCATTGCGAATTTTATCTATACTGTCAAAGACAGGAGGTTTACCTTTACGCGTAGAGCGTAAAAATTGGTTATCTACCATGTCACAGACGGGAGATTTTGTTTTACGCGAGGAGCGTAATTTATTTGAGCCTACCATGTCACCGACGGGAGACTGATTCTTACATCCAGAAGCACAATCGTTAGAGTCTGCCCCATTACAAATGGGAGACTCATCTTTATGTACTGAGCGTAAAAGTTGGTTTTTATCCACTGAATGTAAAACCTGGTTCTTATGCAGTGGACGTGAAACCTGATTATCTTCACCGTTACAAACGGGAGATAAATCGTCACAATTTAAGTGCAACTCTGAAGTAAGGACTGCCTCGTTACGAACGGGAGCCCCTACGACAGGAGTGGGAAGAATTCCCTTGCCACTAGCAGCAACAGAGAGATCAGAAGCTATTTTGGATTTAGGAATCCAAACTTTTCGTGCTTTGCGAGATTTTTGAACATTGGAGTAGCGAGAACCACCCCCAGTTCGGAAAATCCCTTCATAAGCAGTCTGGTCGAAGTGTACAACCAGAGTCTTCTTTGTCGATCTAATCGACACATCATCGTATTGAGCAATTGCCTCCTCGTCAGAAGAGAATGTCGTCCCCAGCAGAGTCGCCATTTTTGTTTTACTTAACAAAATGCCTGGAAATCGGATTTTGAAAATAAAACGAGGAAAAGTACAAGAAGTAGAAATTTGATTCTGGGAAAGTATTGTTGTAGAAGTCTGATCTATAAATGATCACTTTGTTCCTTGGACCATACGATGATGATGAAGCTCGCTGCTTGAAGATGAACAACTTGGAAGAACTAAGTCACCAGAAAGGTATCGACGCACTTAGGCACTGATGGCGAGGCCGAATGCTTTCCTGCTTTGCTTCACTCTGTTCTGAAAGGAAGGTTGAAGAAGAATGCTCTAGAGAATCAAAAATCTCTGAGTTCTAATCTGTATGTCTTTTCTCCTGTCTCTGTGTGTCCTTGTCTCTGAGAAAAATAAGTCTATTTATAGACTTGGGCTCTTGTGCGTAAAAACTCAGCAAAAGTTCCGTCTTTACGCTAACCACTGCCACCCACAACCGAAGTCATCCTCTGTATATGTTGACACGTGTCCCATCATTTCAGTAAGAATAGGATGCACGTACACACGTTCTTCGAGATGTGTGGCATGAAAGCCATGTAGGCAGACCACGTTCTCAACTGGTGAAGAAGAATAGGGCGTAAAACAACCCCAATGTACTCTGAGCGTAAAGTAGTGGACTAGGCGTAAAACAGCCCTGTCATAGATTTCCCACGTAAAGTGGTTATTGAATAACCTTGAGCGTAAAGTAGCCCAAATAGACTTTACGCACACGTCGAATTTCGAGCGTAAAAACTCATATAATCTCCGTGCGTAAAAGAAGCCATAGTGTGAGCGTAAAGTAGCTCAGTCCACATACTAAACGATAACATTGGTCTCTGTATAAAACAAATCCCTTCGAAATCTGTGGTATATGCCATCATCAATATCTTCATGTCAGACTTTGTATTAAATGCGAGACTTTGACAGCTTTGTCCAGCGTAAAAGGAGGGTTAGCCTATCTTTAGGCGTAAAACCAATGTCTTGACCCTGGCTGCTTTAGGCGTAAAAGCGATTAGCCTTGTCTTGGACGTAAAGTGTTTAACCTCCCTGCGGCGTAAAGTAGATCAATTTGAGTAGAATGATGTATCACTTTGACTCATTCTGTGAAGCACTTTTTACGCTACTACAAAGGGTACAAAGTGATAAGAAGAGGGTGATATGGTGCATGTATATTCATATATTCATATTTAAGAATTGATGGGGTTGAGGAAATTTTGATTTGAGGATTTGAATATAATTTGCTAAAGATATAATATGATTAATATCCGTATCTCTATTTGTTTAGTTATTATATAGATAACTATCATATCCTTTATTTATCCATACATATTTTGCTAGAATTCTTTAATAATCATTGTATTTAATTCCCTTATTTAGATTTTAGTTTTTTCCATATCTGCTTAGGATTTATCCAATATTAATAACTTACACTAATAACATCTAGTCATAAATACTTAGGTTTATGATTTTATTTAGAAATAGTTTATGAAGGTTTTATTGGGATTCCTGGGATTAGGAATCCCACTAGGTTTAAATTCGAATCTCTAGTGGTTTTGATTTAGATATATTGGGTTTTAAAATAGTTACTTTAATTATTTACATCCAAGCCTGACAATTTAAGTAGATATAAACTTATATATATATATATATATATATATATATATATATATATATATATATATATATATATATATATAAATGATAAAGGGATTTGCTAAAATATTTTAAAATAAGATTTGGATTTATGTAGATGTACTTCAATTTTTTATAGCCGCAAATATTATATAAATTATTTTGATAATATTAAATATTATTACAATCTATTTGTGTGATCCATCATTGGATTTAGATTTGATTTTTAGTTTTTGAATTATTGATTATCTTAAAATCTATTTTCTAAATCTGGAAATTGCTGAGAAACCCAATTTCTGGGTGGGCTTTTATGTAATGCCCACCCGCTGGATTATTTTTATGAAATACCCAGAATTAAGTATTTTCACGTTAAATATTTTAAGATTCTCTATAGATGCTCTGTATTTACAAAATTTGCCATTATCATAGTTCCAAAAATACCCCTTCGCGCAAATTTGGACATCTATATATAATTTTGAATTCGCAAACTCATATTTGGATTGGGAAATTCGTATTCTTCTTCTTCACGAGAAATTTGAAATCCATTGATATCATCTTTATCAGAGATCGTAAAATCGTTCATAGTTCATTGTGGTTTTCGTCAGTTGAACGTCGATCATCCTTCATCATCATCGATCATCATCATCATCATCATCATCATCTTCGTAGTTTTCGGCAATTAGGTCAATTGTGGAGAGAAGATCTTCTTCTTTTCTTTTTATAGATCTTAAAAGAAGGTGAGAGTTCAGATCTGTAGAAATTCATCCATCAGCTTCATATATCTCGAAATTTATGCTGAATTTGAATTTGTTATACAGATTATTAACTTAGAAAATGTTAGAGAGATATTTAATCTTGTTATTTTGTACGAATAACATTCTCCGTATATTTTTATACGGATAATGAGCATTATCCATAAGTTACAGACAGATAATACTCCGTTATATTTAGACGGAGAATGTCTATTCTCCGTGTGTTTTAGACGGAGAATATCATTCTCCGTTTTACATTAAACGGAGATTGATCATTCTAAGTTAGTTCTGAACGGAGAATATTTATTCTCCGTTATATTTAGACGGAGAATGATCATTATACGGATAATGAGCATTATCCATAAGTTACAGACAGATAATAATTATTCTTCGTTATATTTAGACGGAGAATGTCTATTCTCCGTGTATTTTAGACGGAGAATATCATTCTCCGTTTTACTTTAAACGGAGAATGATCATTATAAGTTAGATCCGAACGGAGAATATTTATTCTCCGTTATTTTTAGACGGAGAATAATCATTATTAGACGACAAATTTATTGTTCTATTTGTGACCTCTTATGTTTTTATGTTATCAGGGGGGAAGGTATGGAGTCAAGTTGTTTAGTTAACATTTGTTTCAAGGGAGACATAGTTTCCTGCCGTGTCACACATAAAAGTACCGTAGATTTTTTAAAGATTAAAGTGTGCGATCGATGGACTTCTTTGGATCCACTTTCCTTCCGTTTCAAGTTTTTGCACTCTGATGGGACTGAACTGTATGTTGAAAGTGATTTTTGGCTTCGCTCATTGGTTGGTGGTTTTAACGGTACTCATGATGTGAGTTTTGATCTATTTGTGGAGCAAATATACTCTCTATGTTCTTCATCAACATCTTTTCCTTGTCAAAGCTTTCACATGGGACCTTCGTCTTCCTCCTCTAGTTCTTTGAGTAGATGTTCTCCTACTGTAAAGGACAAACGAGTAGTACAATTTTATGAGGGCTCAACTGAGACAGTGAAGAAGAGGAAATCGGATATGTGGCCTGGATCAATTACTGGTGTTGGTCAGATTTTTCTAAATGGTGTTGAAGAAGTTAGGAATGCTGTTAGAAAGGTATGTTTTGAATCTCGTCATCTATTCCACATTTTGAAATCTGAGCCGGGGAGGTATACTGTTTGCTGCAAGAATTACAAGACACATGCTTGTTTGTGGAGCTTCCATGCTATATCTATTTCGAAAGATAATCAAATTTTTGAGGTGAAGAGGTATGTGGGAGAATATAATTGTGGAGCTGGCTATATGGATAAAGGTAATCTGGTTGTTCCAGCAAAGTTTGTGAAAAGTTTGGTTAGTGACATTGTTCGGATACATCCTAAAAAGTTCGCAAAATCTGTTGTCGATGATTTCAAGGTCGACTACGGTTTATCTGTTATATATGGACAGGCATACCACGGAATTAGACTGGTGCACCAGAAAATGTACGGAGATGATGTTAGATCTTACAGTGACTTGTGTTGGTATGTCAACAAGGTAAAGGAAACCAATAATGGTTCCGTTATCGACTTCCAGAAAGATGATTCATCAATGAGGTTTGAGCGGCTTTTTCTTTCATATGGGGCTTGCGTAGAAGGCTTTCAATATTGTCGCCCAATGCTATAATTGGATGCTACTTTCCTTACAGGAAGGTTTAGAGGATGTTTGATGTCTGCTACAGCGAAGAATGGTAACCAACAGTTCTACCCTCTTGCATACGGTATAGTCTCAGGCGAAGATGGTGACAATTGGGAATGGTTCCTTAGAAATCTAAAGAATGTTGTTGGATGTAGTAGGCATATTATTTTTCTTTCGGATCAAGGCACCGGTCTAGTTTCTGAAGTCCCTAAAGTGTTTCCTAATGATTACCATAGCTATTGCTATTATCACATGAAGAATAACATACCGCTGAAAGAGAAAGGAAATGAAAGAGTGTATCCGCATGTACTTGAAGCCTGGAGGTAAGCAGTATATGCTCTAACTCCAGGTGTGTTAATGAGACAGATATATGTACATTTTCTATGCATTTACCATTAATTTAACACGAAGAATGACCATTCTCCGCGTCAGTAAGACGGAGAATAGTCATTCTCCGTACGTATTACACGGATAATGACCATTCTCCGTCCTGCGTAGAACGGAGAATATCATTCTCCGTTAGCTTTTGAATGGAGAATGGTATTATCCGTCTTGCATAGTACGGATAATGTTCATTCTCCGTTTCCGTCACACGGAGAATGACCATTACCCGTCTTGTATAGAACGGAGAATATCATTCTCCGTTAGCTTTTGAACGGAGAATGGTATTATCCGTCTTGCATAGTACAGATAATGTTCATTCTCCGTTTACGTCACACGGAGAATGACCATTCTCCGTCTTGCATAGAATGGAGAATGTCATTCTCCGTTAGCTTTTGAACGGAGAATGACTATTATCCTTATTTTAAACACGAAGAATGCACTTATTTTTAATAATTTTGTGAATTGACCTAATTTTTTATTAATTATTTGTTTTTCTCTATACAGGTGGGTATAGACAAGCAATCAAGAAGATTTATGATCTGAATTATGGTCATGTTGTGAATTGGATGAATAAACAAAAACCTGAACACTGGTCAAACGCATTCTTCCCGGGATGTAGATACGGTGAGGTTGCTTCTAGTTGTGCAGAGCCATTCAATGCATGGATAAAGGCTGAGAAGAAATTACCTATATCAGCAATTGTAAATGTCATCCGTGTGAAGATGATGAAGATGATTTCAGATCGCCACAAGGATGCAATTGGTTTGAATAGCAAATTGACTCCATACGATGAGGATATGCTGAAGCAGCTTACAGATGATGGCATGTGTTATAGGGTATATCGGTCTGGTGATTTCGAATTTGAGGTGATCGCAGATACTTCCTTCCACATGGTGAATCTTCTTGATTGTCATTGTAGTTGTCGGAGATGGAAGGTATATGGATTCCCATGTAGCCATGCAATACAGTGCATCAGAGTTGGTTCAGATAAATCTGTTTACGACTTTGTAGAGCAGTATTGGACATCAGATTATTACCAGAAGTTATATTCATGTGCTATTCGTCCAGTTCCAGATTGTGAAAAACAGTTTGAAAATAATCCTACTGATGTTGTTCTACCCCCTGTTCCGAAACGTGGTCCTGGACGTCCAAAGGCGGACCGTTATAACAGCAAATATGAGAACAAGGGAAAAGAGAAGAGAAAGATAAGGTGCCAGAATTGTTTTGAATTATGCAATCACAATCGCACCACTTGTCCTCTGCCTCCACGTGCAGCTACGGTGTTCGATGGGGCAGCGCCCCCTCGTTAATACATACACATATATTCCTTCTTTTATATAATTGTTTTTTGAATACATATGTAACATTTTTTGATATCAATGGTAATAGTTTGAACTCTGCATATCTGATGTTTCACATATATACTAACAGCATAAGAACTTATTATCCGTTATACTCTGATTTTATAATGCATTGAATGACCATTCTCCGTGTATCTAACACGGAGAATGATCATTCTCCGTATGAGATACACGGAGAATGGTCATTTATAGATCAAAATATAAGGAGAAAGTCATTCTCCGTGTGTATTAACACGGAGAATGACCATTCTCCGTGTATTTTAAAACGGAGAATGATATTCTCCGTTTTCGAAGCATGGAGAATAATATTCTCCGTTTAATTTGACACGGAGAATTACATTCTCCGTGTTAGATACACGGAGAATGGTCGTTTATAGGTCAAAATACAAGGAGAATGTCATTCTCCATGTATTTTAACACGGAGAGAATGATATTCTCCGTGTAATTTAACACGGAGAATGACATTCTCCGTGTTAGAAACACGGAGAATGCTCATTTCTAGGTCAAAATACAAAGATAATGTCATTCTCCGTGTATTTTATCACGGAGAATGGTCATTCTCCGTGTTAGATACACGGAGAATGATCATTGTCCGTGTTAGATACACGGAGAATGATATTTCTAGGTCAAAATAAACAGAAAAAGTCATTCTCCGTATATTTTAACACGGAGAATGACATTATCCGTGTGTATTAATACGAAGAATGATCATTCTCCGTGTCAAAATACACGGAGAATGACATTCTCCGTGTCTAAAACATACGGAGAATGACATTTCTAGGTCAAAATACAAAGAAAATGTCATTCTCCGTGTATTTTAACACAGAATCAAACAACAGAACTTTAACAAAACAGATTTACATATATAGAACAAAGTAAATTAGTCGAAAAACTGAGTTTCATTACAAAGGACAAAAAATACATTACAAAAGAAACCTGACAGATAGAATAAATATAAGGAATTTCTTAGCCAATTTACATTGTCATTTTATTTTATGATACAAAAGGAATTGCACAGTCACCCATAAGCAAAAGCTTAGCCAAAGTTTGCCTGCTCTTTACAATAATATCATGAACTGCTTTGTTTGTTTTCTTTTGTAAATCAAATGTAGCTTTCGATAAGTTTTTAATATAATACGCAACATACAGCAGGCAGCTGGGTGATAGTTGCTGTGGGCAATCTTTACAAACCTTGAGCTCTGTTGTTTCATATTCCTGAATTGCTGGGCTTTTCTCTCTCATCAATGCATTCTTTTTAATTACAATTGGCTCGATTTTATTCTTCATGTAATTTGCATCCTCGATTCCCTTAGCGCCCGTGTTTTTCCTCAATGAGTTATAGTGTGTCCAAACATAGGAGCTGAAGTTGAATGCCAGCAGTGTATAGTGTTTATTCTCTTCACGGAAGAGTGGCACGAATAACCATTCGATGTCATCCTCCAACTCCATGATAAAATCTTCTATTTCTGCTTTGAAATTGTACAATGCTCCAGATGTTGGGTTTTCTACATCGGCAAACTTAACAGTACGCTGTTTTCCAGAAAAAAAACAAAAAACAAAAAACAAATCATGAGTTAGTTTTTTACAACAATATTAGTAGGTGTACACATTAATATTTATTTTTCAGTTTTGATTCTTACCAATGCATGGGACATCATGATTGCAAACCAATTACATTATGCACCCTGCGAGCTTGACTGAACGGTACGCCTTGTTTCGGCTTGTACTTCGTTCATAATCTTTATTGTGAAGTTCATAACATTGGCCTCTATTTCTTCCATATTTAATATATCTTGTACTTCTTTAGCATTAAAGAGCAAGTTAACATCATTGTTCCTTCTTCTTATTTTTACAATCTTCTGGAGCAGTTGGAAAGTATTGGTATACATTTTCACTGCACATAAATTTAGTTTCGATTATGTTAATAATATAGGCTAATGATATAATTGTAAAAAAAAAGTAACTCCAACAGAGAGAAAGATCATTCTCCGTTATGAATTGGACGGAGAATGACTATTCTCCATGTAAAATAACACAGAGAATGACATTCTCCGTGTATTTTTACACGGAGAATGATCATTTCTAGGAAAAAAATACACAGAAAATGTCATTCTCCGTGTATTTTTACACGGAGAATGATCATTCTCCGTTTACTTTGATACGGAGAATGGACATTCTCCGTGTTAATATACGGAGAATGACCAGTTCTAGGTCAAAATATAAGGAGAATGTCATTCTCCGTATATTTTAACATGGAGAATAACATTCTCCGTGTAAGAAACACGGAGAATGCTCATTCTCAGGACAAAATACACAGAAAATGCCATTCTCCGTGTATTTTAACACGGAGAATGGTCATTCTCCGTGTTAGATACACGGAGAATAGCCATCTCTAGGTCAAAATACAAGGGTAAATGCCATTCTCCGTGTATTTTAACACGGAGAATAATATTCTCCGTGTTAGATACACGGAGAATGATCATTCTCCGTTGTGAATTGTACAGAATTTGGTTCAAGTTTAGAATACTTACGTTGGAGTCATCCTTCTTGGGTATACGATGCTCCTGTATAGATGCTTCAGCTGATCGTCTGCTTGGTTCCAAAGCGTGAGTTTTTGATATTGCATCAGCATTTTTCCCTCTTTCACTAGCTTGGCTGTTTGAGGAGAATCTTCTTCAAGTTCTCCATTTTCTGACATCTTCTTTTTATCGTCTACCTTCTCGGGATTGGAAGGAGCTTTTCTTTTCTCACCAGAAGTTACTTTCTTATTGGTACTGGACGGAGCTTTTCTTTTCCAACCAGCAGCTACATTCTTACTTGTAGCATCAGTTGTTTTCTTCTTTTCCAGTGTTGTAAAATCATCATCCGCTGGAGCATTTGATTGTTTTTTAATCCCTCCTGGTTCTCTTGCTCTTGTGTAATGTTTTTAAGGAACTGCTTTAGTCTCCTCCCCAAGCTGCAATGCTTTGGCCATTGCTTCAAGGTTAACAGTTGTATCATTCTTCTGTTTGATTTCGTCATTCAATGATGCAACTTCCTCTAGAAGTTTGTTGTTATCACTAATGAGCTTTTCATTCTCCTTTCTGAGATTGTCTGTTTCTTTCACTGATATAAAAACAAAAAATAACAAGAGGTATGATGTCAATATTATATAATCTTCTTTTTAAAAACAATAAAAAATATTATTATCCGTTTACTTTAATCCGGAGAATGTCCATTCTCCGTGTTAAGATACACGGAGAATAACATTCTCCGTGTCAAAAATACACGGAGAATGTCATTTCTAGGTCAAAATATAAGGAGAATGTCATTCTCCGTGTTAAGCTAAACGGAGAATGATCATTCTCTGTTAGACTTACAAGGAGAATGGGCATTCTCCTATAACATAAACGGAGAATGACTATTCTCCGTGTTAAGATATACGGAGAATAACATTCTTCGTGTCAAAAATACACAGAGAATGTCATTCTCCGTGTTAAACTAAACGGAGAATGTCTTTTCAAGGTCAAAATATAAGTAGTGACATTCTCCGTTTAGTTTAACACGGATAATGACATTCTCCGTGTATTTTTGACACGGAGAATGTTATTCTTCGTATATTTATACACAGAGAATGTTATTCTTCGTGTCAAAAAACACACGGAGAATGGCCATTTCTAGGTCAAAATACAGAACGTCATTCTCCGTGTTAAAATACTAGCGGAGAATGTCATTCTCCGTGTATTTTAACACAGAGAATGCTCATTCTAAGTGTGTAATGACATTCTTCGTGTATCTTAATACGGAGAATAACATTATACATGTTAGAAACACGGAGAATGATCATTTCTAAGTCAAAACACACAGAAAACGTCATTCTCCGTGTACTTTGACACGGAGAATGACATTCTCCGTGTTAGATACACATAATTACAAATTAAAATTTTGAAAAAATAGAATATTTTACCTTTTAGAAGTAGCTCCTCAACACGTTGACGAAGCTTCTCATTATCAGCAGTAAGCTCAGATTTCTGCTTTCTAAGGGAGTCTAGTTCCTGTTCCGACCCCTTTGCCTCCAGTTCTTCAACTCTTCCACGGAGTTTCTCATTATCAGCAATAAGGAGCGATTTCTCGTTCCTTATAGAGTCTAACTCCTTCTCCAAGCCATCAGTAACGAGCTCCACAGCACGTTGTTGGGCTACATCTGCCTCTAGTTTTTGGGCTCTTTCTTGGAGTTGCTCATTCTCAGCGATAAGCTGAGATTTCTCCTCCAAGACACGCAACATATTTTCATTCTCAGCTATGTTTGTTGCTGGTGCTTGGGCTTCAGCTTGTGGTTCTTCTTCATCAACAGCATTATCTCCACCTTCTATACTATGCTGCTCTGTTGGGTCTTCTAATTCTTCAACAGTCAATGTAACGAAATCTTTGAATATCAATTCAGAATTCGTTTGAGCCCCTTGATATTCATTTTCGAGGAATATAGAGATTCTATTCCCATCCCATGTGTAGAATCTCGGGTATGTGCTTATTGGTTTGCACTTCCTTTCCAACAGTTGACTGTGCTCTGCAAACCAATACAAGAAATATATCGTACAACCTTCAATCTTCTTGTACGATATTTCAATGTCCCCATCTTCAGCTTTTGTAACAGCCCTCTTTATGCTGTCCATGACGTACCCTAAAATAATCCGTAGCCAACAGATGCTTTTTATAACATCTATGCTCTCCACCAGAGCAAAGAACTTGTACGGCAAGTTTGACCCACCCATTCTGGTGAAGAATGCTATTTGGCACAAGTTGAATATTATTAACCTGGCCAACTCATCAGGACTTGCATTTCTGTCCCCCAACAGCTCTAAGATCCTTTTCTTAACTTCTGCATTTGATACTTCTGCATTTTTTCCCTTGGAATTTGTTAGCAGTCTTTTGAAGTGTTCTGTACACATGCTGAATGAGTCTGCTGGTGGGGGGGTCTACTGTTTTTCAGTAATGATCTTTAGATACTTCTTATCAACTTCCCTGTCATCATTCATTGGCAGACCGAAAATGGTTGCCATCTCATCAGCAGTTGGTGCTACCTTGACACTGCTGCTTAACTGAAAATATCTAATGCCATCTTCTTCTAAGTAAGTCCCCATCAAGTTCTCCAGACCTTGTGTGACGTTGGATAGTTCTGCCTTTTTCACCTTGGATCTGTAGAATACATCTATAAAATTGTAGAATCCAACATTCTTCAAGGTTTCAATAACTGCTTCAGGCAAATGGCCATACTTTTCCTTCACCTTATCCATAAGAGAGAGTATTGGGGTGAATGTTGCACGGAAAAGTCTTTCTTCTTTGTTTCTGACAGTTTTTTTCCTAAAAAAACAACAATTAGGTTTACGTCAACATTCTTCTTTATTATAATAAGGAGAATGACCATTCTCCGTGTAAAAATACACGGAGAATATCATTCTCCGTGTACTTTTACACGGAGAATACCATTCTCCGTGTATTTTTACACGGAGAATAATATTCTTCGTGTTTTTATACACGGAGAATGATATTCTCCGTGTATTTTTACACGGAGAATGATCATTTCTAGGACAAAATACACAGAAAATATCATTCTCCGTGTATTTTAACACTGAGAATGAGCATTCTCCGTTTACTTTGACATGGAGAATGGTCATTCTCCGTGTTAATACACGGAAAATAACCAGTTCTAGGTCAAAATACAAGGAAAATGTCATTCTCCGGGTCAAAATACAAGGATGTCATTCTCTGTGTATTTTAACACGGAGAATGACATTCTCCGTGTTAGAAACACGGAGAATGTTCATTCTGAGTACAAAATACACAGAAAAAGCCATTCTCCGTACATTTTAACACGGAGAATAAATCCTCCGTGTTAGAAACACGGAGAATGGCTCATTTCCAGGACAAAATACACAGAAAATGCCATTCTCCATGTATTTTGACACGGAGAATAACATTCTCCGTGTTAGATACACGGAGAATGCTCATTCTTAGGACAAAATACAAGAAAATGCCATTCTTCGTATATTTTAACACGGAGAATAACATTCTCCGTGTTAGAAACACGGAGAATGCTCATTCTCAGGACAAAATACACAGAAAATTCTATTCTCCTGTATTTTAAAACGGAGAATGGTCATTCTTCGTGTTAGATACACGGAGAATGGCCATCTTTAGGTCAAAATACAAGGGAAAATGTCATTCTCCATGTATTTCAACACGGAGAATAACATTCTCCGTGTTAGAAACACGGAGAATGGCCATCTATAGGTCAAAATACACGGGAGAACGCCATTCTCCGTGTACTTCAACACGGAGAATAACATTCTTTTATGCAACGCCCACCCCTTGTTAGATACACGGAGAATGGCCATCTCTAGGTCAAAATACAAGGGAAAATACCATTCTCCGTGTATTTCAACACGGAGAATAATATTCTCCGTGTTAGAAACACGGAGAATGGCCATCTATAGGTCAAAATACACGGGAGAATGCCATTCTCCGTGTATTTCAACACGGAGAATAACATTCTCCGTGTTAGATACACGGAGAATGCTCATTCTCAGGAAAAAATACAAGAAAATGCCATTCGCCGTGTATTTTAACACGGAGAATAACATTCTCCGTGTTAGAAACACGGAGAATGTTCATTCTGTGTACAAAATACACAAAAAATGCCATTCTCCGTGTATTTTAAAACGGAGAATGGTCATTCTCCGTGTGTATTAACACACGGATAATGTCATTCTCTGTGTGTTTTAAAACGGAGAATATTCATTCTCCGTGTTAGATACACGGAGAATGACCATTTCTAGGTCAAAATACAAGGGAGAACGCCATCGTCCGTGTATTTTAACACGGAGAATGACCATTTCTAGTTCAAATAACACAGAAAGGGCATCATCCGTGTATTTTATAGACGGAGAATGATCATTCTCATTTACCGCATCAATATAAACGGAGAATGAACAGGACTCAAAGTTTTACCCTTTTTTTCCCTTCTTCTTGATCTTCTTCTTCTCCTCCTGCTACTTCTTGTTGTTGTTGTTCTCCGTGTTCTTGTTCTTCTACTTCTTCTTGTACTTCTTTTTCTTTTGTGATGTTTCGTCTACGAGCAACCCTTTTAACTTTCACCCCTTGTTTCTTTTGTTTTCCAACATCCACTTGTTCTCCGTCTTCTCTAACTCGGTCTACATCCATTGATGATGATTGCGACATTGTGTGAAACTTGCGAATGGAGATTCGCTGGTGCTTTCTTGTAGGAATTTTCTAAGATTTTTGGAGGAGATGACCGAAAATCGAAAGCGAACAGAGTATGGAAGAAGAGGGAGCGAACGAAACGTTTTTTTTGAAGAGTTGGTGGGTTTGTATGTAATTCTTCCTCTTCTGGAATCGAACCATTTTTCTGAAGAGTTGCTGGGTTTGTGGATATTCTTAATAAATTAGAAGGGCAAAAAGGTCATGTCGTCCCCTTTTATATATATTTTAGATAATGCTGGGCACGCGATAAAAGTTTCTTTTGGGGTGGGTTTTTCACAAAACTTTTTAAATTTTTAGGCATTTCATAAATTTTCCCAAAATGACGCAAATATGTTTTAAATTATTTTGATGAAAACAAAATTATTTCTAGTGACTAAATATTGGATTACGTTAATCTAGTTTAAATTTTATTAAATTTTAATTTATGATTTATCTATTAGAAATTTTAATCCTCACCTCTTTAGGAGTTTATAACCTATTTGAGGAGGGTCGTACCCCTTACTTCTCCACCAACACAATATCTACCACGATTGCTACCCATCCATTATCATCATCGCAGCAATTTTTACTATTCTGTATCCTTGTGTCTATGTCCACCATCTTCGTGTCAATCATGTCGGACTCGTGTCTGACCCCGAGTGTCTATCCATTATTTAGGTATTTTATAATACAAATCCACACGCCCTCATCTTCGTGTCCAACACACCGAACATGAATCATAAATCTTCTGTGTCGGATAACCCCGACATAACCGATACAGAAGGAAAATCGTACCCTAATTTTTCCCTAAGTCTTCCTTGGCTGAACCCTCACTACCACCGGCCGACTACTACTAGAAACCACCGCAGCCCCTGCTCTTCCTCTTCCCAGATCCAGAGCTCCGGCCTAGCCACCAACATCCAGGTGACTCCACCACTCCTTCCTACCTCCTCTCCCTACCATCTCTGCCTCTGCACATCACCACCGTGCCCAGGCCACTCGTCACCAGCATAGAGCCACCACGCATCCCTCTTCTACCACACCTACCATGGGCCGACTACCTCCATCTATCACGACCACCACGACCTCTTCGACCATTCACCAACATCCGCTACCGTGTGCTCGACCAGCCACCTTCAGACCTCAGCTACCACTACAACTTTCTTCGGCCAACCCGTCACCAACCACCGGCATCCCAACCGTGAGCAAAACTATAGTCTCATCCTTTCTGTCAACCCCTTGGCCGCCATCACTATAGCCGATCCCCATGGTCAGCAACGCTGGCGCCACCGAAAGACATGTCCTGATCCCCACTACAAGTCGTCAGCGTCGCACTGGCATCGCATCAGCGAGCTCTATATATCCTCAGAGAGACGTCAGATCTAGGGCCTCCAACACCACTCTGGCATACCAAATCCAGTCGGACCCCTCTACGCCACACCTTTGCTCCTCAACGGCTCCGACCATGAGAGCATCAGGCAACCCCAGTAGAGAACTCCTCTGCAGCTGCTCTCCGTCGGCCAAGTCCATCAGCCGCCATCAAAATCCCCTATGCGTCTCTCTTTCCCCCTCTCTCGCTCGATTTCTCTTCCTTCCGATCTCCTCTCAATCTCCGACTCTCTCTGCTATCCTCTCTCTCTCTCTCTCTCTCTCTTCCTATTTCTCTGCAAAGAACAGTATTATTATTATTATTATTATTATTATTATTATTATTATTATTATTATTATTTTTAATATAATTTTTTATTAATTATATTATTAAGATTATTTTTGATTTTATATATAGTAGTTCCTAAAAATTTATAGTAACAAAATAAAGTTTTTCGTTTGGCTTACATATAATTTCAAATGGAATTTAGAAGCCTAAAATTATTATTATATTATTTTGTTATCTATTAAAAATATAGTTTTGGACTTAAAATTATATTTGACAAAATTAGAGTATTTAGCCCTAAAATGACTTTCTAGAATTTCCAATATTTATCTAAACATATTTTTGACTAGTAAAATATAATTTTCAAAATATTTATATGTATTTATTTATACAAATTTTCTTCAATTACTATTTTGACCCTAACTAATCATGCGTTCCTATTTTCTCTGTGATTTTGGACTTCTACAAATCGATCTTGGCTATTAGACTAACTGGAACGTTGTCAGAGCATCTCACTACCACCAGGAAAGTATATCTAGCAATAATTTTTAATTTTGTACATTTATTCAGCATCTTGCATTTATGCTATTTATTTAGTTACTTTTATTTATTTATGCATAATGACCTAGAGTTAAGGGACTGCCCTATGTTTGTGCAATAGTCATTGGCCTTGACACATGTGTGCCACGAGTCATGATTTGCATATGGATACAGACTTACGTATCGAATGATCATCGGTGCATACAGGTCATACGATAGGCGATAACTGCTATTAGATATACATTATTAGAAGACTTGTAGTTATTAATGATAAACATTGTTGTGAAAACGACGTATGTTTGTGTGTTGTGGAGACGACGCATATATAGTATCACGGAGAGGAAAGGGATATCTATTAGCGTGGGGGCTACTATTTATTTTTACACATATACACACTCATACACACACTTGTGGGCCGATAGTGACTCAGATGAGCACTACTTACTGCTACCCCTAGGCCAATACTGACTCAGATGAGCGCTATTTACTACCACTCTTTTATGTTCTTTGTTGATCCTGAAGCTCCTGCATGGAATGTTGTCCTCAAAGTGCATTCTCACATAGACGGTTAAAAAACCCATTAGTATTGTGTTTATATATTCAGTTATTATTGGCATGTTATATGTATCTTGTTACATCCCACAGAGGACCTGGTAATCTTTCTAAGTGTATGATTGAGACTTCTGCAGAAGTACGGGCGAAGGTCGGATTATTCTTTTCGATGACCTTTGGTTCCTTCATCGGATAGGTTATTTTATCTATTTCTTTATTTGTCGTTCGGTAGTGGATTTATCTCCATCCGACAAATACATCATTCAATATTTTAATTGATATATTTGATTAGGTTATTCCTTCATTACATTGTAGATAAGATAAAGATATTGCTTGTGACCATAAAATATTATTATGGGATGGAGCTCTTATTGTGGGACCGTTGAGCATCTCTAGAGGGGGTAAATAGAGTGTGTGTACGTGCAGCAAAAATAATTACATCTTTAAAAATAGCAATTATAAATTATGGCAGTTATAAGAAATAGTAAATAAATATAGTAAGCAAAAGATTGAAAATCAAACTCAGTGGACACCGCGATGTATACTAGTTTTTCTCTTAGAGGACTAGTCCAGTCGCAAGTACTCTTGCTCGCTATTAATCCACTATTCACAAGCTAAATGAGAGTTTGCCATCTCTTTACAACAACGTGACTTGGTGACGAGTGCACGACCGACTCCAACAAACTAATTTAAAAAATTGAAACATTTTCTGAATGACGCCTCTGATACAACTCTTCAGTTCCAAAACTCTAGATCGAACAGTACAGTACTGGCTGTGGCTAAGAGTGGTATAGCAAGATTTGAAAGCTTTAGAGCGCTGGAAAAACACTTTAGAATAGATAGAGAGAAGAGTGAATGAGTTGACTTAGAAATCTGAAAATCCTTTTTTATTTTAGTATTTTTTGGGAACCAAATTTGGACAGAGTTCGGACAGAGTTCGGATGCTAGAATATCGCATACGAACGTTGCTAACAAATTTGGTGGGAATAGAAATTCAAACTACCCCAACCGAACTCGATCAAAACTCGAACCGAACTCGGTCAGAGTTCTGCCAGAGTTCTGGTGGGTAAGAAATCAATTTGAATAGGCCAAATCACATAGGTTTTTGGCTATTTAGATATAGGACTTTTGGGATAAGTAGGTAGGCTTTTTGAATTTGTGGACTGGGAATAACCTAAGTCAGTATAATCTTGAACGATCTTACACTTATATTTCTTAGACTCAATAAAATAAAAAGATAAAAAAGAAAATATAAAATGACTCGATCTGAATTCCAATAAGATTGCTTCTGGGTGATGATGTGATGTTCCTTATAGCAGTAGATGTTCCTCGGTGTCAATTCCTGTAACCTGTAGCAGTTTGTGTATTTTGCATATCGACCAAAGTTGTCGTTAATTATCAAAATCAGGTGTGACCATTAGCTAATGGGGCAACAATCTCCCCTATTTTGATAATTAACAAACTATGAGTCTATACTAAAATATAGCTATTATATAACTTTGAAAATGTATACCTAACTTGTTCGGACTTGTTTTCTAAAAAATTATATAGCACTTTCTCCCCCTTTGTCAAGTACGCAAAATGTGGCTCTCCCACAATATGTGAAGCCAACAATAACGAAGAAGTAGACAGAGTAAGATATAATAAAGATGACACAAGTCACAACTCAGCAGATAGTAGTAGCATGTAAAAGGAATATGAGAAATGGAAACTGAAAATAGCATAAACTCAAACACTACTGAAATATAAAGTGCATACATTCGTAACTGAAAGAATTTAGACTACTACATAAGTCCAACTGAAAATAAAAGTGTCCCTATTAAATGATCATCATCAGCAGATAACATCTATAAAATGCCAAACTAAAGCCCAAATCACATATCAGCGTTATGATCAGCCAGATTAGCAGGAGGATGAGGATTGACGTAGGCTGTCGTCGAATCAAAGAATCCAAATGTGTCTGGGTCCTCAAGCCTCGGTCCATCGAATCCAAGATGATAGAGGATCTGAAATGGTGCAGTAAGATGATATGCCAGCAACTGCTGAATCTCAGCATTGCCATTTCTCAAGACCTGAGCCTGTGAAGTATGGCTGTTTGTCATGACAAAAGTTATACGAACTTTTGTATATTAAATATGAAAAGAGTACAAGAGATTCCTAAATAGGAGATCGAAGTACAAAAGTTTTTGGGAAAATATGACGGTGAAGATTGAGCACTGCAGCGGCTCCTTTACTCTGTTAACGATCTGACGATGAATTGAACCTGCTCTGACATTCTGAAGCTTGTGAGTAGAACTCGAGGTTGCCGATCAAAAAGACGTCGAAGATCTCTTGAATGAAGGAAAACTTTTTCTATTTATAGGCAAGAACATATACGATGTGCATAAGGGTTTCGGCGTATAGGACCGCTGCACGTACGAGATTTTGGGGTATATTCGTTTATAATTGTTATGTAAAGGCTGCTACTGAGATGACATGTGGTGGTTGTTTAGAATTCTCCGTGATTGAGATCATGGACAGTTATCATCCTTCATCAATATGACCAATTAATTGACACATGGCGTAGGCCTATTGCTCGATAACTTGGCTCAGATGAAACCGACTAGATTTTGCTCCTATCTAGAGAACGACTGTTTAAATAAATAGGAGTTCGATCTCATATCAAGAGCGAAGGGATTAATTAGAATCGGATTTGATTGTACCTAAAAAGATACAATAGTTTAAACAAACTGTATCCGACTCTATCTCAGGGGTGGTGGTTTAAACAAACTAGATTTGATTATATCTGAAAAGATACAGCTGTCACACTGTCTATATGGCATGATGCTATATTATAGGGGGACTATGCGCTATACGATATGCGCGTTTGAGAGTATTCGAGCTACTGCGCTTTTAGGCGATGAGGAGGCTACTATGGAGGCAATGAATTCACTAGGCTTTTGGGTGACGAGGAGACCGTGCTCTTGAGACAACGAAGCTACTGCGCTTTCGGGCAATGAGGTGACTATGCTCTTGAGGCAATGAAGTTACTGCACTTTCGGACTACTAGGAGACTGTGCTCTTGAGGCAACTAAGTTACTACGCTTTAGGGTGACGAGGAGACTGTGCTCTTGAGAAGCTCTAAGGGATGAAATGAAGAAGTCGTTGAAGGGGCTGTACGTCTGGGCAGCTATGAGAGCTGTGCTTTTATGAAGCGTCAAAGTTGCTTGTGGAGTCGTTGAAGGGGCCACACGTCTAGGAGCTCTGAGGCCTGCAGTTTTACAAAGCGTCGAAGTTGCTGACGGAACCATTGAAGTGGCTGCACATTTGGGCAGCTATGAGAGCTGCTCTTTTACGAAGCATAAAAGTTGCTGACAGAGCCGTTGAAGAGGCTGCGTATCTGGGCAGCTACGAGAGCTACGCTTTTATGAAGCATCGAAGTTGCTGACGGAGCCATTGAAGGCGCTATGCTTCTGGGAAGCTATGAGAGAGCTTTGCTTTTACGAAGCGTCTAAGTCACTGTACTCCTAAGGAAATGACTGTCTTTGAGCGGCTGAGTCAACACCCATTCAATTGCTGCCACTTTGGAGGGTTCGAGAAGCGATGACTAAAAATCTTAGTCAAATGAATCTACTAGATGAGATTCATTGTGCTGAGTCCTAGGTTCTTCCCATTACTCCGGTGTCCTTTGACCGACTACCACATGTCATGTATATTGGATAACACAGCCTATATAAAAAAGTGTTTTTGGGTGAGACCTTGCTCACAGTTTCCATTCATTCCCATGTCATACTCGACCCCGACTTAGCTTTGGACGGCCATGGGCCTTATATAAGTCGACAGTTGGTTGTCGATGGCTTCGTTCAAAGAAGTTATAGCTTTGCAGAAGAACGACTATAGAGTTTCGAGATGCACTTGAGCGTTTGGCATAAGGGATTCGAACCTGAACAACATCTTGGAGGTCTTCGAGGTCCAAGCTATTGGGTTTGGATTGATTGCCAACCCAAAGAGCTACAGGTTGTGCTCTGCCCTGCTCTATAATGGCTTCATTAGCCATATTGGAGTGGAGGGAGCTGCGCACCCTTATATACTGGAAAAGCTACAGGTAGTGCTGCGAGCTTTGCGCAGGAGCTGCATTCTTGTTCGGGCCAATAGCTGCTTTATTAGCCATACTGGAGTTCCTCCACGTCTGACTAGGAAATAGTTCGCTCTGACACTGCTGTACTTTTTGGGTCTGTATACTGCTGAAGGCTGCACGTTTCTTAAGACCGCACATTTTGTAGTTTGTGCTTTACTCTTTAGTCTTTATATATAACCATAAAGAGTCTGTAATAGATATTTTGTAAACATGATTTTAATAAAGAACTTTTCTTTATGTATTGTCTTTTTATAGCATGAGTTCTGAAGTGCGTAGATATTTAAAAGTCTCTTGCGCTTCTGACGGCTTCTGCGCTTCTTTAACTGATGTACTATTTTCACGATTGTACAAGACCCCTTCAAAGTTTTCAAACTTGAACAAGTTTGGAACACTTTGAACAGAAGCATGAAATGATACGTGTCGTCGAAAATGCATAGCGGATTGTCGACAGGCTGGCGTCATGCTTAGCCGTCAGCATTAAATACTTTCGAGCTGTCGTTTCATTTTTAAAAGTAATGATAACTCCTCGTTGTTAGGACTTAAACCCATTATGATTTCGCTTTATCTCCTACGACGTTCGAAGAGTTTCTTCGAATACCAAGAGTTTTGCCTTCATCCGCTTACGTGGCTTCGCTCTATAAGTAGAGTTTTGCTCGGAGAGAGAGATCCGTTCTGCAATATGTGCTCTTTTTCAACTAAACATTTCTTTTCAGCCTTCATCTTCCTCAAAATCGTAGTCTTCCCGCCATGGCTCCCAAGAGATAGAGAGCTCCTAGAGCTCCCAGAGGGACTACAGTGAACACGAGAAACGCCGGAGGGGCTACGGCGAGCACGAGACAGGCCAGAGGGAAAAGGTCGGCTTCGAAAATAGTTGTCACGCCCAGAACCAGAATACTGGCAAGTAGGGACGGACAATCCCAGCTACGTATACCCAAGTACTCCAGTACTCCAAAATAATGTATAAGCTGTATAGACATGGGGGTTACTACTACAATCCAATAAACAATCCTGGGTCAAGAATCCTAGGTATCTCAATCACAGGTATTAAACAATATACAAAAAGTATGATCATCTGGAATATAAAATAATAAAGCGTTCCAAACTATCATATATCAATGACCATGAAACTAGTAATACAGAATGAAGAACTAGCAAGATAATAGTCATACATGATAAGCTCTAGCTATAGTCTAGAATAACGCAAATCATGTTTTGGCCTGTCGGCTAAATGTCAAGATCCAAAACACGAGCTAAACACTTGCTCGGAGGCTAAACGCCACAAAAGAATAATGTACATAACTAGTGGGAGGATGATATAAGAAAACCCACTAAGGTACTCTGGTGCTCCGGATAGTCACCGTTGAGTAGATGGTACGAAAGATCCTTCGGGCTCCTCTATCAGATCTGGCCAAACAAAACCAGTAGGGTCAGACCCCCAAAAGCGACTACCACAAAGGAAGCCAAACTGTGAACTAAAACCAGCAACAACAAACATAGCAACGAATAGAGACAGAAATAAGTAAATGCGGATCTAGACTCATACACTACCAATACACTTATCCCGAGAATAGAAAAGACAATAAGCAAAGCAATTTGGTGCATAAAGTAAATAATATGTGAGATAATGTAAACTGTGGACATATGAATTAAACGGAAGCATGTTAGCACGTTGACATAAACTGAACAATGTAAGAGAAATGGTACATGTGAGTATGTAAGATAACTGGGACATGTGAGCATATTAGATAACTGGGACATGTGAGCATGTTAGATAACTGGGATTAGATAACTGGGACATGTGAGCATGTTAGATAACTGGGATTAGATAACTGGGACATGTGAGCATGTTAGATAACTGGGACATGTGAGCATGTTAGAACTATATAGAACGACAAATGATATGATGAACCCAAGTTACAACCAACCAAACAGGACTGGGGTCATAACCCTTCTCTTGAACAGAACTTGGTCTCTAATCATTTACCGGCAAAAGTAAAGCATAAATAATGAATGTACTGAAATAAATAAATCCGGACACTGCTTAGACAAAACTAGACTAGACTAGACTCCATACAACAATCACGGCCAAGCAATGAGTACGACTTTATACATTAGCTAATTAGGATTATCCCAATCCTAATTACAAACATATGCACTTTTGAGAAATCCAATCCAGTTACCTGCCCTGCAGACTATCCGACTCATCAAGGCCAAAAGAAAATAAGTATAGCAGACACACCGCAGTAAGATACGTGTGTCCTAAGGAGGTGCCCTACTCGACAATGTGCTGGAAGAGTGATCATCATGACAGATAGCTCTAAATCCCATATATATATATATATATATATATATATATATATATATATATATATATATATATATATATATATATATATATATACCGAAACAAGAGGGGCTGCAGTTAACTGGAAAATTCTTCCCTCCCAATCATCTAGATAATAAGCTAGTTATTAATCCTTAATATTTTCATTCGAGATTCCGTGTGTGGCATTCCGCAAAATCCATCCTAGACATAGTATACAAAGCTCGCCAATACAAGGAAGTGCACAATAATAAGCCACAACAAGAAAATATAATAAATTGGAAGCTAGGAGTATGCTACGACGAGCCACTATAAAGATATTGGGAGTGCGTCATGACTGGCCACTATCATATAAGGAAAAGATATGTAACATGAGTGCGACACGACGAGCCACTATCCAGTAAGTAAAAAGACATATGACACAAGTGTGCCACAATGAGCCACTGTCAAGATTATCAAGATAAGATCATGTTGTCATGTTAAAGTCAAGTTTAATAGTAATAAGTTATCAATTCGGGTCGTCGCAAGTTAGACCAACTTCAGAAAATATGCCAAGAAGATCAAGAACTATGATTGAAATTATCAGTCGCATATGAACTCAAATTAAGGTGAAACAAGAAGATTCTTGATGCCAATACGGAGATCTACAACTTTTATATTTTGAGTTTTACAAAATTCTAGCTACAAAATAGCTTAAACAGGCAAAAACAGCCAAGTGCAGGAAAGTGCAGGTTGTACAATCTGTGCAGAAAGCGCAGGTAGACTCTGTGCAGAAAGCGCAGGTGTAGTGTCACGTCCCAGAACCAGAATACTGGAGAGCGGGGGCAGACATAGCCAGCAACGTATATGAAATGAAATCCATCTCGTTATACGGTCACGGCTGTCTAGATACATGAGGGTTTACTACAAGCCAACAGTCTCCTAAGGTCAAGAACAAGCCTAATGTCTCAATCACAAGCAAATAAGTAAATGTTACAAGATGTATGATCATTAAATATACAATAATAAGGCGTCCCAAATATTACATATTCAGCTGATTATGAAGCTAGTCGTTACAAAATGTTAGGACTAGCAAGAGTTTAGTCATACATGATCAACCCTAGGATCTGTCAATCATGTTACAGCCCGTAGGCAGATAGTAAGTAAAGTGCAATCGAGCTAAACAGGTGCTCGTCGGCTAAACGCCTCAAAAGAATATTTTTACAATAGAGTGGGAGAGCCAAAAATGACCCACTCATTGCCAGGGTTCCGTCTAGAGGCCACCATCTGGATGGAAGGTCGGTAGATCCTATGGAGCTGCTCCGAAATCTGGCCACACAAAACCAGCTGGGTCAGACCCCAGAAAGAGCAAGTGCCACAAAGGAAGCTTCACTTAGGAACTAAAACCAGCAATCAGCACAAGAGTATAAATAAAGTAAGAACTGGAAATAAAGAAAATACATCAGGATGATATACGACGAGATAACCATGAAGCTATTCAGATAACCAGGTTACAACCCGTAAACCAAACAAGGACCGGGATTGTAACCCTTCGTCTGAACATAACTTGGAATTCTAACCATTTATCGGTAAAATAAATACAAGTATTCTGGTCATGCAGTAATCAGGATCAGGGCAAGACTAGACTGGTTAGACTCCATCCAATCAATTCACGGCCAAGCAAGAATTACGGCTTGATACTTTAACTAACTAGGGTTGTCACAAGCCTAATTACTAACAAGATGCAGTGAGATTATTCTACAGCCACAAGCCCTGCAGACCATCCAAGTTACCCGGGTTAAAAGATTTAGAGTTGAATTCAGGTGGGTACATCGTCCAGGAAACGAATGTACCCTTAGGTAGCTTGAAGGGTGCAACACATGACAGTGTGCTGGAAATGTGCCCTACTCGACGGAAGGCTACAGATCCCAAGGCGTGCCCAGGAAACGGGATTGCCTGTAGCTGGGAAATCTCTTTATGACTAATGTATTAATCTAGTTATTTAGCCTTAGCCCATTTCAGTAGGTACTCCTGACCGTGGTACTCAGGAGTCCCCTTCTAGGCATGATGCAAGACAGGACTGGTTTATTTGTACAAGCACAATCGCCCACGGTGTCCAGGTAATTTATACAGGTCATGTCATGTCAGGTAGCCGTCGCAACAGCTTATCAAAAAAATTATGTCAGGTTTATCATATCCAGTTTACTGGTCAGGAGTGCGCTGCGACGGGCCACTATCAGGTCATGTCAGGAGTGCACCACTACGGGTCACTGTCATGTCAGGCTCAATTATCGTGTCCAAACATAACAAGTAAGTTCGTGTTTATCAAGTTCATGACAAAAGGACTATAGGAGAGCCATGCGGCTAAGGCATATACGGTCAGGAATGATCTCATGCGGCTGGAAGAGAACAGCCCATGCGGCTGAGTAGAGTCAGGCACATGCGGCTAAAAGGGAGAGCTTATGCGGTCAAAGGGGGTATCAGTCATATGCGGCTCAGAGATCCACTCAGTCATGCGGCTGAAAAAGGCAAGACCTATGCGTTCAGGAGGATAGGGAATTCATGCGGCTGGCGGGGGATGGGTCCATGCGGCTCGCGAGTGTAGTATCATACGGCTGGGTATAAAAGGAGGCGCATACGGCTTAGTAGAAGCCCATGCGGCTGGGTCAACGTGGCTGCTCATGCGGCTGGGAGTGAAGGGTGCATATGCGGCTGATAATGGACTCAGCCTCATGCGACCAAGGGTGCTGATGCATATGCGGCTTGGAAGCAAGGCTTTATGCGGCAAGACAGGTTACACGCCTATGCGGCCAGCGGAGGAAGGTTCTCATGCAGCTGGCTGAGTCAGGTTTTTATGCGGCTAAAGGACGTCCCCAGTCATGCGGCTAAGTTCAGATAGTTCATGCGGTTGGATCGTCATGCGGTTGAAAAATACTTGCCGCATAAAACATTCATGCGGTCAAGTCAGGCACTGTTCTTCTTGCCCAAATTTTAGAGAAGAAGAACACCATGAGAGCCAATTCCTCAAGCTCCATAACTCCATCATCCGGAGCCCAAATTCGAACTTTTATAGGTCAAAATGGGGTAGAACGAAATTCTCTACAACATGGAACCATCAAAACTCGGAAATAACAAGATTAAGTAGATCAAAACCCAAGAATTCCGAAAATAAAATAGACTTAGATCTACAAGAATCTTGCCATGGAAAGTAGAAATGCCAAGTACTAAAGTAAGTTAAGATGCTGTAAGGAAGAGAATGAAGCAATAAAATTTGAGTTCCTCCATGAAGCAAGTTGCACTTGCCTAGACCTCTCTCTTCCTCTCTCTGGTAGGTGGAGAATTAATGGAGGGAAGAAGGAGAGTAATGAAGAGAGAGAAAGGAGAAGGGTTAATAAATGGTAGTGGTGGTGGTAGGTAGGGGGTTCACCCTTGGTTCATAATGAACCAATAGCCATCCCAAACCGAACCAAGCCAACCCGAACCAAGAATAACCAAGCCAAGCCAAACCAAGAAGGTATGCAAATACAAGATAAAATACGTATACGTATTCCAAATACGTAATACGAACAACAGGCATTACATGTAGTATACGCAGGAAAGCGCAGGTGCAGTCTGCACAGGAAAGCGCAGGTACAGTCTGTGTAGAAAAGTTTGTAGGCTGTACGCAAGTGAGCAGGTGCAGGCTGTTCATCTTCCCCAAATCAGCACCAAAGTGCATAGGGAACCCATGAACTCAAGGAATGCCATAACTTCCTCAAAATAAGTCAAAATCGAGCGGTTCAAAAGCCAAAATTCGGTAGAATGAAATTTTCCACAACATAGGATCATAAGATTTTAGAAATAACAAACTTTAAGACATCAAAACCCAGAAAAACAAAAAAATTCTTAAAACTTAGATCTACAGAAATGTAACCGTCAAAACCAAAAATTTTAAGTACTAAAGATGCTTAGAATCATGCAAGGAAGAAAATAAAACAAACAAGAATAAAGATCCATCATGTTCTTCGTAGAGCAAGTTGTACTTGCCTTGGGTTGGTAGGAGGAGTAAATGAGGAAGAAGGAGGTGGAGAAGAAAAAACCTAGACAATCATAAGCATTTAACACTAAGGAAATCAAAATGACAATAAAATAATATTGTTCATGATTTGGCAAGATGTACTTGCCTAGGTTAAGCTCTAAGCCTAATCTTCTACTCCACCACCAAGAGGGGTATGAAACCACACTATAGGCCTCAAGACCAAGCTCTTGGCAAGCTCCAAGGGGAGAGAGAAGAAGAAGAAATGAAGAGAGAGTGAAGAAAATAAAAAGAGAAAGAAGAGAGAAAGTGAAAGGGTATATATAGAAGAGGAAATTAATCATAACCATTGGATGGTGATCCACGTGAAGACCTAAGTCAATCCTAGCCATACAAAGAAAACCAAGTATCCATTGGATAATATGATGCATCTACACTATTCACAAAAATATCTAAATACTATTCATCAAAATATCTAAAATACTATTTACGAAAATATCGAAAATACTATTCATAAAAATATCTGAAATCAAAAATATCTAGAACGTAGAAAATCTGTCTGGGCGTTATGCCGTCGGTATACACTGGTATATTGGCAATATGACGGTCAAGAAGAAAATCTATACGTTGGGAAAAATTTAAAGCATTTCAAAAACCAAAAAATACAAAATACAATACAAAAATACATATCCGTATATAAATATCAATACTGCGAGACGAGTCTCACAACATTCGGCATCGACGATGCTCCGGCCGTTAGCGTTGAAGTGTACGGAGACGTGCGGCCGCCTATTGCAAGTAGGTGTCCAATGAACATCGACACCCTAGTATGCTGATGCACATGAACGTTCACTCCTCAGAGTAGCGTCTCGAAGAAGTGCTAAAGCTCTTTTCGCTGATGCGCACAGACACCATTCTTTGGAGTCGCATCTCAAAAATGTGTTAAAGCTCCATCAACCGATGCGCATGGTCGTTACTTTTACGAAGTAACGATTGTAAGATGTGCGAAGGTTTCTGCGAATGCGCAGTCACTACCAGTGCCTATGTCACGCCCCAGTACCGAAATACGGAGACGGACTAGGCCAGCTACTCCATATGAGGTACGTAACGTCATACGGCGATCGTGGCTGTCGAGAGACTAGGGGGTACATGCTACAATCAAGTCTCCTATGGTCCCACAGAGTTCTATGTCTCAATCAATCAAGTCACATCAGCAATAAAATGAACATTAAAGATAAAGCAGTAAGGCGTCCCTGACGCTTCATCAAAATGATCATGAGAGACTAGCTTTATAATTTAGCTATCTCAGAGAGTCAGGAGTACAAAATCATACACAGCTGCAGTCTGTTTAATTACAATTATGTACTGACACAAAATATCAAGTAATCCGGCTAACAGGTGCCGGTAGCTAAACGCCGCAAAATGTATAAGCAGGAGTGGTGGAGAAGAAACCCACTCGAGTCCCCGAACCGCCATGCTCCTAGTATGCACCATGGATGTCAGGAAGAAAGATCGTATCCTCCGGCTCTGCTACGATATCTAGCCAAACAAAACCAGCGGGGTCAGCCCCGAATAGGAAGTACCGCCAAAGGGGCACAAGAGTTAAGATTAAAAACCCAGATAATAGAATGATTGATAATAGTAATACTTATGCTATTATTATAGGGTAGCACAACATCCTCGAACCCATATGGCACCCTTACAACCAAACAAGGACAAAAGGTGCCGCATGGAGTCGGGACGTGTCGTACTCTATAACTTTCACATAAGTTAAAAGGTATAAATAATGAAATCTCCTGATCGTGACTTCGGTCGATAGCCTATCGCAGCACAATAACCAACCCAACAATCAAACAAGAACATGGGTTGGATTATGTATCATGATAGACCATGTTCCTTAGTCATTCACAGAAGTAGCACTTCACAAACAGAAATAAGTCTTCCGTTTATAACTTCGGTCCACAGCCTATCATAGTACGATAACCAACCCAACAATCAAACAAGAACATAGATTGGATCACGTACCATGACAGTCCGCTTCCCTCAGTTATTTACGGAAGGTAATAGGATACAAGCAAGTCGTTTTTACGGCCAATCAAGTCTACGAGTTTCTAGGGGGACGAGGTTATCCTCGCGTCATGTTATTAGAAAATCCTCAGATCGTATCTTTCCAGCAAGGCTAGCCAACCCAGGGGTTCGCGTAGACAGGTATGATTGAGCACAGGTCCCTCGTAAGGCCACCTTGCTAAAACATATAATATATAGCAGGAATTAATCGGATACAGTCATCCACTCGTTGTAGATGACACAGTATCCGTGGAGACCAGCCGGCGCGTCGAGACAATATCTCAAGGCGGTTGGTGTAACACGATCTCGGGATTTTGCCCTCCCCATGCATCTAGTATGTTTAGTTACCTAATTTAACCCTAGGTGAAATCTTGGACTCACATGCCGTGGCCTGCATGATTATCCTCCTAAAGCCGTACTTTAGTACGAGTACCCCAAAGAGGATCTATGTCAATCAGTATGTCAACATGTTCTACCCTCCTTAGTGTAATGCATTATTATAAATACGCCACGTGGAGTTACGAGACATTTGTCGAGCATGAACAAGAACTGGGACATTCAGGTACAGGTATCAGGTGGGAACACTTTGTTCTCCGGGGTCACATTAGTGCTCATATCATGCTCGGGACAAAAGGCGTAAGGATATAAAATGGGCATATAGTATCTAATAAAATATCAAAAGCGTACGCACAAAAACACGTACGCTCAAGGGGTGAAAAGTCACGCAGGCTCACTCAAGGCAGCGTACGTGAAAAGTCACGCAGGCTCAAGGGAAACTGCGTGAAAAGTCACGCAGGCTCAAGGAGGGAGCTGCGTGAAAAGTCACGCAAGCTCAAGGGGAGAGCTGCGTAAAAAGTCACGCAGGCTCATGGAGAGAGCTGCGTGAAAAGTCACGCAAGCTCAAGGGGAGAGCTGCGTGAAAAGTCACGCAGGCTCAAGGAGAGAGCTACGTGAAAAGTCACGCAAGCTCAAGGGGAGAGCTGCGTGAAAAGTCACGCAGGCTCAAGGGGAGAGCTGCATGAAAAGTCACGCAGGCTCAAGGAGAGAACTGTGTGAAAAGTTACGCAAGCTCAAGGGAAGAGCTGCGTGAAAAGTCACGCAGGCTCAAGGGGAAAGCTGCGTGAAAAGTCACGCAGGCTCAAGGAGAGAGCTGCGTGAAAAGTCACGCAAGCTCAAGGAGAGACACGCTTCCAACAGGAAGCGTGCTCAAACAGGAGCACACTGCTCAATGTCTTCTCCAAACAGCAAGAACACCATAGCTGAACCCAAGCTTCAAGGCATCATAACTTGGCCATCCGAACTCCAAATCAAGATTTCCAAAGTTCCAACTTGGGTGAAACTGAATGCTCTTCCACATGGAAGCATCAAAAACCCATAAAATCCAACTAAAGTAGATCAAACCATGCAAAATCCGAAAATAATTAAAACTTAGATCTACAAAAATCAAAGCTTCAAAATGGAAATTTCCAAGTTCTAAACTAGTATAGATTGAGGAGAAGAACATGTTTTGGCAAATAATTTTATAAGAAATCATTGACAAAATTATGGATCCATCTCTTGAGCAAGTTGGTACTTGCCTTGGTTGGTGGAGAAAATAAATGAGAGGAAGTAAATAAGAGGAGAGAGAATGAGATGAGTTATATATATAGAAGCTTGAAACCATGGGTTCATGATGAATCAAAGGGTTCATGATGAACCATTGGTGAACCAAGAATAGGTTACCCAAATGAGCCAAAACTGTAGGCCCAAATGCAGAAAATAAATTAGAAAATAATATTTTGTCGAATATTTTTGAGAAATACATAAAGAAATACTGCATAATAAATATCGTATAAATTTAAGGTAAATATAATTTATCGGTTTACGTATTAAAATATGTATTCCAGGATTGGGGAGTGACAGTCTACATACACTACAATTTTATGAAGTGCCTGTGCGAATGCTCGCTTGCTGACACACAGTACAGCTTTCAGAGTGCCTGCACAGATGCTTGCTTAGTGACTGCACGGACATTTTCTCACTGAGGTGTAGTGCCATTAGACAGTGCCTGCATATTTTATTCCTTTCAGAAAATACTTGCATTTTTCTGACACATTTTATTCATATACAGTTTTCGTGGCTATGCCTCGTTTTGGGGATATCCTTTTTCATTCAGTGGTCTGCGCCCTAGGCATAAATGTCATTGAGGCGCTCGTTAATCCTGCCAAGAAGTTGAGCGCCCAAGGTCAATCAAAAGAGCGACTGGCTATGATACGGGATCAACAGCATGTATACATCCGTCGTATGATGGATCGAGGCAAGTTGTCTCTTCCTTCTGATGTCGTCAAAAAATCTTGGTTCCTTTTGGTGATCAGCTGATTTTGAAAGAGACCAACCTCCTAGAGATAAATGAGGACTAGTACTTCGAGAATGACAGTCTGTCTTTTTATGTTCCGTAAATCAATCGGCACCTCTCGCTCTCGATTTTCTAGTGCTTCACAAAGAAATGTCACATGAAATGGGTACTAATTTCGGAGCAAGGGGGTTTAATGACAGGCCATTTCCAGGTGGATAGGCATTCTAAGAGAAGGGATACTTTTATGAGTGTGCGTGATGGTCCATCGTATACTTTACGTGTGTTGCCCCCTAGTCACTTGCTCGATAATTTTACCACAGCTATACATACGTTTGGGGCTTCTCTTTTCATTAATAGGCTTCTAGCGACAGGATACATGTATCCGAAAAGTGCCTTCTGAGTCGAAGACTGGATCCATCCTAAGACTGAATGGCACAAACGAAACCAGTGGATATTGGGTAGGTTCAAAGAAGATCTGAAAGGTATGGGCTTGCATCGTACCATCAGAGCTACCGAACTTGGTATAGAGATTAATTATCCCCTGTTCGTGGCCTTGTTGGAGATGTATAATCACCACACCAAAACTTTATTCACATCCCACGGAGAGATGTGTTGGCCCTTCATGAGATATACGCCATCTCGAAGCTGCCCTGGGGCAAAGAACCGTATGAGAAATATACTCCTAGCAAAGAGGAGTTTTTGGTTCTGGAGAATAAATATCCTAAAATAATGGCAGTGTACAAAGAACAGCTTTGCCATCATCAAGTATGCGTGCGCCAGGACTCAGCAAAGACTAATCCCCACATTAAATCTTAGAAGCACTATATCTTCGAAAAACACCTGCTGGAGCCGGGGACGGTCCACTTTACCATGCGTAGGGAGTATACTACTGATGAGGTAGAAGATAAGATGGTCAAAGAGAGGGTATCCTCTTCCTCAGTAGATGCTGAGGAAAAACCCACCTCTATCGTTCACAACAACTTTTGTCAGAATTTGATTGCTCTAAACCCGAAAGCAGCACTGGCTGCTTTTATGATGATATAGCTGCAGAAAGTTGTAATTTCTGGAGACTATAGATCCGTGGAACGGGTCAATCGGGAACTCATTCTGCCATTTATGAAATTGGCCTTTAAATATTCGCCAGCTTTGCTTTTGTCTATGGTATGTAATACCCTGTGAGGCCTGCGAGAGCTCTAGATGAAGATAATAGAGTATCATGGGGAAGTTGATGAATTCCTTCAGGTTGAGCTCCCTTTCCATTATTTAAAAGCTTGGTTGGCATTACACTGCCCAGGTTTGATAGTCCCCAACACCATTGATGGTTATGAGGAAGGGAAGGCGATGCTACGTAACTATCACCGGGTAAAATAGCTCTATCAGGACATCCCCATCTGTAGGTGGATATTGAGATGCTTAGATGGCTACGATTTTAATAGGATTTTTCCCTCTTACTAGGGTTACTTTACAGATGATGAACTAATAGACCAAGGCAAAGTGGATAGTAATCTAACTCTCGGTGCTTTCCATTGGCTGTAGTCCATCTGTCCTTCAGACTCAGTATACCGAAATCAGAACTAGGGGTATCTGGAGCCCAATTTGCCGAGTCGGTTTGTGCGACAGTTCGGCTATAGCTAGACGATGATGGATAACCCAAGCTCTTGCCTTGGTTATGAAAAAAGTCTGCTGGATGGCCCCAGGGCATGGTGCTATTACAATACTAGGTGCACTGGAACAAGATTTATGATCCCTATGATACACGAAGAGATCCGTATCTTGTACTTTGTCGTAAAGTTTCACTGTATTGCCAATAACTTCTCATCGGACTACGATCGAGGATGGAGTTTGATTGAGGGAACGAAGTTGGAGGTGCCTCAATCGGCCCTTACACGCCTTCGAGAGCGTACGTCATCAGATGGTAGATCCTCAGACGGTTCTAGTTCCTCTCGGAAGAGAAGAGAGGAGGAAGCGCCCTTGAGTAACCCGTTGAAACGTCGAGATCCTTCGGGGACGAGTTCTTCTCCTACCAAGAGAAGCAAACGGGCTGTACCTAGGCGGTACAGACCCTCACGATAGTCTTTGCCACGATAGAGCACTCTCCTGTTGAACCCACTTCACAGGTACACTTCAGTTCTTTTTATTCGGGTTCTTATCCCAGACTGTCCATTTATCACTATTTTGCTTGTACAGGTGAAAAAGAAGAAGAAGTCTATATGGTCAGAGATACTCAGGGAACTTCCTGAGTAACCTGCCCCAGAGGTGCCCCAGAGGGAGCCACTGCGTCCGACGGTTAGAGCCACCATCCCTTTGCCTGTCGAAGGTCTTTTTTGAGAAGGGAAAAAAAATAATTATCTCTGTTCAAATCTTGAGACGCCTACGATAGCGATGACCGAAGAGGCTAGTGTTCCGGAGGAGAATTTGCGATAAGAACTGCTGAGGCTACTGACTAGGGAGATGTTTCTCCTCCTATTCTTTTCGAGTGCGAGACTCAGGGCTTCTCGGAGCCAATGGCTTCACCTCATTGAAAAGCTTTCCTAGAGCCGATTTGGGACGAGCCTGTGGAGATTCCCAGATTCGATCTTACAGTGGCGAAAGGCATGATTCCATAATCCATATCCATGACGGGCCGAACAGCTGAGGGTACTGAAGGTATTGTATGGGACCACTCAACTGTACCTCCTTCCTATACTGAAGAAGGGGCTGAAGACAACCCAGATGTACCGAAAGCTGGGAAGGATCATGCAATCAAGAAATTACCCTTGGCAGACCTCAGGGATTCGCCCCAAAGGATGGTCGAAAAGACCGTAGAAAGGTTGACGACGGAGGGTGTCGAACAGTTAGCCGGTCGAGCTATTAAAAAGCTGACAAGATGACCATCGAACAGTTAGTCGATGAGGTCATTCTGAAAGCTGCATAGAAGGCAATTGAAGAGTAAGCTGACATAGTCATGGGAGAGGCAACTAAGGTGACCACAAAAAAGTAGGTCAAGATGACTATAGATGAGTTGGTCGCTGAGGAGCCGGCCGATGTAGCCACTGAGATAGCGATCGAGGAAGCTGCTGAGGATCCCATTGACAGCCCGGTAGAGGAAATCGTTAAAGAATCAGTCGAAAAGACTACTGACAAGCCAGCTGCTGAGGCTTTCGTTGATGGAATCACTACTGAGCTGATCGAAGAGACTACTGACGTGCCAGCAGCTAGAGAGTTGGCCGAGGGGACCACTGACGAACCGGCTACTAAAGAACCGGTTAAGGAGACTACTGAGGGGTTAGTCGAAATGACTATCGAAAGGTTGGTCATATATAATATTTCAGAGCCAGAACATGAGGCTCCCCAAACATCAACTGCAAAAATTATTAAAAAGCCGGCAAGGGAGCCTGTTGAAGAGCCATCCATCCATCAGACAGCATCGACAAGTACCATCATTGCTCTATTAATGGCCTTTATCCCAGTCATGGCACCACCTTCCCTGGCCGTAATAGCTAGTCATGTATTAGCTACTGCTACTGCTTCGGGACCTTCCATCGTGACATCTCTAATGACCCTGATGGCTATGGCTGACAATACTTATTATGCCAATCTCATCCTTTGCACCATTTGCCATGCTTTAAAGTGCGGTATAGAGGGTATCTTACAGCATAACCAAAAACTTAGGCGAGCTCGATCCGCAGTAAAAGCCTAGCTAGTGGCCTTTTCTAAATATAAAGGATATAAGGTGAGAGCGGATGTAATAGAGGATCTTCTGACAGAATTAGAAGCCATAGTTTTAGTGCTTCAAGGCCTTGAGCGCAGTCGTTCGTCTCTGGCGGACGCAGAACTAAAGAAAATGGCCATTGAAATTTCCAAGCACGAACAGAGACGTCAGGCTCTGACTCATAGGCTTGCCGACATTGAAGCTGAAATTGAAGAGGTGATCGATGTTGAAGAAGTTCAGGTCTGCCTCGAACAACTTTGGAGGAATAGTGCGAGACCCTTTGCGAACAGATTCGGCAGCTGAAGGAGACGTTGGCCTTCATCGAGAGTGAGCTAGAGAAGTCAAGACACCTGTAGGGGATCCTTCTCCAGCGATCTGAGACCTTAGCTCGGGAGAGGGAAAGTATCGGTATTCGTCAAGCAGAGTTAGACCTTGCATGCCAGAACCTGTCCCTGCTCGAGGATAAGGCTGCAAGACGGCAGGAGGCAGAGCGTCGAGCCAAAGAGTTGGTTGGGACCTAGATTGCTCTTTTGAGGAGCCGTCTTGAAGAACTTATGCGTCGGTCGTCGCAATGTTGATGTCTTTCATCTTTTTGTTCCTCTATTTTAGGAGGCCCTTTTATAGTAAAGAAAGAAAAACTTTTCCTTTTTATGAATAAAAAAAGCTTAATTTTGTTTCTTTACTTGTCCATTTACTATAAACTTTTTATAGCAGCAAGAATTGCCTCAGAGGTAAGCTTAACATGATAGAATGGAGGTAACTCCACTGGGGATGGGGTATTTACTCAGAGGTAATATGGATATGGTAAACACGGAACCTTTTGTGGTAGAATTTTCTTTACTCAGAAGTTATATGGACATGGTAAGGATAGATTCTACGGATGTATAGAATGACTCAGACATAGTATGGACGTGAAACGTTCTATAGAAAATTATGACAACACAGGATTTATCATGGAAGGAATGTCTACTCAAAGGTAATATGTACATAGTAGGCATGAACTTCGTTGGGGTATAGAAAAACAACTCAGAGGTAATATGGATGTTAAATATTTTCTACTGGGAAAATGAGGAAGTGGTGAGTTCATTAATAGAACTCATTGACACCCATAGGGGATGTGGAAATACATGCCGATTTATACCTCAGACATAGTACTTCTTTATAAATTTACCATTGATCGGCATTATTAGCAAATTATCGTTAGGTTTGGCTAGTCGGTATGCACCATTGAAGTAGACTATCTCTATAACGAACGGTCATTCCCACTTGGGTTCGAACATTCTAGTTGTCTTATGGGTCATCACCATCAGTCTTCGAACTGCTAAGACGAGGTCATCCACTTGGAAGGTCCTTTTCCAGACCTTTTTGTTGAAGGCCCCGGAAATCTGAGCTTGATAGAGTTCGATACATTATTGAGCCAGTAGGCACCTCTCATCCAATGCTTCCAATTCCAATAGCCGACGATATTGATTGTCTTCGTCAGTCAGCTGGTTGCTGATAGCCACCCGTAGGGACAAAATCTGGATCTCCAGAGGGAGTACCACCTCGCTTTCGTAAGCAAGAGAGATGGCATATTGCCAGTGGATATCCGAACAGTTGTACGGTAAGCCCATAGAAATTTGTCGAGTTTCACATTCCAGTTGTGCTTATTGGAAGATACGACTTTCTTGAGCCGCCTGACGATCGTCTTATTGAATGCTTCGGCTAGTCCATTTGTTGCAGGATTGTAGGCCATTGACGCTATATTCTGTATCCGGTTATTATCACAGAATCGATAGAATATATGGCTCATAAATTGAGGTCCACTGCCATGGATAATCCCTCGAGGAACTCCGAAGCGATAGATAACGTGATGCTTAACAAAGCTGAACACGATCGAGGTTTTCACCACAGCTAGTGGCACAGCTTCTGCCACTTGAAAAATTAGTCGGTGATGGTGAGGATGAACCGGTATCCTTTAGAGGATGGTGGGCTGATTGACCCGAAGATGTCCATTTTCCATGCTTTAAATGGTTGTAGGTCCTAAAAATCAAGTTGCACCCATCAACAAAGTCATGAAAATCAAGAAATACATCTTTCAATTGAATTGCGCAGAAGTTAGATTGTGCATCATCCAGATTGCGCAGACTGGACTGCGCACACTTTCAAGTGTGCAAGCTGACGTGGCCATGTCATCATTACCTGACACAATTAAATATTCTGACAATTGACAGCACAAAGAACGAGGATATTGTTCGTTTATTACGGCGCACAGCGCTCGAGGATAGCTGTACATGCAGCACAATCTGTTTGCAGCGCAATCCAGCCCAGCGCGGTCCATCCTAGCACAATCCAAAGTCAGCACAATTCATGTGGCACATTTCTTCATGACAACTGATAAATTTATACGTGGCATTCATGCCATCAATTTCTCACTACGTGGCAACCGTCTGTGCACGATCATGCACATTTCAATCAAATAATATCATGTGTCCCAGACAGTTGGCCCACGATCAGACAACTGCCTAAACAGTCTAATGCTGCGCCATCCAGTACATGCGCAATCCAACTTGCGCCATTAAGAATAACTAAAAGTTAGTTATTTCTAGAACTCTATAAATAGAGTTTTAAGTCTTCATTTCAGGAGATCAGACATAAAGTTCAGAAATATCAGAGAGTTCAGGAGTTCTTGCCCAAGTGCTGCTGCATTCTTCCGAGGCTTTTGCCTTCAAATTCAGAGGCTACCGTCTTCAAAGTTCACATCGTCCAAGGGATAAAGCAATCGTCTTCTAGATTGAATTCCTACAGTTGTACTTTCCCAGAATTCTTGTAATCTCTTTACAAAGTTTGTTAAATAAAGTTCATACTTTTGTTTTTGTAAACAAAATGGCGACTGTGCTGGGGACGACTTTCTCCTCCGACGAGGAAGTGACAACTCAAAGTGACGTTGCGTCTATTGGGAAGACGCAGAAGACGCTGGTTGTGAAGGTCAACCAGACAGCCTATGAAGCCATGATCAACTCCAGGACCACTCCTCGCATTGTGACAACTTCTGTCACGAGCATAGTACGCCCAGTGTGGGTCCCCAAGACTGCTGTACAGTCTGTTGATTCTGTCCCTAAGACTGTTGTGCAGTCTAAAGTCTCTGCCACCAAGACTGTTGCACAGTCTAAAGTCTCTACTGTTGCACATTCTGTCTCTGCCACTCATGCGCAGTCTGCTGTTGCCAGTGTACAACCTATATCATATACTGCTCTGTCAAAATACAAGACTCCTGTTCCTCTGGCGCAGTTGGCTGCCACTCTGCCTGCGCAGTCCACGAATCCAGCAACCAGAGTGTAACTCAAACACTTTGGCAACAAAGCTCTTGCTGCGCAAACCACTGTGGTTCAGGCCAGAAGAACTTCTGCCAGAACTCCTCCTGCACAATCTGCCAATACGCCATCGACCCATGTGCAAACTATGTCTGCGCCATCCAGGAGAGACAGCCCTTTGGGTACTCTCTCTTCTTCTCACAACAAGGGTGTAACGCCCCAGTCCCAAAATACGTAGGACTAAGAACGTAGACATGCCAGCTGTATACATACGAAGTACACTCCAATATATGGAAATCTCGTATGAATACATAAGCTGTAAAATGTAGTAGAACCATAACTAATCTCATCCATGCAAAATAAATGAATAAAGACATCATATAAAGATAATGAATTGTCTTGATACAATATGTTGGGCGGAGACAAATCCACTACCAACAAGTAAAGAAAAATACATAAGAAAAGATATGAATTTTGCGAGCGAAGCAAAGACGATCCAAGTGCAATCATCCTCAGAGAAATAGAGAGGACCACGGCTAGAGCTAAAACACCTGCGAAAGACAATAGCACACACCTGGGGAGATAACCAGGTCCTCAGAGGGACGTAACAAGACACATAATATCATGCCATATAAACTGAATAAATATTGCTCAAATAAATAAGTAAATCGAATTATAACATGTTCCAATAAGCACCTACTGAACGAGCGTACCATCCCCCCAACCAAACAAGGACAAGAGATGGTAAACTAATTCACGGTAACGTACCTTCCCATGCTACGAATTCAATATGGTATCCGGACCCCAACAAGGTTCAATACCTTCTCATCGAAGTAGTAAGTCACACCTACAACCAAACAAGGACAAGATGTGACAAATAAATCCGTGACAAGTTATTGTTCCAAGCCACGGTCAAATACAAGTACCCAAACGAAAAGTACTCGTACATAACGGATAAAGGTGCCTACCGTTCTAAGTAAAATGTAGTTAAGAACAATCCTTCCTACGCATGGACCTTGGCTGAATAGGATCGACATAGTCCCAATTTGGGTACAAGAGGCCCCATCAGTAAGAGCATGACGTTCCGCAGAATCGTCAGTGGCCGTCAGTAATTATGGGTCATCAACCCCGTATCTCCAGCGGAGAGTCCAGGTCACAAAGGAAGTGCATCGAAGCCCATACGCTAAGGAATTGTCCTCCCCGCCCAATGACTACCATGTTGTATCCACAACATTAACATCTATAACCGCTAAGTCAAACTAGCATGCAATTCTATTAGCGGTTATTCCTATCGCACGGCTTGTATGTACTGGTGGCCAGCCAATCACGCACTTCCGTATCTTACATGCGACACACAACTTCGTGGTACAACGTGTCAAGGCCAATGAATGTAACACACAAGGTGGTCCCTTAAATCTAGGTTTAATTTGTAAGAAAATAATACACAGCAGGAAATATAAATGAACAGTAAGTTCTAACAGTTATGCCATGTATCACAGTTTATTTTGCATAAAGAAAATAAATAATGCATAAAATATGAGCTAAAATAATTAAACAGCAAATGGCAAGGTGTCTTGCCTGAGGTCCTTGCTGGTGAAACCGACAATCCCATTGGGTACAGAATAGTCACAGGGCTACACAAGATAACTCAGACGATGTGACAAACTTCTAAAATAAAAACCAAAAATAAAATATTCTGGAAATTTTTTTGGAAAAAATATATAATATGTATTTTTCTGTCAGTATTCCGAAACTTCAAACGGATCGTGATTCTGATTCCTGATTCTCCCAGAATCTCAAAAACACTAAAACGTGTCAGATTTCGGACCACTGACACTCCACAAATTTTCCAGAAAATTAAGTTCTAAATTTATGAAAATAAAATTTACATTCAGAAAATATACCTCAATACGATTCCAATAAAAAAATTTGGAGGTCAAAAGGAGTCCGGAGTTGGGAGTTATGGTCATTCGAAGTTGCTACAACCTTTGAAAATTGAGGCTGAATTTATGACAAAAAAAGAGAAATTTTGACAAGGATGGTTTGAAAGATGATTTGTTGTGAAAATAATATGAAGGAGTACCTGCCTATTTATAGGATGTGGGAATTCCCAATTAGATAAGAATTAGGATTCCTTTAAACCCAATTTAGATATTTCCTAATTTAATTTAAAAGTAATCAAATCCAAATCCAAATTCAAATCCAAATCTAATTTAAATCAAATCAAATTCTCTTAGTTTAAAATCAAATCAATTAAATCCAATTTAAATTTATTTAAATTTTTAGCTCAAAATCAAATAGAATAAATAAATTTTGAATATTTAACTATTTAAATAAATCCAAAAATCAAATCAAGATTTAAATGGCCACCATAACTTCCAAATATATTTTTCAAAATACCAATAATAATAATTTTGAAAATAATAAATATTTTTAAATATCTTTTTAAAGAATAAAATATTTATTAATAAATCTCAAAAATTACATTTTTATTTAAACTAGACTAATAAATAATTACGAAATATATGTATGCACGAATAATGCATACATGATTATGCTTTTCCTAGTATACAATAAAATATTATTTATGATTAATAACGGCTAAAAATAAAAAGGCTTTTTATAGCAAGAATAATAATTATATAATATTTTGAAAGTGTATAATAAAATAGAAAAAATATTTTTCTAAAATATGTACGCTCGCACATATTCGCACTTGGCGAGCAACTACGAAAAATAAAATTTCGTGCGCGACGTACAATACAACTATACGACGTACAATACAAAATTTTAAATCAGTACCAAATTTAATAATAAAAAAAATAGTAGAAAAATTTAAGGGTTTTACATCCTACCCAACTTAAAAGAATTTCGTCCTCGAAATTAAGAATTAGGAGGGGGTAAGAAGGCACAACAGTAGATAGGAGGGTTTAAAGAAGTTTATATGGTCGTAGTCTAGGTTGAGGGTATGATTAAGAGACGATTGTAATCACTCTTAAATTCAAGTGATTAGAAAGTCAAGATTGTAAATTTAGTGTCAAGGAAAAGGTCGAGTAGTTCAAGACAAAGATATGGTTACATTGGGTGGTAACGGTCATGGTGATAGGACAGTTAGAGGAGTTTTAGTACGACGCTTTCGTCCTTCTAAAATATGTGAAGGTGAACGCAATATAGAGTTCGAAAGAGGCGTTAATGAATACGAATACGTGGTGTCACAACCCGCACCCATTTTTTTTTTAAACGGATACGAGACGTGTCCAAGCCAGCCTACGCCGCAGTGTCGGCGGTAGAACGCTGTCACGGCCATGAAGATCAGAATCACAAATAATACTCATTCACAAAATTAATTTAATTTACAATGATCACAAGTTTTACATTTGTAGAAAAAATTTAAACTTGTACAAATAAATGAACCACTACAACTCAACTATCTAGCTAGTCTCTAGGCTTTTGTCTGCACATATCCCCGTCACTCCCCAAGCTAAGAGAATCCACAGCTAACCTGAAAATGTTGGTTTCCAGTCAGGAATGGAACGAGCACAATTCACTGAATGCAATTTCAAATAAAGAAGATGACTATAAAACAAAGGTTAGACATCAATTATGAGTTTTAAAAATAAACAAGAAATACAGAAAACTAATAGTAAATAGACACAACAGACCTTCCCCAACTGCTAGAAGTACCTTTGATATGTGATCGGTCTGGGATACTACACCGCACGGTCTACGAGGTCTACTTGCATGAAAAATAAACACGGGCTACAATGTCTACTTGCAGAAAATAAACACGGGCTACACTACTGCAGAAAATAAACACGGGCTACACTACTGCAGAAAAGTAAGCACGGTCTACACTACTTGCAGAAAAGTAAGCACGGTCTACACTACTTGCAGAAAAGTAAGCACGGTCTACACTACTTGCAGAAAATAAACACGGGCTACAATGTCTAACACGGGCTATGGTCAGATCACATATCTTTGGTACTTCTCACTCCCGACTCGACAATTTTATAATAGAAAATAAACACATAATCAATGGCCAATCAATGAAATATAGTGAAAATCAATATCGAAATGCAGACAATAAACTGTACTCGCCTGTGGTCCTTTGCTGGTGAAACCGACAATCTGAACTACTCAATGTGCCACTATAGTCAAAACCCGTACAATAGTCCCCGGAAGCTGAAATAAACAATACCAATGATCTCAGAATAGTCCAATTAACTAGGATTGCCAGTTCTTACGTCCAATTCTGGACACAGGGGCAAAACGATAATTTCGGGCCAAAACGGTGTCCGCCGTTGGACCCGCTTTGCACCGAAAAGCGTGCCAGAGTCAACAGTCTCTAAAGTCATCAAACTACATGTCTACGGATCCAGTTTTTCGATACGAACCCGACTGTATGTCCAGAGTTGGATTCCGGCGGGCCGTGCACAAAATTGCCCGTTGAGTCAGACCGTGGGGCCCGCAAAACGACGTCGGATTCGACTGTCTCAGAATTGGACCAAACTTTGTATACAGGACCAGAAAAACGATACGGTCCTGATGGCGTAAGTTTCGTCTCGATCTGACGAGCATGCACAAGGTAATTGGAGAATTTATAAAGTATACGATACGGTGAATTTCGACGGATACGCATCAAATTCGTCGCGCACACGCGACCAATTTGAATTCCGTCAAAGCCCACACGACCACGAAACCGTTACGCAGCTTTCGATGCTTTCTGTTCGCGACCACGTCGTCCGGATTGGCGTGACGCACGTCGTGTGGAACAACTTCAATGTTTTGAAAACAGATTTTTCGTGAACTTTGGGATTCGATTTCTCGACGCATAGTCGATGATTTTCAAATCCACAAAAAGGGTTGTGGAGCCCTATATGTTGTCTAAAAGTGTGTTTAAGTGGAATTTCTAAAAAATTACTGGATCGATCGAAATCGATCGATAAACATGGATGATTGGACTGTTTAGACGTCCTATTTTTGAACAGGTTTTGGTCGATCTTTGGGTCGACTTTCCGGGGATCCTAGCAAGCGTCGATCAAAACCATTTGAAGGAAATTAATGTCGATTAGGTTAGGAACATACCCTAAAAGAAAAATCGCAAAACCATTGCTTGTGCGCGATGGAAAGTCCTTGCGAACTAGCCTCCCGCGTGGCTGTGCGTTCCCTGTTGCGCTGTTGCGTGAGGCGCGTTTGCTCGCCTCGCCGGCGACCGATGGCGTGTACGGCGGCGCGAGTTCCCTGGGGTGGTCGCCCAGCCTCGAGCAATGCTCTGGGGTGGTGGCGCGGCTATTTGGTTTTAGGGTTTTGGAGGAGTTTTGTCGAATTCTCGTTTTCTCATCTGTGCGTATATACTCAAAGAGTATTTACGATCGGGTGTGGTTATTGGCTCAGTTGAGGAGTTTGGCTGGGATACTCGGCCTGTGGGCTTGAGCGGGGTTATGTTTCTGTTGTAGCTGCTGTGGCTCATCCCATTTCATTTTTTTTTCTTTTTATTCTTTCTTAATCATAGATGTAATTAAGTATATATATATATATATATATATATATATATATATATATATATATATATATATATATATATATATATATTTTATATATATATATATATATATATATATATATATATAAAATATATATATATATATACACGTACAATCACGTATATATATATAATTTATTTATCTATATATATATAATTTATTTATACACAAATACGTATATCTATAATTTATTTATCTATATATATATACGCATATATATCTCTATATATATACACGCACAAATACATTATACATATTTATATGTACACCTACATACCCACATATATAATATACGTATGTATTCATACACACATATATATATATATATATATATATATATATATATATATATATATATATATATATATATATATATACATACCAATACACATATACAAATACATATGTATATATATCACTACACATTTTCACTATATATATTATCTATATAATCTATCAATATGTATATTCACTATATATATTTATCTATATAATCTATCATATATATATATGACTATATATAATAATATTTAGTTGACAAATTACTATAACCCATAACCATCATATAATATTATAAATATAATAACCTCAATAAAATAATAATAAGTACCACGAATTTCAATAAAGTAATAGTGGTGCATTTAAACCATTATGTACAGTCTAACTCCAAAATATATGATGACCTATCTTATACAAAGATCACTGATTATCCCTAATAATAATATTTATAATAATTAAATAAGTATTACTTAGAAATATTCACCAGGTTATTAAAACGGAATACAACACAATCTTACCAGAACACGTCAACACGCATGTCATTGGACGTCTCGCATGACTACCTGGGCTTGGCTCAGTTCGAGTCCAGTCCAGACTGGTTTGGTACAACCGGTCTCCCGAAACTCAATAATATAATTAACTAATAAATAAAGTCTTCGGTACGGGTTAAGTCGCAATTTGGCCTGGTTTCCTTAGTTAGGACGTCACTATGGTCCGTCCTTCCTTGGCATGACCAATACACGAGTCAAGGCACGCCACTGCACTATTTGTGTCATGCTTCCTAGACGTCTGGTACTCAAAAACTCAGTCATGGCTAAAATCACCTACCATAATAATTAACTAAATAATCATTTCTAAAATTCTAAAGTCACCATTTAAATAATAATAAAATATTTTAAAAATTTTGGGAAGAGGAGCTACAAATCTACCCACCTTAAAAATAATTTCGTCCTCAAAATTCTAACTTGTAACTATTCTTTGAATTCAAAAAGGAAATCTACCATTACTTTAATCTCCTCGAATTTTAATTTCTCAAAAAAAAAATAGTTTATATCCTCCTCCTAGCCATTTTGTAACTACGAACTTCGAGGACTTCTACCCACCTTTGGTCACACTACTCCTTCAAATCTCATGTCACTAAAACTTTATAATCGTCCAATTACTTGCTATAATTTCTACAAATAGATATCTACTGCTTATGGCCTCTATAATCCTTCTCCATCTATCAAACAACCCAAAATCTAACAAGCAACAATTTCACAAGTAGCTAAGAAATATTGCTAAATTCTAATAAGCGTGACTCTTCGTCACCCTACAATGGTATGGACAGGAAGATAAGGAAAATAAAAAAATAAAAATAATAAAAATAAAAATTTCCAGAGCGGTAGAGAGTATCCAACGATAAAGACAGAAGGAAAGTTTATGAGCCATTAACCTATTTTGCTAGATTGGCTACTCTGGTCCAGTCACTTGCTAATTCTAAGGACCCTTTGTTTCTTAGAGGGGGTTTGCAATCAGTGTAATACGAAAATTCCGTCCTCGGAGTTCTCATCAACATTCCAAAATAGGGCTGAATTTGAGGAATCAAGTTTGTGGTCTTAACGGGTTCCCGGATTGAACATCAATCGTTGGCTGGATGAATCTTGAATTTCAATCTTGTATGGACTGGACAAGATTTCCAATATTAAACTACTTCTACCGGGTTAGGGTAACCTAGAGTAGATTTTCATCCAAGTGGTTGAGCTAGATGGGCAGTCGGATTGGTTCGCTAGGTTCCTAAAGCTAAAATGCGTCTTCGGTGACTTCTGTGTTTAAGTAGCACGAGAAGACGCAATTGAATGGCACACTAGTGACACGTGCGTAGTGTCTTCGGGTATATCACAACCATATATTGGGTCGAAAGGTTTGAGTCAAGGTTGAGTTTCTAATTGTGGTCGGAAAGTTTACCGGTATTATGGTAAGGGTTATAACTAGTCCTTTTTACCTGAAAGTCGTACCCTAAAAAAATAGAGTACAAGGAAACGTGTTTGAGTGGGACATGATATACCTAGATGAAGGTGGACTCATCTAGATCTTGCATATGAAATTTGCTGGAAGGTAACAACTGGTCTCGTGCTCCGATTGTTAGTGACACGGCCGGGGACACAAAATGATCTAAATGGAAAGTGGGAGTCCAAGAGCACCAATAATCATCCTAATGGAAATTATTCAAATCAATCGGTAATCCTTGTGTATCCCAAAATTTTGGAAGGCTTACAGTCTACCCACCTTAGAAGTTAGGGCATGGTCTTAGGAATAATGAGGTCAGAAGGATTTCAATGTCATGATATCGCACCTCGATTCTCGGTAATAAAGAATAAGGTACGACGTAATAGAATATGGTAGGTATAAGTCAAGTCAAAGATCGTTCCTCAATAATTGTAAAATAAGTGTGTACAATGACACACGATCGAGAAATTAGAATGACATGCTTGTCCACAGTATACAAGAGTTGTCTACGGGGTAACCAACTCCAAGGCATATCCTATGAAAAAAATTCTAACAACTGAGTCGTGAATTTCTATTTGTGTCAACCTGTCAGAATATCGTCACAAGAGTTGTAGTGATCGTGTATTGCTGTTGGCAACTGGTAGATCATAATATGACAGGGTATTTAAGCTATGATATTGGCCAAGCTAGTGACTGTGGTGTTCCAACACTAGTTAGGTCTTAATAATAAAGTTTACATAACTAGGACGATACTGGTTGGAAACCAATCACGGAATGGATATCTACCATAGTCACGGTATATGATTGGCCTTACCTTTGTCTATCCATCTCATGCCCAAACTGTGGCTTTGGTCGAGAGAAAGGTTGAGTCAAGGCATAAGAATTTCTAGCTAAGGCAATATTCAAGAAAATATTTAGAGACTCACAATGAATTGTTTCCTGAGGATATATAGTCTTCTGGGTTGGTATTTTGACTAAGGGTAAAACTCTACTCATTCTCAAATTTGGATGGCTAGAAGGTCCCAATAGTAGTTTGGAGTCGAGAGGAGAACGAATAACTCAATCACATGGCTGGCTGACGATAACTACCCTTGTGTATACAAATACCATAGCCATGGGGATACGCGGTATCTCTCTACTAATTACGAGCTTCTGTCTTTCCAAATCAGTGAAAGACAAAAACAATAAAGAATTCAAGGGAGATGTTACTGAATACAATTTCGTGATTCAAGGACGAACATATAATTCAAGAGGAATTGTCAATGCAGTCGTGGATGAGACCCTAGAGACATCTATATCTCAATCCACGTAGGATAATTAAATAAAGTACGAACCAAATGCCTCATGGTTGATCAGACCATGATACACTGATTCTGATTAGACAATAAGTTAGTTGGCGTCTCCAATAAACATATGTCTTGAATCAAGCTCGATAAAAGAGTAAGCTTGCAAAAACTAGGCTGAAATAGCAGCGTTGGTCAAGATAGTCAAGATACAAGTACGCGAGATTTTGAAAGGAAGCACAAGTAGTTCGAGTTTAGAGGGAATCAAACTTTACCTGGTGTTCTTGCTTCTATAGGCATCCCACTATCATCTTATCCTTAAGGCCTTGGTCGACTAATGGTTTATGGACTTCTGAATTCTTTATTCTAGGTAAACCTATTAGAGTTAATTAATTTCCTCTTCAATAGGTCACAAGGACCACAAGATGCTAGATCGGGAGACGTGCTACCCAACTTACAACACTTCCACTACTATTGACTTCGGATCTTTATAGAACATACAGGGCACCATCCTATCCTCTATAGTATCCTAAACCTGTAATCACGTTTGAAGTTATTTCACCGAGAGTTACGCCTCGTCTGTATACTCGGGCTGTGGTAAACCCTTGGTTCCGTGACTCAGAGGTGATATCCCATCAGATACTCTACCTGTCACAAGGGTAACTACGATCAAAGAGGACCACTAGCCATAGTTTTGCAAAATTTATAACCTATATTTCCTTAAACTAATTTCAACTCTAGGGGTCGTGCCTTGCCAGTGCGCTACTGGCTGCAGGAAATCCAGAGTCTCCAAAATTCAATTAAATGACGACAGTGCGCTGCTGTCCTGCCATTATGAGTTAACTAACATTCCTTTAACTATATCTGAAAACATTCATGAGCTTCTAGAGAATCAAACAAGTTGGCCATGAACTAGAGCGTAAGCATTTGTCCTATCAATCACAACCCTTAAAATAAAGGATTGAGAAGGAAATGTCTGGGAACTAAAGAAATACAACATTCTAATATCTATTCTATGGGTATTCGAACCACAGAGGAAACCTTTGGATCGAAACTAACTTGAAGTTCATCTATGGATAACATATAAATAATAATTCTTAGGACAAAATAGGAAGTAAATAGGCAATTTGACTAAGATGTAAGAATGATATCCAAAGGGCAAGGAGAAGGAATTGCACCATTTATCAAGGTTAGATCATTACTTCTAGGAAGCTCTGCCACACCAAGTGAGTAATTTATCCACATTGGATCCTATCGTCCTATCAAGTGGTAATAGTGTACTTATGGGGATTTGACAAGCTATCAAAATTTATAACTCTTCATCTAAACTGCATAGCTTAGACTACCCATCGGTAAATTTGTATAAGGGACTCCTAGTCCTAGTCATTCTCGTAAATTAAATTAATTTCTAATTCGTGAATGAGCATTTCTGTTCGCAGGCTCGCAATAGTACGACTAACTTAAGTACCATCACGAGTTCGCAAGATTTGCGAAGACAGACCTGCATGGGCCACCATAAAAACTTGTCACGACCTGCACCCGTTTTTTTTTTAAACGGATACGAGACGTGTCCAAGCCCGCCTACGCCGCAGTGTCGGCGGTAGAACGCTGTCACGGCCATGAAGATCAGAATCACAAATAATACTCATTCACAAAATTAATTTAATTTACAATGATCACAAGTTTTACATTTGTAGAAAAAATTTAAACTTGTACAAATAAATGAACCACTACAACTCAACTATCTAGCTAGTCTCTAGGCTTTTGTCTGCACATATCCCCGTCACTCCCCAAGCTAAGAGAATCCACAGCTAACCTGAAAATGTTGGTTTCCAGTCAGGAATGGAACGAGCATAATTCACTGAATGCAATTTCAAATAAAGAAGATGACTATAAAACAAAGGTTAGACATCAATTATGAGTTTTGAAAATAAACAACAAATACCGAAAACTAATAGTAAATAGACACAACAGACCTTCCCCAACTGCTAGAAGTACATTTGATATGTGATCGGTCTGGGGTACTACACCGCACGGTCTACGAGGTCTACTTGTATGAAAAATAAACACGGGCTACAATGTCTACTTGCAGAAAATAAATACGGGCTACACTACTGCAAAAAATAAACACGGGCTATACTACTGCAGAAAAAATAAGCACGGTCTACACTACTTGCAGAAAAGTAAGCACGGTCTACACTACTTGCAGAAAAGTAAGCACGGTCAACACTACTTGCAGAAAAGTAAGCACGGTCTACACTACTTGCAGAAAATAAACACGGGCTACAATGTCTAACACGGGCTATGGTCAGATCACATATCTTTGGTACTTCTCACTCCCGACTCGACAATTTTATAATAGAAAATAATCACATAATCAATGGCCAATCAATGAAATATAGTGAAAATCAATATCGAAATGCAGACAATAAACTGTACTCGCCTGTGGTCCTTTGCTGGTGAAACCGACAATCTGAACTACTCAATGTGCCACTATAGTCAAAACCCGTACAACAGTCCCCGGAAGCTGAAATAAACAATACCAATGATCTCAGAATAGTCCAATTAGCTAGGATTGCCTGTCCTTACGTCCAATTCTGGACACAGGGGCAAAACGGTAATTTTGGGCCAAAACGGTGTCCGCCGTTGGACCCGCTTTGCATCGAAAAGCGTGCCAGAGTCAACAGTCTCTAAAGTCATCAAACTACATGTCTACAGATCCAGTTTTTCGATATGAACCCGACCGTATGTCCAGAGTTGGATTCCGGCGGGCCCTGCACAAAATCGCCCGTTGAGTCGGACCGTGGGGCCCGCAAAACGACGTCGGATTCGACTGTCTCAGAATTGGACCAAACTTTGCATACAGGACCATAAAAATGATACGGTCCTGATGGCGTAAGTTTTGTCTCGATCTGACGAGCGTGCACAAGGTAATTGGAGAATTTACAAAGTGTACGATACGGTGAATTTTGACGGATATGCATCAAATTCGTCGTGCACACGCGACCAATTTGAATTTTGTCAAAGCCCACGCGACCACGAAACCGTTACGCAGCTTTCGATACTTTCTGTTCGTGACCACGTCGTCCGGATTGGCGTGACGCACGTCGTGTGGAACAACTTCAATGTTTTGAAAACAGATTTTTCGTGAACTTTGGGATTCGATTTCTCGACGCATAGTCGAAGATTTTCAAATCCACAAAAAGGGTTGTGGAGCCCTATATGTTGTCTAAAAGTGTGTTCAAGTGGAATTTCTAAAAAAATACTGGATCGATCGAAATTGATCAATAAACATGGATGATTGGACTGTTTAGACGTCCTATTTTTTAACAGGTTTTGGTCGATCTTTGGGTCGACTTTCCGGGGATCCTAGCAAGCGTCGATCAAAACCATTTGAAGGAAGTTAATGTCGATTAGGTTAGGAACATACCCTAAAAGAAAAATCGCAAAACCATTGCTTGTGCGCGACGGAAAGTCCTTGCGAACTAGCCCCCCGCGTGGCTGTGCGTTCCCTGTTGCGCTGTTGCGCGAGGCGCGTTTGCTCGCCTCGCCGGCGACCGACGGCGTGTACGGCGGCGCGAGTTCCCTGGGGTGGTCGCCCAGCCTCGAGCAATGCTCTGGGTTGGTGGCGCGGCTGTTTGGTTTTAGGGTTTTGGAGGAGTTTTGTCGAATTTTCGTTTTCTCATCTGTGCGTATATACTCAAAGAGTATTTACGATCGGGTGTGGTTATTGGCTCAGTTGAGGAGTTTGGCTGGGATACTCGGCCTGTGGCCGAGCCTGTGGGCTTGAGCGGGGTTATGTTTCTGTTGTAGCTGCTGTGGCTCATCCCATTTCATTTTTTTTTCTTTTTATTCTTTCTTAATCATAGATGTAATTAAGTAGGTATATATATATATATATATACACGTACAATCACGTATATATATATAATTTATTTATCTATATATATATAATTTATTTATACACAAATACGTATATATATAATTTATTTATCAATATATATATACGCATATATATCTCTATTTATATACACGCACAAATACATTATACATATTTATATGTACACCTACATACCCACATATATAATATACATATATATTCATACACATATATATATATATATATATAATATATATATATATATATATATATATATATATATATATATATATAAAATATATATATATATATATATATATATATATATATATATATAAATATATATATATATATATATATATATATATATATATATATATATATATATATATATATATATATATATATACATACCAATAAACATATACAAATACATATGTATATATATCACTACACATATTCACTATATATATTATCTATATAATCTATCAATATGTATATTCACTATATATATTTATCTATATAATCTATCACTATATATATATGACTATATATAATAATATTTAGTTGACAAATTACTATAACCCATAACCATCATATAATATTATAAATATAATAACCTCAATAAAATAATAATAAGTACCACGAATTTCAATAAAGTAATAATGGTGCATTTAAACCATTATGTACAGTCTAACTCCAAAATATATGATGACCTATCTTATACAAAGATCACTGATTATCCCTAATAATAATATTTATAATAATTAAATAAGTATTACTTAGAAATATTCACCAGGTTATTAAAACGGAATACAACACAATCTTACCAGAACACGTCAACACGCATGTCATTGGACGTCTCGCATGACTACCTGGGCTTGGCTCAGTTTGAGTCCAGTCCAGACTGGTTTGTTACAACCGGTCTCCCGAAACTCAATAATATAATTAACTAATAAATAAAGTCTTCGGTACGGGTTAAGTCGCAATTTGGCCTGGTTTCCTTAGTTAGGACGTCACTATGGTCCGGCCTTCCTTGGCATGACCAATACACGAGTCAAGACACGCCACTGCACTATTTGTGTCATGCTTCCTAGACGTCTGGTACTCCAAAACTCAGTCATGGCTAAAATCACCTACCGTAATAATTAACTAAATAATCATTTCTAAAATTCTAAAGTCACCATTTAAATAATAATAAAATATTTTAAGAATTTCGGGAAGGGGAGCTACACGTGGTTCAAAGGCGACCGAATAATTCAAAAGGAGTTGTCAAGGCAGTCGCGGATGGGACTCTAGAGGACAAGTTTAGCTATGTTCCCATCCACGTAGAACGATAGATAAAAGCGAACCAAAGTGCAATAGGTTGATCAGACCATCATGCACCGGTTCTGATTAAACAATATGTTAGTGGGTGCACCCAATAAAATATGTCATGATCAAGCTCGAAAAGAATAAGCTTGCAAAAACTAAAGCTAATTTAGCAGCACGAGATAGTCAAAATATGAGCAAGGGAGGTACTAATGAAGGAAATTTTAAATAGTCCCAGATCTTTTAAGATCAAGGCTCCCCCGAAATTCGGGCCTATACATTTGTCTTGGTTGACTAGCTAAGTTAGGGTCCTCTGAACTTCTAGGCTAAGCAAACTTATCCACATGGGTCACAAGGACAAAGGCTTTGTTGGGCCGTGAGGTATTCTACCCAACTTACAAGAGTTAAACTAGTAATGGGATGAGACAATGGGTTAAGAAATCAAGATAAAGCACAAATTTAAGCATTTAAGGTACTAAGTAGAACAAAATTCACCTATCGGGTTAAGGAATTGAGTCAAGGTTGGATCTCTTAATTGAAGTCGGAAAGTATTTTGGTGTCATGGTAGAGGTTATAGTTTGGCCATTTTGACCAGAAGGTCCTATCATGAAAATAGTGTAAAAGGAGACGTGTTTTAGTGGGACATGATACATCTACATGAAGATGGACTTGTCTAGGTCTTACATATGAAATTTGTTGGAAGAAAAAGTGTAGTGTTGTACTCCAAACATACAAGTCACGGTAGAGGATGCCAGAAGATCAAAAATAGAAAGTGGGAGTTCACGAGGTGATAATTAATACACAAAACAAAGAAGATCAAGTTAAAGCGTGAAATAAAATTAATTAAAGAATCCATTAAAAATAATTTAGAAACATAATTCCGGAGAGAAGATAGTCTCCTAGATGAATACAATTAAGGAACCATTAACTCATTATTCATATTGCAAATGGGTTAGAAGGTCGCAATTAAAAGATCTAGAATTGAAGGAAGGTCGAGTAAGTCGAGGTAAAAATACAGTCACATAGCTGGGTAGATGACTAACAACACTTGTGTATATGCTACTATCATGGTCATGAGTGACATGACAATTAGTGTGGAATACTTCTAACTCATTAGGGCTACCTTTGTGGCCTATCATTAATATTTTAACTCAAGTTTCCTCCAAAAGTTTTAAACAATAAACTTTCAAAAATATACCACCAAAATTTGTATTTACTCCAAGCCGTTCAAATTCATCAAAAAAAAAAATTTAAATCACTCTCATAAATCTCAAAGCAAAATTTTATCATGTTACTACTAACCTTTTCAAAATTAACGTTTAAATTCAACTATTTAACTCAAGAGTTCATAATTTATGAATACATAAAAATTTCACAATCAATCAAAAATTTAACACTCTAAAATTTTCAATTAATTTATAATAAAACTCTTAGCATATTAAAAGCAATCTCAAAAAATTAAGCTCAATGCTCTCATCAATTTTAACTTCTATTTATGCTATGTTATTCCAACAAACTCACAACTTTTAAATGGTAACTTCCTTTAATCAATCAAAATAACTTTCCATCACATCCTTCGAAATTCTTCAAAAAAAAATTAATATTAGCAATCCCACATTAAACTAAATTTTCAAATAATCTTATCAGTCAAAATCTATTTTTTTTACCAAAAATCTAAATAGATTTGTAAATCCTAAATCATAGGACACAATTTAAAATAAAGAAAAATTCTCAAAAATCGTTTTCATAACTTTCAAGTATTTTAAACCAAAATTCACCGTCATTACTTCCCCTTAAAATTTAAAATTTTATAAACACGAAAATCGCAAGTTGTACAACTCCGTTTAAATAATTCCTACGACCATTTTTCAAAGCTAAGATCATTTTCAAACCAAATCTATAACTGTTCAAGGTGCATAACTATAATACAATAAATCATGAACATTAAAACTCGAAAATCAAATAAATTTTATATTTGTTCAAAGATTTATATCTATCACCCAAACTCATAAATATCACAACTCGAAAAGCAAATCAATTTTATACTTATACAAGGATGTATAACTATAATCCAATAAATCATAAATATCAAATCTTTGAAAATTAATCAATTTCTTAAACCAAGTATGAAATTCTATAAATCCTCTGGTGTCTACTATTTAGAAATCTCAAAGTTAAAACTTTTCGTGGTAATATCCTACTTTACAAATTACTAATCATTAAATCACACTAAACCCTTTAACTCAATTAGAGTCTTAAATGTATTCCAATTGCCAATATAACTATTCTAGCCATGTGTTTGACCTATGAGCATATACTAGTGTAGTCATGTTCTTAGTTGATACAAAGCACGAAAATAAGAATCAACGGTAGAAATGAATCAAGCAACATGCAATTCAAGGAAGTCGAACGAGAGTTCGAAATTTGAAGCCAAGGAAAGAGGTCAAGCTGTATGGATGAGATTCCTATAATTCTAATCATATGTTGCAGGTTCACATCGGTACAGTAACGTAACCAAAGTTACAAACTCGACCTGCATGGGCCACCACAAAAACATGTAACGCCCCAGTCCCAAAATACGTAGGACTAAGAACGTAGACATGCCAGCTGTATACATACGAAGTACACTCCAATATATGGAAATCTCGTATGAATACATAAGCTGTAAAATGCAGTAGAACCATAACTAATCTCATCCATGCAAAATTAATGAATAAAGACATCATATAAAGATAATGAATTGTCTTGATACAATATATTGGGCGGAGACAAATCCACTACCGACAAGTAAAAAAAAAATACATAAGAAAAGATATGAATTTGGCGAGCAAAGCAAAGACGATCCAAGTGCAATCATCCTCGTAGAAATAGAGAGGACCACGGCTAGAGCTAGAACACCTGCGAAAGACAATAGCACACACCTGGGGAGATAACCAGGTCCTCAGAGGGACGTAACAAGACACATAATATCATGCCATATAAACTGAATAAATATTGCTCAAATAAATAAGTAAATCGAATTATAACATGTTCCAATAAGCACCTACTGAACGAGCGTACCATCCCCCCAACCAAACAAGGACAGAAGATGGTAAACTAATTCACGGTAACGTATCTTCCCATGCTACGAATCCAATATGGTATCCGGACCCCAACAATGTTCAATACCTTCTCATCGAAGTAGTAAGTCACACCTACAACCAAACAAGGACAAGATGTGACGAACTAATCGGTGACAAGTTATTGTTCCAAGCCACGGTCAGATACGAGTACCCAAACCAAAAGTACTCGTACATAACGGATAAAGGTGCCTACCGTTCTAAGTAAAATGTAGTTAAGAACAATCCTTCCTACGCATGGACCCTGGTTGAATAGGATCGGCATAGTCCCCATTTGGGCACCAGAGGCCCCATCAGTAAGAGCATGACGTTCCGCAGAATCGTCAGTGGCCGTCAGTAATCATGGGTCATGAACCCCGTATCTCCAGCGGAGAGTCCAGGTCACAAGGAAAGTGCATCGAAGCCCATACGCTAAGGAATTGTCCACCACGTCCAATGACTACCATGTTGTATCCACAACATTAATATCTATAACCGCTAAGTCAAGCTAGCATACAATTCTATTAGTGGATATTCCTATCGTACGGCTTGTACGTACTGGTGGCCAGCCAATCACGCACTTCCGTGTCCTACATGCGATACACAACTTTGTGGTACAACGTGTCAAGGCCAATGAATGCAACACATAGGGTGGTCCCTTAAATCTAGGTTTAATTTGTAAGAAAATAATACACAGCAGGAAATATAAATGAACAGTAAGTTCTAACAGTTATGCCATGTATCACAGTTTATTTTGCATAAAGAAAATAAATAATGCATGAAATATGAGCTAAAATAATTAAACAGTAAATGGCAAGGGGTCTTGCCTGAGGTCCTTGCTGGTGAAACCGACAATCCCGTTGGGTACAGAATAGTCACAGGGCTACACAAGATAACTCAGACGATGTGACGAACTTCTAAAATAAAAACCAAAAATAAAATATTCTGGAATTTTTTTAGGAAAAATATATGATATGTATTTTTCTGTCAGTATTTCGAAACTTCAAACGGATCGTGATTCTGATTCCTGGTTCTCCCAGAATCTCAAAAACACTAAAACGTGTCAGATTTCGGACCACTGACACTCCACAAATTTTCCAAAAAATTAAGTTCTAAATTTATAAAAATAAAATTTATATTCAGAAAATATACCTCAATACGATTCCAATAAAAAAAACTGGAGGTCAAAAGGAGTCCGGAGTTGGGAGTTATGGTCATTCGAAGTTGCTACAACCTTTGAAAATTGAGGTTGAATTTATGACAAAAAAAGAGAAATTTTGACAAGGATGGTTTGAAAGATGATTTGTTGTGAAAATAATATGGAGGAGTACCTGCCTATTTATAGGATGTTGAATTCCCAATTAGATAAGAATTAGGATTCCTTTAAACCCAATTTAGATATTTCCAAATGTAATTTAAAAGCAATCAAATCCAAATCCAAATTCAAATCCAAATCTAATTTAAATCAAATCAAATTCTGTTAGTTTAAAATCAAATCAATTAAATCCAATTTAAATCTATTTAAATTTTTAGCTCAAAATCAAATAGAATAAATAAATTTTGAATATTTAACTATTTAAATAAATTCAAAAATTAAATCAAGATTTAAATGGCCACCATAACTTCCAAATATATTTTTCAAAATACCAATAATAATAATTTCGAAAATAATAAATATTTTTAAATATCTTTTTAAATAATAAAATATTTATTAATAAATCTCAAAAATTACATTTTTATTTAAAATAGACTAATAAATAATTACGAAATATATGTATGCACGAATAATGCATACATGATTATGCTTTTCCTAGTATACAATAAAATATTATTTATGATTAATAACTGCTAAAAATAAAAAGGTTTTTTATAGCAAGAATAATAATTATATAATATTTTGAAAGAGTATAATAAAATAGAAAAAATGTTTTTCTAAAATATGTACGCTCGCACATATTCGCACTTGACGAGCAACTACGAAAAATAAAATTTCGTGCGCGACATACAATACAACTATACGACGTACAATACAAAATTTTAAATCAGTACCAAATTTAATAATAAAGAAAATAGTAGAAAAATTTAAGGGTTTTACAAAGGGGAAAAGCTCTGCTCCTCTCCAATACTCTGCTGCTCTTGTGCAATCTACTGGGGGTAGTCTTTTGGCTATTCCTCCTCCTCTCCAAAACAAAGAAAAAGGCCCTTTGGTCTTTTCTCAAATTTCCTCGTCCCATGACTAGGAAGACAACATAGGAAAACGCTCTTTAGCTAACCCTTCTTTCTAAAACAAAGGAAAAGGCCCTTTGGTCTTTTCTCAATCTTCTTCGGTTTTTACCATTGAAGATCAATCTGAATGTGCTCCGGCACCAGTCAGTACAATAACCCTTTCTCACAAGGATTCTTCTTCTCTCCTTGCTAAAGGGAAATGTACTGATCGGAGAGGTATTTTTCCTACTCCGGTAGCAGAGTTCCAAGATCTCCCAACTCTTAAGATCTCCCGTTCAAGACAGGGAAAATTACTGGTGTCTCAGATGGAAATCCCTGGGGGTGAGTTTGCTGATCTAAGAACTTATCTCAACAGGCCAACTTTGGTGAAACGTAAACAGCCAATGCCGAAGACCAACCAGTATCAGAAGCAAACTTCCAGGATCAAGAATCCGGACACCTATGCCAATGAAGTGAGCACTTCCCTGTACACTCAGGAGACAAAATATTTGAAGAACCGGAACCATGTTTCGAATGTTATCAAAGAACACATCCCTCGAACTTTTCCTCATCCCGTTGCTGTTCTCGATCTCCGAGAACACCTCAAGCAAAAATGGGATAATATCTCAACATCCCCAGTACAACCACTTGGACACCATTGCAATCACAAAGTGGTCATCAAGTGTTGTTGTCAGACAACAAGACGATCTGTCTTCGATCGTCTGAACTTTTCTAACTCTGAACCTATGTCGGAAGATGAAGATGAGGTTTTGTACGCTTCCGTCAACATGACTTCTAGAGACACTGGGGGTAGGAAGTGCTCCAAGCACGGGAAGCCTCACAAGCCAAGCCAGTGGTATTTGGATTTACTCCAAGAATCCTCTGAAGGAGTATTCCAACATACCCGATCCCGAAGCCGAGACACAATCGGTCAAAGGAATCTTCAAGATCCTTCCGAACGTCTCCTTCCTTCTCACTCAGGAGATGATTCTTTCTCCGACTATGATACATACAGTGAAAGCTCAAAACAAACAGTATCCTCCATTGTACCCAGAGAAGTGACAGCTTATGTTGTCATTGAAGATCCCGACGCTTCTAGTTCAGCTAGTCAAGAACAACAGATAGCTGCACTAGAAGATAAGCTGAAGACAATGGCTGAAATGGTCGCAAGTATGCATTCCATCATTGTGGCCCAGCATACAGTCCCACCGACCGTACCTCCTGTAAATCCTGAAATTATAGCATCGTCGGTACCTGTTAATGCATGACTGGGGGTAGCATCTCTTTCAGTACCTCCTGTACAAGTCCAACCTACACCCAGTGAGTCAGGTGCTGGGGGTAGTGTTTATCATGTTGTTCCTCCTCCTAACACCGTAGTTCAGCCTGCTCCTTCTACATCAGTGAAAGATGCCAATTAAGCTGTGAAGCTCTTGCGAACTCAGTTCGAAGCTTTCAAGGAGAAAGAAAACTTACAAAGGTTGGGGATCAAGCAACCTTATCCAGTTGAATGGAAGAAAGTTCCATTTCCTTCGAAGTACAAGATCCCAACCATCTCGCTATTTGATGGCAGCACTTCTCCCAGTCAGTTCATTAACCACTTTAAGGTTATGACTGTCCAACTTCAACCAAATGATGCTCTTCTTACCAGAGTATTTGTTGGCTGTTTAGCCGGCGTAGCATACGATTGGTATAGAAGCTTGCCCGATGGTTGTATCACCTCCTTCTCTGGCTTAAAGCAAATCTTCTTGGAACGATTTTACGAGGGGATCAATGACATGACTATGTCAGGCCTCAATAAAATCAAACAAAGGCACAACAAAACTGTCGAGAGTTTCATTGAAAAATTCTGCCGAAAAGCTTTAAAAATACCTCCTGGAACTCCGGCTGCTGTCACCATAGACACCTGCAAGGCAAATCTATTGCCTATCATCAGCATGTGGACAGGGTCTACTCAGTTCCAAGATTGGCCATCCTTCATTGTCAACGCTAAACCAGCTGAAGTTAGTACCGACAAATTCAAGCAGCTAGGGGTACAAATGTCTAACCCCGACCGGGATGAACATCAAACATCAGCTGGTGGTAATCGCCAGAACAATCGCAAAGGAAAAGAACCTTTGGACGTCAATTTGAACAAGAACAGAGAATCTCTGGCGGTTAACGTACCTCCCCCTACGTCTACTTTCACTCCTTCTGCACCTCCACCGAGGGAACCTCGTCCTAAAGTAGAATATTCCTTTGACGAGAATGACACAGCGAGCATCTTTGATTGCTTAATCAAAAGTAATAAAATCCAACTTCCAGATCCAAAGACGCCCGATGAAGTCGGTAAGACTGATCATCCCAAGTACCGTGTCTATCACAGACATCCCACTCGAGCATGTTATATGCTCAAAGGCAAAATCCAGGAGCTGGTCAACGCTGGCGTTGTCACTCTGCAACAAGACGAGAAGACTGTTACTGTAAATATGGTCTCAGTTCAATTCGGTGGCTTCCCGCCCCAGATGGTGCAGCACGGTGTCATTCCTATCTCCAAAGCTACTCTTGAGATTGAGAATCTCCTTCCTCTATGAAGTGAAGGTCTCGTCCCCTTGTCTCTTGACAATGGCAAGATTATGTGGATTTATCCAGATCTTGCTTCAGAATTCGAACTTCCCTCTTCCTCTAAGAAGAAAGACCGCTCCAAGGGCAAGACAAAGACTTGCAATATGGTGTCTTTTGACCCCATAAGTGATGAAAAAATCTTGCTGGGCACCAGATCAGAGAAAGCTTATCTAAGGGATTACCCCGAAGCCCAAGAGAATCATGCTTCTTCTTCTGAGCCTGCTCCAGCGCAGCCTCCTTCTACTAAGGATATTCCTACTGTATCTTCACCGGTTGTAGAGTCTACTCCTCCCAAGCCGACGGTCGCTGATAAAGGCAAACAACAAGTCCGCTTCGATAAACCTTTGAAGAAGACATCTCCGTCTGGACTTGAAAAGCCTTACAACTTTGATATCTTGGCTCAGTTAGCCAATACACCGGCCCGGCTGTCAATCTTCGAGCTCTTGCGCCTCTCTAAAGATACTCGGAAAAATTTGAGTGAGGCTCTTATGCAAGCTGAAACTTGTCTGGCTCTTCTGAAGAAGCCGAAAGTAGAACCAGTCTCTTGCCTTCATTGTCATAGTATTCTGGAGTTAATTCCAAACATAACTTTCACACAGGATGACATGCTGATGGAAGACAATAGGCATGATCGTCCTTTGTACTATACAGGATATGTCGACTCGATGAAAGTCGATCGTATTCTAATAGACCCAGGGTCTGCTCTCAGCATTATGCCGAAGACAATGTTAGATGCATTGAAAATCCCAGTACATGGTCTCTCCAGTACAATCACCACCATCCTTGGGTTCAATCAGGGAAGGAGTGAACCTCTGGGTAAGATTTGCCTTAAACTCCAAATAGGCAATCTTCGCACAAAGGTGACCTTCTATATCATTGACAATCATGGTTGTTCGTACAATGCTATATTGGGAAGACCATTTCTACATGAGCATAACATTGTCCCTTCAACTCTCCATCAATGTTTTAAATATGTTGATGATAATGGAGAGGTGCAAAAGGAGGTTGCTGATCTCTATCCTTTCAAAGGCGTCGAAGCATATTGCAATGATGCTCGTATGTACAAGGACAAATTCATGAAGGTTGTCCTGTCTCTGGACACTGAAGAAGAGCAAGAAACAGTGCCTAATGATACCCTTATCATTCCTGTCAAAGGGCGTGTTTCTCGTCCTCAATCCTCCAAACAACTGGCTATTCACTTGCCAGTCCAGAAGCAATCAACTGATGATCAGGATCAAAAGGAGATCACCTCTTCTGAGCCACTTGTTATTGATTTACGTCGTAACAAGGATAAAAAACAGCTCACTTCTTCTGAGCCCCTTGTTATCGATTTAATTCATAACAAGGACAAAAGAGAGCTCACCTCTTCTGAGCCTCTTGTTATCGACCTCCGTCGTAACAAAGCCAATCTTCCTCCACGTTTTTCTTCTCCCCCTCTTGTAATCAATCTGACCAAGCCTGCTAAGGCTAAAGGTCATGCTGTAAATACAAATATAGAAATTAATGAAAAAGCATCTACTTTCCAGATCCTGATGTCATTTATCATGCTAAATGCTATTTGGACATGTTAGATAGCTTTCAGTCATTTACAATGGGAGTTGTACAGTCTCTTCAAATAGAAGTTTCATTTGAACATCCAAACGATTCATATCGTATTGTTCCCGCTCGTAAGAAAGGCGAGAGTCCAATACTTTTTAGTAAATGACCCGAACAACAATTCAGCTATACGGATGATAGCAAAAGCAACGACACGGGGCATCTTCAGCTCCGTCGTTACAGTCATCAATCAAAAGACATCATCCAAAAGATGGGTTACGACTTCAAGAGTGGCCTCAACTACGGTACAGGACGGAGAACTCCTATCCGTACAGCTGTGCCGAAAGGGAAGTCAGAGATGTACTACAGCAGGACCATAAGAGGTCTCAGATATGCTTTTCCTCCAGTGTTATCCCCAGCAGGCTCTGAATCCGATAGTGAGGAGCACTCTAACTCTTCTGATTCCAGATCGTGGGATTCTGACACCAGCATTGGTCAAGTTTATCGGTTGACTGTATCTTCTAACATGGTCTCCGTCGAACTTCCAGAAGACTATGACGAGGATATTGAAGAAAGTCCTGAAACAGATCCTTGGGCTCAACGAATGGATACCCAGTGGGAACTCCGATTCGAACAAAGAGAACCTCCTACCGAAGATCAATTAGTTCAAATCGATGTAGGAGAGAACGGATCACCTCGACCAATATTTGTCAGCAAGAACCTTCCAGAGGCAGATAAACAAGAATTAGTTCTTCTGATTAAAGAATACATTGATGTCTTTGCCTGGAGTTATGAAGACATGCCAGGTCTAGATTCCAAAGTTGCCACTCACAAATTGAACATTCTACCGAATGCAAAACCGGTCAAACAGCAACAACGACGTTTCAAGCCAAAAATGATAGATGCGATCGATGATGAAGTCAAAAAGCTCATCGCTTGTGGCTTTATTCAAAAAGAACAACATCCTGATTGGGTAGCCAATGTCGTCTTTGTTCTAAAAAAATCGGCAAAGTTTGAGTCTGCATCGACTTTCGGGATCTTAATGAAGCATGTCCAAAAGATGAATTTCCTCTCCCTATTACGGACGTCATAATTGACAACACCTGTGGGTTCGAAAGAATATCTTTCATGGACGGATTCTCCGGATACAATCAAATTCGGATGAATCCTGAAGATGAGAAGCATACTTCTTTCCGCCCTCCTCGCGGAGTCTACTGCTATACTGTGATGCCATTTGGTCTCAAGAACGTTGGTGCAACATACCAACAAGCCATGAGTACCATCTTTCAAGATCATCTGCGCAAGACTGTCGAATGCTACGTTGACGATATTGCTGTCAAAAGTCGTCTAAAGCAAGATCACATCCAAGACTTGAAAACTATCTTCAATCTCATGCGCCAACATCAACTCAAAATTAAATCCTACCAAGTCATTCTTGGGTGTCTCTAGTGGCAAATTTCTCGGCTTCGTCATTACCTCTAAGGGTATACACGTGGATCCCGAGAAGATCAAAGCCATTCAAGAGATACGTCCTCCACGCAACCTAAAAGAGCTACGAGGATTCCAAGGTCGACTTGCGTACATCAGGAGATTCATTTTGAATCTGTCTGGACGCTGCAGACCATTCACTCAACTCATAAAGAAGGGTGTATCTTTCGTTTGGACTGAAGAATGTCAACGAGCATTTGATGACATCAAGCGGTATCTCATGAATTGTCACCCCCAATTTCTAGAAACAGGGGTATTTTTGTCATTTTTTACTTTTGAATATTTTTGGAATTATTTATTTATTTATTGTAATATTTTGGGGTTATTTGAGTCGGGTTCGAATTTCAGCTCATTCCGACTTATATCGGGGACCCGGGGTAGTATTGACCTTAGCGGGCCCACACACTTGTTAGCCATGGCCCACATGTTAGATATTTTAGTTAGTGACTATACTAATTATTTTGGTTAGGATTAATTTGGATTAGTGGTTTTAGGAATGACTAAACTACACCCGACTTAGAAGCCCTTCCATGTATTAACTAATAGATTAGTGTAGGGGGCTTTTGGACCTTTCCTAATAGGACAAAATACACCATTATGGCTGGCCACTTTTGGCATGGATAGACACAAGTCACTTTATTATTTCCCCTTTCATTTCTCTCTCTTGTTCTTCCCCATTTTTTGAGAGCTTTTCCTAATCAAACCATCACCAAATCCTTCCATTTCTCCACGAAATCTTCTTCCTTCCCTCTCTATTCAATCCAAGGAAGGAGCTCCTCAAGTTTGGGAGGATTCGGAGCTCGTTTGTGTCCTTTTGGAATCTCTACGTGTCGGTGTCGAGTCGGAGGCTTTTCCTTTGAATCTCTCTCCCGGAAGGTATAATCTCTCTTCTAAATCACCCCAACATACATGTAGGATTATTTTGAACCCATAGGAATGACCCCCATGGTTGTATCTCCATTTGTGTCCATTTTGTGTCCATTTGGAGGTCATAGGAGTGTCCTTTGTGTTGTGGTTGTGTCCTAGTGGGAAAAACTCCTATTTTGGATACTTGTATGCATATATATATATTGTAGGAATGATTAATTAGTGTTTTAATCTCATATTTATATTTTTAGAGAGTGGATTGATCTTATTTAGGATGGTTAGAATATGTTTTATTTAGATAGCTATGTTGGTATCCAAGTATTTTGGCCTACATGTGTTTTTTGTCCAAACAACCCAAATTCGTCATAATTTTTATCCACGTTTTTAGTAGCTAGAGCAACTTAGAAATATCATAACGTTTAGCTCATAACTCCAATTAACCTCCCGTTTTTTTTTAAAAGAAGCGTATCGAAGTTAGCTTTCGAAATATATATTTTAATAAGCCAAATTCGTTCTATAACTTTCTGTAGAATTGTTTGAGTGTCAGCTGTACGAAAGATGAACGCGTTTCGGTGTTTTCACGATTTCGGGAGCTTCCGGACACGAAAATGCGATCCGTTTGAAGTTTCGGAAAGCTAACACAAAGGGCTATAACATACTTTAATCCTAGAATTTTGTGAAGGCCCAATTAGTACAGTATTAGTTTTAAGTAGAATAGTGACTATGCGACGTAGGCATTTTGTGTAACCTATGAGCCTAGTATGGATATCATGTGAATGTAGGTATCATAGATTGTTAAGAATATGTATGATATAGTACATATATATATATATATATATATATATATATATATATATATATATATATTATTGTTATGTAATATATGTTAGTATAATGTGTGTGTTTGAATGAGATAAGGATGTGTGTGGTTAGTGGAGAGAAGTGAGATTGATAGAGGATATGTGCTAGTGTGTGTTTGATGTTGTATAGATGGTAGTGTAGTGTGTGTGTTGTAGAGGTAAGAGAGTTGGGAGGATCATGCCATCCTATTTAACTTGAGGCTAGTGTAGTTTGTTGAGTGATTTGTGTTTTGATTGAGTGGTAGTGTGTTTGTATATAGATATGTGTATGTGTGTTAGAAGAGAAGGGTGATGGATTTGTTATATGTGTTTGTATGTGTGGTTAGATGGTTAGAGAGTGAGAGAATGAGCAGGAAAGTAGCAGAAAAAAGTAGTAAGCAGTAAGCAGGAAAAAGCAGTAAGCAGAAGCAGTGCAGGATGATTTTTTAAGATTTTTGTGGTCTCAAAACATCCCCTTTTGACCCACCTTAGCCCCAAATACCTACCCACACTTATCAACCATATTTAGTACTACGAAACCCCTAAGTTAGAGAGTGTTTTTAGTGTGTTCGGCGGTTAGTATGGTAGTATTTATAGTGGTAGAAAATAAGGTTTGTCAATGTTAGAAAGTATGCCATGTTATGTTATCTTGAGGGTAGTAGTAGATGTTTGAGTTAGTTTTTGAGAAGTTATTTTAGAAGTAGCATTCTAAGTTAGATGGGGATTAGATAGATGATGTTTGTGAGGGAGAGTGAGTGTGGTTTAGAAGAATGAGTTATGTTAGATGTGGTATATTAATATCTCAATATTACCTTAAGGTAATGTGTAGGAGAGTAACATATTAGAAAAAATAGTTTTGATGCCCAAGAACCCTAGATTTCTTGGTTGATAAACCCTAGATAGGATAGTATCTAGCTATCCTAAGGAGCCTAGGCTAGTATCTTGAGTATTAGCGGGGTTTCCTTTGTAATGGGCAAGGTATCGGGATTACCTTGGTAAGGGTAAATGTAGGTAATAGGGTATAGTTAAGATATTGAGTTTAACTTCTAAGATATAGTTAGAATTAGGTTCTCTTGGTTGATAATGGTTAGAATTAGTGTCCTCAGACTAGTTTTGACCTCGGTTGACCATTTTGACCAAAAGTCAACAAAAGTCAACCGAGAGTCAAACTTAGCCTTTAAGCGACCCGATTTGACCGAAACCAAACCGGAGTTGACCAGTTGACTGAAAATCAACTGTTAGTCAACATTTGACTTGTTTGACCTAGAGTTGACCCAGGGTTGACTCAGTATTGACCAGAGTTGACCAGAGTTGACTTTTTGATCAAAAGTCAACTGTAAGTCAACCCTTGACCCCGATTGATCTAGTTTGATTTGGATTGACTCCCAGTGACCTAGTATGACCCAGTATGAGCCAGTATGACCTAGTGTGACTCAGTCTGACCTAGATTGACCTAGTTTTGACTTAGACTTGCATTCATGACTTGAATTAGATTCTTTTTTCAGTATTTAGTCCTGTTTGACTCATAGTATCTTATCTTAGGTCTGTGATCGCTCTGAGCGTCTGTTCACCCTATCAGCTCAGGACCACAGGCGAGTACATTCGCTGATAGTTTTTATTGTCTTGATATCTGCTATATCTGATTCAGTTGTAGTGTCTTACTTGATTCTCAGACACGAGATTTTACGGACTAGTATATGTCGGAACCCGGCATGAGATGTTGTTCCCGGATTACTTGGTATATTGGTACAAGACTCGACTTGTTACTTGTACTTGTATAGACATGGACTTGGGAGTGGGCTGATCACCTGCTTTTGAATCTCATGTCATGACGTGTTATTCCAGATCATTTATACTATTCGGGAATGGGGAGTTATTAGTTGTTATGTAATCAAAATCCCCACTTGTTGCTTCACACTTGTACTCGACACTTGTCCATAGCTACTTGTTCACAACTTTCTATGGTGACCGGCCTTATCTTCACACTTGTTGCTTCACACTTGTTATTTGGTTGTAGCCGGTCAGATGGAAAGCTTGAACATGTTTCCCAAGCCGATCACATGACGCACTAATAATTCAAGACACCTTTTATATTTATTATCTGCGGTAACTAAGTTCTGTTTGGGAGAAGGGTTACAACCCCAGTCCTTGTTTGGTTTAAAGGTTGTAACTCGGCTTTCCGAACAGTTCCCAAGTCACCCTATATACATTCATATCGTCGTCCTTTTTTTAGTACTCACACCATGATATATATATTTCCAGTTGATTTTGTCTTGTATTTCATTACACTGTCTCTTATAGAATTTGTCAAATCATATGGAACTGTTGTTGGTGTTTGTACTTGCTCATTTTCCTGACAGGATACCGTTGACATATTACAAATAATTCCGAGGCTGATTGCCCGACCTACTATGGGGTAGAGTCTGACGGAGTAGACTTAGACAGTGGCTTGTTGGTAGAGCCACTAGATTTTGCTCACCTGAGTAGTATAGCTAGTTAGGTTTGCCTGGCCTGCGAGCCAGCTAGCACTGTCAGTTGTTGTATCTATTATATATTTTCTGAGACTTTGGATGTATTCTGTATAGTTCTGACTTGTGGATCTTGGACTTATTTCCTGCTTTATCTATCGTATTTCCTTTCCGTGCTATCTACCTTAGTTTGATATATGTGGATGAGACTGTATTGCTATGTTACCTCCATTCGGAGAGTATATACTGTACAGGTACATTTATCTGTTTTAGTCGTAGTATTTACAGACCCTATATACAGCGTTCTACCGCCGATACTGTGGCGTAGGCTGGACGTAACCACGTGCTCGTGCCCCTCTTTAGGGTGTGGGTCGTGACATGAATCCACCAGTCTTGGTGCCACCAATCTCTGGCATACCATTCTTAATGTATGTCCGTGCTATGGATCATTCATTGGGTGCTTTATTTGCCCAAAAGAACAAAGAAGGCCATGAACAAGCCATCTACTATCTCAGTCGTACTATGATTGGTGCTGAACACCGTTATAGTCCGGTCGAAAAAGAATGCCTAGCTCTTATGTTTGATGTTCAAAAGATAAGACATTGCATCATTGGCCAAACTATTCATGTCATATCCCGAGTTAATCCTCTTCGGGTACTGATGAAGAAGCCTAGCGCACTCAATTCTCGGCTGGCTACATGGGCCATTCTGCTAGCCCAATATGACATGGTATATGTTCCTCAAAAATCTGTCAAAGGTCAAGCTCTGGCGGATTTCTTAGCAGCTTATCCTGTTCCAGAGACGTCCAAACTCTATGATAAAATTCCAGATGAGACTTTGGAGTCTAATACAATCTCCGAAGAATTTTTTACTTGGCATCTATTCTTTGACGATGCATCCAGGATTGGACCCAATGGTGCCATTGTTGCAGGAGTTGGAGTTGTCCTTGTTTCTCCGGACGGATCAGCTATTCAAAGAGCATACTCCTTAGATGAGCCTTGCTCCAACAACGTGGCAGAGTACAATGCTCTACTTATCGGCCTTCAGCTAGCCAAGCAACTTGACGTCGAGTATCTTGAAGTCTATGGTGACTCTAAGCTGGTTGTTAACCAGGTTAGAGGAACCTATGAAGTTCGCCATCAAGATCTAGTGCCTTACTATGAAGCAGCAATCAACATGGCTACATCGTTTAAAGCCTTCTTTATCGAATATGTACGACGAGCTTGCAATACTGAAGCCGATGCTTTAGCCAATCTTGCAGCAGTTTTAGCCATCCCAATCAAAAGACAGCAAGTGGTGGTCGTCTCTAATCGGGAATTGTTCTGTATCGAAAACAATCGTAATATTGAGTTCAGTAATCTTACTGAAATCAATGTTATCAATAAAAATTGGAGAACTCCTTTCATCGACTTCATAGTCCATGATATACTACCTGAAGATTCCAAGGAGGCTATGAGTATTCGTCGGCGGTCTCTCCGATTCTATTACAATCAGACCACCAAGACACTCTATCGGCGGACTTATGACGGCCTACTCTTGCGCTGTCTTGCTGGTGATAAAGCAAAACAAGTATTGCATGAAGCTCACGACGATGTCTGCGGAGCACATCAACCCGGTCCTAAGCTACAGGATCGTATTCGACGCAAGGGTTACTATTGGCCCTCTATAGTTTCTGATGCCATCGAATATGCGAGGAAATGTCGAGCTTGTCAAATCCATGCAGATTTTATTCATCAACCATCGAAATTCCTCCATCCAACTGCTGCCACCTGGCCTTTTGAAGCTTGGGGCATGGACATCATAGGTCCCATCAATCCTCCTTCCTCTAGAGGACACCGGTTCATACTGGCAATAAACGATTACTTCTCCAAATGGTCCGAAGCTATACCATTGGTTGAAGTCAAGACCAGCAGCGTCATCAATTTCGTCAAACATCATGTCATCTATCGATTTGGTGTACCTCGAAGAATCATTCACGATAATGGACCTCAGTTCATCAGCCAAAAGTTTACAAGGTTCTGTGACGATCATCGGATTGACATTGTTGCTTCGACAGCCTACAATCCTGCTGCTAATGGCTTAGCTTAAGTTTTCAACAAGACTATCATCATGCTCCTCAAGAAGTTTGTATCCACTAACAAACAAAATTGGAGTGATAAGCTTGGAGAATGTCTTTGGGCCTACCTTACTACGGTCCGCAACCCTACCGGCTGTACACCCTTCTCTTTGGTATACGGCTGTGAAGCAGTTCTACCTTTGGAACTTCAGATCCCATCTCTAAGGATTGCTATCGCCAACGAGCTCACGATAGAGAACAACGATCTTCTCCGACTTCAAGAGTTAGAAGCGCTTGATGAGAAGTGGCTATTAGCTCAACAGCATATTGAGTTATACCAAGCCCGCATCTCAAAGACTTTTAACCGCAAAGTTAAAGTCAGAGCCTTTCAGAAAGGAGAGCTTGTTCTAACAGTCAGACGTCCTATGACTATGACTAACTCAAGCAAAGGCAAGTTCGATGCGAAGTGGGAAGGTCCATATATTGTAAGCAAAGTCTTCTCAAATGGAGCCTATCAACTCATAGAGCTAGATGGTCGAGTTGCAATGATGCCTATCAATGGCAAATTCCTCAAGAAAAACTATGTATAATTGTAACAGGGATTTTATGTAAATATGATCAAACAGTTCATAAATAAAGTTTGATTTTTATTACATCATAAAAGATGTTACATGATATCAAGGAAGGTCACTATCATCCTTCTCAACATTGGGACGCAGACCACTGCCATCTTTATCAAAGACATAATCAGCAAAAGAGCCAAGAACATCTTTGCTGGAACCCACCAGGAATTTGTAGGCAGCCATCCTCATGGCTTCTTCTTCTTCAGTCATCCCGGGTTCAAGCAGGAAATCCAGGATGTCCCTTGGTGGTTTGGGTGCAGATGAACCTTCGTCTGCTTTTATCGATTTTGGCTGGTTGAGATCAGTTGGGCATTTTTTCAAGAATTCTTCAACCTTCGAGGCAATTTTAGCCTTCTTGGATGCATCTCCAGATGACATCTTTAGGTCGAAAAGTGGAAATGTTTATTTCTTCCAGATTTCTGTTCTATTTATAGGCGGAAATTTTTAAAATAACGAAGCGACACATCCATTTCGACGGTTCGTCCGTTCATTTTCCGACGGTTCACCCGTTCAGTCAATTCATCTGACGGTTCACCCGTTCATTTCACCACCATTTCACCTGTCCATTATCGGACGGTTCATCCGTTCACACATTTATCCGACGGTTTACCCGTTCATTTCATCCATAATTATCCGACGGTTTTCCCGTTCATTCATCACATTCATCCGATGGTTTACCCGTTCGTTCACATATCATCTGACGGTTCACCCGTTCATTCAATCAATCTGATAATTCGTTCGTTCAGTCCACTCATTTGATGGTTCATCCGTTCATCCTGACGATTCACTTCGTTCATATATATTTTGACGATTTATTTCGTTCGTTTATCCACATCAGCAACTTATCATTCTCGATTAAGTTGTCTATTGAAATAATAATATTCAATAAATTATATTTGCCACGTCCATATTACCTCTGAGCAGATATAATTGAATATGATTATTTTCCAGAATCAAGAAATATATCATGTCCTGTACCTCTGAATATATTTTCTATCTCTATTATTTATATCTGAATAAGATATGCAATAAATAATAGAACCCCAAAAAGTTGTCTTTTATTGATCAAAATTCAAGACATTACAAAGATTCATATTACAAAACAAGAAGATACAAGATATTTCTATACTAAGTCGGAGGTGTCATCAGATTAGCAATCTGTTGCTTCAGAGTCTGCAGTCGCTCTTCGCGGGATTCCATTACTCTCTTCCTGGCTTCTTCCATCCCAGATTTTTTTATTAAAGGTTGGCAGAGTTACCATTCGGCGAGTGATTTCAGCATTATGAGCCTCAGCATATTCATCTCTTTCTTGGGTTAGAGCACCGAGTTGTTGAATTGCAATTTGATGTTCGGTGACCTCATCTTCCAGTTCTTCCTGAAGACGGGCAATCTCTGCTTTCAATTCAGCAATTCTCTGTTCTTTTCTTTCAGCAACAGAGGTCACTGTTTTCACCTTGGAATTGTACTCAGCAGACTTGGCGGCGAAAGTATCCAGGAGAATTTGGAAGTTAACTTTCTCAATTGCAGCCTCTTGGGACATTCATTCAAACTCAGCTTGTACTAAAAGTTCCACCTCTCCTTTGTTTAGCTCTTTGTAGCTATTTATTGAGATCTCCAGCTCATTTAATATGTGTTCAAGAAAAGTGGCCTGAGGCTCATCACCCTGATCGCGGATGGCATTTACCAAATAAGAGGTTGGACCTCTAACCGTGGAGAAATCGGCCTCTTCTTTCTCCATCACTCTATTTATTAAAGGTCCCAATAAATCATAGAAGAACTTGGTAAATAATTTTATGACAAACTGATTGGTAGCCAAAGCACCAGGAGTAGCAGCTACTCTTGTTGACGATGAAGTGGCAGGACGTTCAGTTTCTTGTACTTGGACAGAAGGTTCTTTGAATAAAGGGGCTAGAGTAGAGCTGGTCGCTCCTCTCGGTTGTTCCTCTGCAAAATTAAAATTTTGTCATTTTTGACTATCATTTGCTACTATCAAAGAAGATCAAAAAGTGAAAGCATTCTTACCATAGCTTGGTCCAGTATCAGGTCTGTCATCTGTTGGGACAGATTCCAGCTGAGCAGAAGTAGCCTCAGACGTTACTGCCTGACTACTTCCTGCTTCAGATCCACATGATAAATGACGACTGCTACTGGCTATCGTCGTTGCAAGCACTATATCCATGCATACTGGAGGTGCTGGAGAAGATACGGTCTCTGCACGGAATACAAATAAAGATGTTAGCTATCAATTTATTAAAAGAAGGTTGCTAATTTTACTCTATACCTTGGGGATCAACAGCAGAAGTTTCCTCCAGGGCCGTTTCTTCATCTGCAATCTTTTCCGGAGATGTCTGCACCTCAACATCCTTTTTAGGATCCAAGGTGTCATCAGCAGCTTCAGGAGACACATGCACCTCATCATCCCCTTCAGGATCCTGTGCATCCTCGATATCTTCTGATGATGAGCTCTCCTCGCTTTCATGTTCCTCCGGTGCCTCCCCACTTGCAGTTGCAGTGGTTTGGTCAACATAATCCTGTAGACCGAAGTCACAGTCATTTAAAGCATCAATCATCAAACGATCTTCCTCCTCACGGATTGCTCCTGGTGTAGCAGGAGGTTGAGTAGTCTCCATCACCTGTAAAGGAGATTGCAAAGCTTCGTGCTCTGTCTCTGTAATATTTTCTCTGGGCTCTACGGCCTCATTTCTCTCTTCCCTCTGCTCGATCTCCTCCCTCTGTTCTGGACTAGGAGTTTTATGTCCAGACTCAGAAAAAGGAGTAGGAGATGGCATGGTGAGTCCAGCTGCAGCGTTTATCACTACCGAAGACAAGATTTGCCTTGGAGGAGAGACTGTTCTTTTTCTTCGTCTGTGGGCTAATTTCTTTCTATGCAGAGGCCTCTCAGGACTCTCTACATTTACTACCTCGACCTATTTCTGAATAGAGGTCGGCGTAGCTGCTTCTTCTCGAGTTGATTCAGCCAATTGTCGGGATTGTGATCTAGTAGTGATCTTTTCTAAAGATGGTTCCAAGATCAACTTCTTCTTCGCAACTGGAGAAGAAGGTTCTTCTCTTCTTCTCCTTGGCCGGAGACTTAACCACTTTCAGAGAAATTCTTAGTGGTTGGTTAACTTCCTCAGGGAAGTTTACTTCTCTAGAAGCTTCCAATGGGTCATCCACCGGTTCATGTTGTTTGTCGTTTGCTGGAGCTAATGTAGCAGTGGCCTCTTTCTTTAGACGTGTCGCTGTTGCAAAGCTATCAATCAGACTAAAGTTCTCAGCAAGTGTATTGGCAGCTGTGTAGAACAAAGAATATGTGTACAGCATTCTTGACCCATTTTTATTTTTGTTGGGCATCGAAAACACTGTTCTAGTGTCTCGAGCAATATAGTATGTCCATGCTCTCGCATCATTAATTAGGTACCCCGTTCCTTGCAGGCAAGTTATGGCGTTGCCCACATAGAATTGGTCATAACCAAATTGACGAGCGAAGCGGCTCGGCAGATATGGTTCAAGGAAGCATTCCTCTTCAAATCTGTATACTAGATGTGATGGTCTAATCGCCTTCAGCCAGTCGAAAGTTGCTCGGCCCAGTGGCTGCCTCCCCAGATCAACCATACTTGTCGCCATGAACTCGTAACCAGCTGGAGGAGCGAAGCTATAAAAGTTCCATCCCTTGCCAAGATTGAGGGTACGTCTGCAGTCCTTCAGACTGACGTACACCTACTTGCTTCGAGAGAACCTGCGCAGAAAGCTGCCGCTAACTGCCTCCATGTCGGGGTTTATTAGAGATGGATGATGCAGAAGCAACCACCCGAACAGATTGGTGTAGGGCAACTCCAGGCTTGGGAAGTTCCCTTTCTCACCCTTCCACTTGATCATTACGTCGACATACAGACGAAGACCTGCATTTATTCTACAGGTCATCGCTGATAGTAAATCCATCCGGTAGCCGAAGACTAACCGGACGGCAGCGAAGAGTACGCCACGGTGGAAGCGGTCCACGGCGCTTGCTCCAGGTACAACAAATCGGCGGAGCCAATATGTCAAAAATCCTGCCAGTTGAGCTTCTTTAGACATGGACCTGTAGCCCATTCTTATAAAGCTCTCAACAAAATCCCCGGGCTTGAGCGGAGGATATTGGTGTTCATCAGTAACCTCGATATCCATCCTCTTATTCTCTTCCATCAGCCTTATCACTTCACTGTTGCTGAAAGGTTGAAAGAAAGATGGATTGCAGGAGTCATGATCTTTGGTCTTCTTCTCAACGATATGGTTAAGAAAAAGATAAGGCAGCCATTTGGAGGAATAACATGTGCTAGAAGAGACGCTCTGGTAATATAGGGAGCATATATTATAATGGCACAGTAGTTCATCAAAAACTGCTACTATTTTTGGATTTTTTCGACGCAGTCTCTCTAACTCGTCGTTGGTGGGAACATACTCTTCATAAGGGGAGTCTCCATTTGGTAGGCATGAGATATACTTCATCTCAAGGAGAGCCAATCCCATCTCCCCATAAGGCGTCATGAATGTCCCTGTCCTATAGTTGTACCTCTCTGCCAGGGCTAGAAACAGATGAGGGTTTGGGTGGAAGCCATATACGGTAGCGTATACCGCATTATAAAGATCGATCTCTTTAAGTTGATCTTCAAATTGAGCCAATACCCAGTTGGCTATATTGTTCCATCTCCTGTTTTTCGGGTTTACCAAACCGTTCAGCCGGATGTCTTGATCCGGATATCTACCCTCCGCCTTGGCATACTCGTTGGCAAAAATAGGTGTCCTTACCGGCAGCAACAAAGACGAGTTCTCAGGGGGATGCAACCTGGCTTTAACCCTCTTAATAAAGTGATGTGTCGTTCGGAAGAACTATAGAACATGTCCCTATTGTTCGGGCCTTTCTTGACACAGATTTTTTCTGTCCGTGCATGTCGAAGGGGAGTAATGTCCCAGTCCATCCTCCTAGGATGGCTTGCATGAGCATATCTTGCCAGAGGAAGGCATCTAGCTATGTTTGGTAACTGGATCAGTTTCTCCTTCCATTGAAAAGTTCTCGACTCAACTCGGGGTCTTGTTTGAGAACTTTTATCAATAGTGTCACCGAAGAGGAACATAGGCTTCTTGTGGGTGACAGCGTCAGCAGATTGCAAAGGCTGTCCACTTATCAGACTTGGCAAAGTTTCATTATCTTGAGTTATCAGGATAGCTTGGCGAGATGATGGAAGGGCATATTGCAGGAAGAGTACATGGGATAAGTCCTCTTTGTATTCTGGCTCAGCTAAAGTTCCTGTGAAGATTTCATAATTTGGGTCCTCTCTGGTATCAACTGCATCAAACAGAAAAAATGACAATTTAGTACAAGTCAAGTCAGAGATTCTGTCATCAGATTGCGCAAACATCAGATTACGCAAACATCAGATTGCACAAACATCAGATTACGCAAACATCAGATTGCACAAACATCAGATTGCACAAACATCAGATTGCACAAACATCAGATTGCGCAAGCATCAGATTGTGCTGACAATCTTGCGCAAATCAGCCGATTGCGCTGATTTTTGCCAGCACAATTCAACCGATTGCGCGAGAAGATATTCTTCATAAAAATGAAGAGTAAAGGGTTCGTGCAACCAAAACCCTAAAACAGGGTGGCGCAGTATGATCACATCTCTAAAAAGAGATGGATTTTAAGATTCAGTAAAGTCAAAAAACCCTAAAAAGGGTTTTCGATCGGGTTGTCTACCTCGCAAAGCAGGGTGCGCAGCTTCGTGACGGGAAGGTCGCGGCGCAACCCGAGCCGAAGACTCGGCGAGGGCCTTGTCCTTGGCGGCGGCGGAGGAGCGCTTGGGAGCCATGAGATCAACGGAGAAGAAAGAGTGAAGTCGGAGTAGGCTCAGGGATTTCTTTCTCTCAAGCACAATAAAAACAAGTAAAGAATAATATGAAGGATGAAGGAAACTATTTATAGTTTTCTAAAGAGCAACGGCCGCCTCAGATTGCATCGAATAAATAAGGGTAATCCCTCCGATTGCGCAGACAGCATCATCACGTGCGCAACTTGATTGAAAATTTAAAATTCAAAGTATTTTAAAATTTTGAATAAATTCAACTTTTGAAAACTTTGAAGGGGGTCTTGTAGGTCCTAAAAATCAAGTTACACCCATCAACAAATTCATAAAAATTAAGAAATACATATTTCACTTGAATTGCACAGAAGTCAGATTGCGCATCATCCAAATTGCGCAGACTGGACTGCGCACACTTTCAAGTGCGCAAGCTGACATGGCCATGTCATCATTACCTGACACAATCAAATCTTCTGACAACTGACAGCACAAAGAACGAGGAGACTGTTCATTTATTGTGCCGCACAGCGCTCGAGGACAGCTGTACATGCAGCATAATCTGTTTGTAGCACAATCCAGTCCAGCCCGGTCCATCCTAGCGCAATCCAAGGTCAGTGCAATTTATGTGGCGCACTTCATCATCACAATGACAAATGTACACGTGGCATTCATGCCATCAATTGCTCACTACGTCGCAATCGTATGTGCACGATCATGCGCATTTCAATCAAATGATGCCATGTGTTCCAGACAGTTGGCCCACGATCAGACAACTGCCTGCGCAGTCTAATGCTGCGCCATCCAGTGCATACGCAATCCAACTTGTGCCATTCAGAATAACTAAAAGTTAGTTATTTCTAGAACTCTATAAATAGAGTTTCAAATCTTCATTCCAGGAGATCAGACATAAAGTTCAGAAATATCAGAGAGTTCAGGAGTTCTTATCCAAGTGCTGCTGCATTCTTTCGAGGCTTTTGCCTTCAAATTCAGAGGCTACCGTCTTTAAAGTTCACATCATCCAAGGGATAAAGCAATCGTCTTCTAGATTGAATTCCTACTGTTGTACTTTCCCAGAATTCTTGTAATCTCTTTACAAAGTTTGTTAAATAAAGTTCATACTTTTGTTTTTGCAAACAATGGTCAAGCGGCCGTAGTATAGTGTAAAAACTCAGAAGATTGATGGATAAAGTAAGCATGCAAATAACATACCCGGCACTTCTTAGCGTAATCTACGACATCTACCATCATGATGGGCCAGTAGTAGCTCATGTGGCATAATCGATCATGTAGTTTAGGACCAGGTTGATGAGCACCACAGGTACCATCATGCACCTTTCAGAGTGCTTCTTGTGCTTTTATCTTGGACAGGCACCGCAGGAGAAGTCCATCATATGAACAATGATACAACATTCTACTAGGTGTCATAGAAGAACCGGAGCGAGCACCTCTTGATAGAAGTGGCTTCCTTTGGGTCTTCGGGCAGGATTCCGTAGACTACATAGTTTATGAACGGGAATCACCAGTCCTGAATATCAATATTAGTGTCTACATGTATAGAGGAGCTCAGACACATATGTAGATTATTCTTTGGGAAGACCAGCTTCCGACTTATTACTGCGTTGGAGTACTGGGTTTCGACAAGAACTGCCAGAGAAGCGGCGAGACCGACGAGTGCGTTGGCCTCCAAGTTTTGTAATCAAGGTACATGTTCTATAAAGAACCCTGTGAAGGAAAAAATCATATCGATTATTGTTTGATGGTAAGGGAATAGATCTTCATGCCGAACCTCATATTGTCTTCGAACCTGGTTGATAATCTACTTTGAGTCACCGTAGGCCTCGATATAGTCAACCCCCAACTATTTAACAAGCTGGAAGAGAGCATTATATTCAGTAACATTATTGGTATATGACTCCAAAAGAGAATATATACGGTGGATGACTAGTCCGTCAGGAGTGGCAAGGACTACTCCGACCCATGTGATGATTTCGCCTTTAGGTCCTGTTCTCGAAGCACCGTCAAAGAACATTCTTCAGACAGGATTATCTGTGACTGCATTGGACTCCAGGACCTCGTCAAGGATGCCGTCGTAGAGTTTTGATGTTTCTAATACAGGATGTGCCGTCAAGAAGTAAGCCAATGTTTGACCTTTAACCGCCTTTTATGGGGCGAACAACATATCATAAGGCATCAAAAGAATTGCCTACGTGGCTAACCGCGAGTTTAGTGCCCCTGGATTAGTCATGAGAACTATGAAGGGATAGACTCAGGAAATGACGTAAATTGTATGACCAGCCACATAATGGTGCATCTTTTGTATGGCGAAGACTAGAGCGAGACACTCCTTCCCTACAGGATTATACCGATATTCGGCACCAATCATGGTCTTACTAAGATAGTAGATTGCCTATTCATGGCCTTTAGTGTTCCTCTAGGCTAGCAAAGCACCAAAAGAATGGTCCATGGCTCGGACGTACAGTAAAAAGGACCTTCCACAACTGGTGCTACAGTACTGGAGGACTAATAAGGTATTTCTTAATGTCGTTGAACGCATGCTAACATTCTTTGGTTCAGACATAGGAAACTCCTTCTTCATCAGTTTGGTGAAGGGTTGGCATCGTCTAGAGAGATTTGCTATAAATCTTCTGATGTATGCCAAGCGTCCTTGTAGGCCCCGGAGCCCACGAAGATTCTTCCAAGGTGTCATGTCTTGGATGGTCGTAGTCTTTTAAGGGTCAATGTGAATACCCTTGGCTATGATGATGAAGCCCAAAAACTTGTCGCTGGAAACCCCCAAGAAAGACTTGGTCAGGTTTATCTTCAGCCGATGTGTCTATATCAAATCGAACACCGTCCTCAAGTCGTCCAGATGGATGGATTTCCTTCGACTTTTAACGTCAATGTCATCAACATAACATTCCACCGTTACAGAGATGTTAGCATAATATGGTGCACATAGCCCACTGATATGTTGCTCTCACATTCTTTAAACCGAACGACATCACTGTATAACAGTAGATTTCCTTTGGTGTCTGGAGAAGTATGTTTCTCATCTTTAAGGAATATTTTGATCCGGTTGTAGCCCGAGAATCTATCCATGAAAGATATATGCTCGAAACCACAAGTATTATCGATCATCACGACGGTGATCGGAAGGAAAAAATCGTCTTTTGGACAGGCCGAGTTGAGATCCCTAAAGTCTACGCAGACTCGAATTTTCCTATTTTTCTAGTGATCGAAACAATGTTGGCAAACAAGTCTGGATGTTGTTCCTCGCGAATGAAGCTACTTTCTATGAGTTTGTCGACTTCATTCCTGATAGCATATATGATGTTGGGACGGAAGCAACGTTGTTACTATTTGACAGGTTTAGCATTGGGCAGGATGTTGAGTCTGTGCATTGCAACTTGCGGGTCTAAACCCGGCATGTCTTCATAGCTCCAAGCGAAGACGTTAATGTACTCTCGGATAAGTTGTATCAGAGATTCTCTGTCTTCTCCAGTCAAGCTTTTACTAATAAAGATGGGTTTAGGTGAAGCCTTATCTCCTAGTTCAACATGAACGACCTCATCCTCGGTGGGAGGTTCTTGCTATTCAAAGTGACACTCCCATTGGGATCCTAGGCATTGAGCCCAAGCTTAATCCTCGAAGAATTCGAGCAGCATCTTCATCCTCAACTAGGGGATCTGTAGAGACCATATTGACGGACAATATCTTCTTGAAGGCTTGGTCGATACTGGTATCAGAGTCCCAAGTCGATGAATTGGAGGAGTGAGAATGCATCATGACCTCCAGCTCCAACTCTTCGAAGTTGTTGTGGGTGTAACATTACCCAACCCCTTGGCGAGTACGCTGGTAGTAATTTTGAGAATATTATTTTAGAGCGCAAAATCGTAAGGGAAGGCGTCGGCCTTTGCCATAATTCAGTCTTCTATCACAGGTCAAGTCATAACCCATCTTCTGAATGAGGTGCTTCGCTTGAGCAGTGTATCGGTAGAGCTGCATCCCGTCGTTATCGGACTCTGGTTCTGCGGGAGTAAGTCTTTGACGACATTCCACCCAACCAAAGATGATGGGTTCCTCATCTTTATTTCTTGCTGGAACTAGGAAGTGAGCATTTCGGGAAGGGATAACTCGGCTTGCCAAGTTAGCGGTTGTTACTTGGGTTTGCAACATATACAGAGCATTTTCTAAGAAATACATAGTGTTCCAATACGCACAAGAGTAATTCAAATACAACTTTCTATTAATGAAATACAAAAATTTATTTCGAGGGATTATATTATCTAAAGAGTGCACCTCAGCATTGGCACAAATATAGTTCTCTACTCATCAGTGAGAGCCGGGGCTGCTATAGAAGAATGTGGTGGGGTCTCCGCTTCAATTTGTCTACCAAGAGAGCTAGATTCGTGGATTCCTGCAACTTTGAGGCTACTTTGGGGCCCTTCTGGGGAGTTTTATTTGAATAGGCTCTTGGCTAGCAGCTGACATTATCGGGGACGAGTGAATAGGAGCCTTTCCTCAAAGCTTGATGACAAAAGGTACTGGTGTCTGGGGAGGCTTCCCCTTTAGTCGAACCTTCAAAGGCTCTTTTGCCACAGCTGCACTTTCTAATACAGTTTCTGTGTCATCGTCGGCATCGTTAGCATCATCGTCCCAGGAGACTGACTTGTACAGATCATCATTAGTACAGTATGCTTCAAGTCCTCGGAATAGGTCGATGTCAGTGAACTCAGTTTTGATAGTCCCGTCATTGGATATATATGTCATGCATTGATGGAGAATGGAGGGTACAATCTTGTACTCCTGAATCCATGGTCGACCCGACAGCATGTTTTAGTTTATGTCTGCATCAATGACATAACAAGTCACGTTTGTTTGAAGATCGCCTATCTGGCATTTCAGAAGAATCTTGCCCAAGGGTTCACTCTTTCCAGTGTTGAAATTGTTGATTGTAGTGTTCGATGCGGTCAACCGATGCATCGAAATCCCCAAGGTTTAAAGTAAATTCGAAAGAATTATGTTGAGGAAAGGGCCATAGTCGATGTGGATGCGATCGAACTTGATGGCACCAATATACCCTGTATAGTACAGGGGTCTATTGTGCTGATTGTTTTTCAGCAACATATCCTGTTGATTGAAGGTGATGTTCGGAATCACCTCGACCACGTTATGGCAATGTGGGCATGCGGCAAGATCTTCCTTGGGCAGTTGTACCTGGGTAAGGAAGGAATTTGCGTTCTGTAAAGCCTCGCTGAGGGCATTTCGAGTCTCTTTGGAGAGACGGAAGAGATCGAATAGTGACAACCGAGTTGGAGTATTGGCGAGTTGTGCCAATATGTCGAAGTTGCAAGGGTTGATTGGCCCCACTGCTGAGTCTTTCCTCAGTGGTTTTTCAAAATGAATCTCCTTTTACTTCTGCTTATCTGTTATAGGAGTCTGGAATGAACCTGCTTTCGAAGAATCAGGTACAACGATGGCAACAGGTGGAGGTACTTCTTCTTCCAGAACCTGGTTATTCTCTCGCTGGTGAGCTGAACGAGTGATCACCAGAGTGTCGTCAATCGATGTAGAAACCATACGATATGACTTAATTTTCTTCCCCTTAACAGAGTGTGCTGCAGGCAGCATCATGTTTGGGGCAAGATCAGGATAGACCCGTATAACTTTGCCTCGTGGCATCGTAAGTGGGATGAGGCCTTGAGGATTATCACGGGCCGGTGGAAGGTTGCCCACTTCCATTGTCGCCCTTGGGTGGGGATGACACCATCTTGAGCCTCTGTTCTCGAAATACTTTTGAACTAGAGGGTCACCATGTTGGCAGTGACCATTTTTTCCTCGTAATCGAATGAAATGACCTTGGCATCAATGAGGCGCTGGATCTGCTTCTTCAATAAGTAGCAGTCACGTATTGAATGGTGAATATACTGGTGATAATGACAGTACTTTGGATTGTCCACCTTTTTTTACTTTTTCATGACGCTTAGGAGGCAGGAGTTAAAGCTTGCCACCCTTCGTCAACATGTCGAAGACTTCTAGTACATCATCATCATTGAAGAAGTACCTTTTCTTCGATTTTGGTGCTTTATTTGACTTTTTGTTCGTATGTTGAACCTTTGGAGATGTTAACGGCCAGGGCTTGCTTCCCCTTTCTGTCACGACCCGCACCCACTGTGAGGGTACGAGAACGTAACAACGCCCAGCCTACGCCGCAGTGTCGGCGGTAGAACGCTGTCCTAGGTCAATCATCTAACAATATAAAGGTACCTGTACAGTGTATACACTCTGAATAGAGGTGACATAGCAATATACAGTCTCAATCACATCTAGGGCAGAATGATAAGATAAAAGGATAGATAGATAAATACTGGAATGGAAGAATACACATCACAACCAGAGAGTCTAAGTGTCTAAAATAATATCTCAGCAAACATCCAGAATACAAGTCTCACTACTGAAAATGAAATAATATATACAATCCAGATCTCAAAGACAAAATAGTAAAACCTAGACTAGGGAGCCTCAGTCTCTAAGCTAGTGGATCAGGCTGGAAATCTGGGTCACACATGTCATCTACAGCTGTCCTATAGTAGGTGTCTACGCAGGCCTCATCCTCATCCTCTGTAATATTTTCAACAGGTCCAGTCAGGACAGGAGCGAGCACAAAATATCTCACGCAGTTCATATCATGTTAGGAAATATAAAGCATGCAATAGAGTAAGGTACATAAAACGCTGAAAGAAGAATGTATATGAAAAATAGTAGAAATTTGATAACAGAAAATATCTATATATGATAAGTAAGAACTGTAAGCCTACTGTGATTTAGAGTACAATATGGTTATATAAACGGTCTAAGAAAATGCAATGGTAACTCCATTGTACGTAGGTGTACAATAGACATATACAATAGTTATACAATGTTGTACAATAGGATTTGAGTACATAACCAATTCTACTCCCCCACCCTAATCAATACACAAGGATCCACTCCAGTTACGTTATCTTGCACAATAGTGTATAATATTATACAATAGATGTACAATATTATACAATAGATGTACAATTTTATACAATAGTTGTACAATGTTATACAATAGTGCATAATGGTCTATCCCTGGGACTCATGTGATAATGAGAGTACAATATGCACAAGGAGTATACAAGGATATAGGTATTCAATAAATACAATATGGAAGTGAAACGTACATCACAATATGTATCTAGTGAATACAAGGGGATAACATCCTAAAAGAATATCTATATAGTACCAATATGTGATAACAATCGTGTCAACATCAAGTACAGTAATCTAGAGCAAGAATATAAATCCAGACAAGTATAAAATGGTCAGAGAATGTACTCGCCTGATAGGCTGACTGTCTGAAGAGAATATATTGTCCGAGGAGTGGTGTCTATCTCCTATAGAACAGTACAAGTCACTATGAGTCTAAAATGATAATAAGATGCATTACAATGCATTCTAAATGAATCTAAGTCAATCTAGGTCAATCCTAAGTCACACCAAGCTAAACTAGGTCATACTGAGCCAAAATGGGTCACACTAGGACAACCAAGGTCAAACAAGGTCACAGGAAATCAATCCAAGTCAAACTAGGTCAATTTGGGTCAAAGGTTGACTTACAGTTGACTTTTGGTCAAAAAGTCAACTCTGGTCTATTCTGGTCAACACTGAGTCAACCCTAGGTCAAACAGGTCACATGTTGACCAACTGTTGACTTTCAGTCAACTGGTCAACTCTGGTTTGGTTTCGGTCAAATATAGTCGCTTAAAGGCTAAGTTTGACTCTCGGTTGACTTTTGTTGACTTTTGGTCAAAATGGTCAACCGACGTCAAAACTAGTCTATGAGCACTATATTTGATCATTACCAACCAAGAAAATCAAGTTCTAACTCTATTTTAGACTCCAAACTCAAATATCATATTTCTAGGTAAACCTACATTCCCTTACCAAGGTAAATACCTATACATTGCACATACCACTCTAACCTAGGAATACTAGCCTAGGCTTCCTAGGATAACTAGATACTATCCTATACTAACATTACCTACCAAGAAATCCTAGTGTCTAGGTCATCTAAATCATCTTAGTCCACATGTTGGTTATCTACCCTTTATCTTGTGCCATTCTCACATGACACTCATGATACCACACTCACTCACATACAACACCCATATAGACTTACATGTAGGCTCACTATATCCATATCTAGACTCACACAATACCCAAATAGCTCACACACACACACAAATACATATATACTCTCAACTCACTCACTATACTCTTGATACCACACTTCTAGGCCCTCACACACATAGGCAAATAGCTACTTAGGCTCACCTATAGGTTTATATATATATGAACTCACACACACACAAATGAAAGTAGGGACTGGGTTGTGGCAGGAATGGACTGAATTGGGGGTTAGCCAAGGGCAGCAAATGGATAGGTTCGTGACAGTTAATAACTGATTTGGGACAGCCCATGGGGGCTGTCCAAATGTGGACTGATATTGGGTGGTTAGAGGCTGCTAAGGTGGTGTGTCAAAGGGGGAATGGGAACAAGTATTTGGTGTCTAGGACTGAAATTAAGGGGCCAATTGTTAGCTGCACTGGAGGGTGTAAAGGACTGTTATGGGGAAACTGATTTTTGGGTTTGTAGGGCTGATAAGGAGCTGGGTTGTGGCTGTTTTGGGGACATGGGTTTGTGGATGTGCAGGACAGCCAAGGATGGCTTAAGGGACAGCCACAAGGCTCTGAAATTGAGTGTTAACAGGGCTATTTTGATGGACTGAAATCGAAGGCTAATAGGACTGATTTTCAGTATGTTATGGGGACTGGTTCAAGGCTGAACCAAGGCTGAACAAGGGGGTGTATGGGACTGTTATGGGAGGCTACCAACATTAGGCTGTACCAAGATACCTAGGGCTGATATTGGGAGTTATTAAGGACTGTTTTGGGGACAGTCAAAAGACAGGTTTTAGATGATATGTAGGACTGCTAATAGCTGGTTTTAGGGGCCTTGAAATGGGACTGTTTTAGGGACAATTTGGACTGAAATAGGACAGCCTATAGGACAGGAAATTGGGACTCTTTGAGGGTGGTTTAGGGGGTTACTATAGGGACTGGGTTAAGGACAGGTAAGGGCAAGTTTAGGGCTGTGTATAGGACTATATGTAGGATGGTCATGGGGGCTGAAAACAGGGGTTTACAGACTGTCATTTGGGCTAAACCCTCCCCCATTCCTGCTGCAATCAGCAGCGAACAGTCCCCTGTATGGGGACTGTTCACCCTGGAAATCAGTCCCCCTTGTGGGGACTGATATACACTGTAAAGCAGTGTATATCCTGCTGCCAAATGCCTGCTGTTCACAGCAGGTAATCCCTCTTCTACTCTCTAAAACTCTCTATACAACACACACTAAAACTCTCTCTAGCATTCACTCAAATACTACTCCTACACATACATATACAACTATTCTCAATACTCTCCACCAACACAAAATATCACACCAGTATATACCATATATATAAGACACCATATATATATACATATATATATAAGCCAAATATATATACATATATATATAAAGAGAGAAAAAATATATATATATAGAGAGAGAGAGAATGGCATATATATAATCCATATATATATTCAATATGTAGGTAACTACAATATGATACACTATGACACCAAAAGAACAATCTCTAAACAACATAAAAACTGAGATTAAATATCTAAAACAATATCCACACAATATATATATATATATATATATATATATATATATATATATATATATATATATATATATATATATATATATATATATAAACAAGTCTCCAATAGGGATTTCCCTATTAGGACACGATCCTACTCATAGGACACCTCTACAAGTGTCCAAATGGACACGAAATGGACTCGAATGGACACAAAACCATGGGGGTTATTCCTATGGGTAAAAAATCAACCTATATGCATGTAGGGATGGTTTAGAAGAGAGGTTATACCTTTCGGGAGAGAGATTCAAAGGAAAAAGCCTTCCGATACGTAGAGATTCCAATAGGACACGAACGAGCTCCGAATCCTTCCAAACTTGGCTAGCTCCTTCCTTTCATGGAGTAGAGAAGTAATGGAGGAGATTTGGTGGAAGAAATGATGGATTTGGAGATGAAATCACTAGAGGTTGCTCTCTAGAAATTTGGGGAAGAACAAGAGAGAGAATAGAAGAATGAAATAATAAAATAAACACAAGCCTATCCCTCCTTACTTGGCCGGCCCTAATGGCTGAAATATCCCCATTTTGAAATGACAAAAATACCCCCCTCTAGCCTATTAACAATATATTAAAAAGGGGGTTTAAGTCGGGGGCTAGTTTGGTCATTCTAACACACTAATCTAATTAATCCTAACCCAAATAAATTAGCCTAGTCACTAACTAAAATAAATGACATGTGGGCCATGGCTAACTAGTGTGTGGGTCCACTAGAGTCAAAACTACTCCGGGTCCCCGTTTCAAGTCGGATTGAGCTGAAATTCGAACCCGACTCAAATAACCCCAAAATATTACAATAAATAAATAAATAATTTCAAAATAATCTTAAAATGAAAAATGACAAAAATACCCCTGTTTCTGGAAATTGGGGGTGACAAATCTATCCACCTTAAAAGAATTTCGTCCTCGAAATTAAAACCAACAATAGTAAAATATCGAAATCACAAGTCATGGCTAAAAATTAAAATAATTAAAATCTCAAGAATTAAAGCATAAATTAAATGACTAAATTTATAAAATTTAAAATTACTCTAAAATAGACACTATAAGTCTATCCACCTTAAAAGAATCATCCTCAAAATTTAAAACAAAAACCACAGAAAATCACACAAATCGATAATCGTATGCGTCTATCCAATCATCATGATACTCAGAATCTCTGTCATGCCAGTGAGCAAGGCTACGATAATCAGAAAGTCCTCAACTATGGTACATACCTCTAGAATTATGGTATTTAAAATTTTTGTATTGCCGCACGCTTGGCAGCAAAAACCTTAAATTCCCACACCCGAGAAATACGTCCATAATCCGACTATAAGTCCTTACTATGCTTGCTAGCATGACCCTAGAGGATTCTAAAATCTCATAATCGAGGTGACCTAGCCCATACGATTTATCTCAGAAGAAAATTAAATCATAATGAAGCACCAGATCAAAACTTATCAACAATGAAGAAACAGATAGAAATAGATGGAATTGAATTTTTAAGGCAGTAATTGCAAAATTTGAATCAAAGAACGGAACCTGCAACTAGATCTCCAACGGTCTGGGCATCCTCGGCTGTCATGGCGAAAGCTCGCCCTGGCTGGCCTCCCCTAGCCTGCTGCTGATACTGTTCGAACCTCTATTGCTGAGTCTGCAATGGTGGTCCCCTCGGCTGCCCTGCCGGAGCCCTAGCTCCTGGTGCTACCTGAGCCAATGGTGTCGGGTTCTTGGGACACTCTCTACACTGATGCCCCGCTGAACCGCAAAGTAGACACATACCCAGCCTCTTCCTACAGTCGTCCCACCCATGGCCTTGCTTCTTGCAGAAGTTGCACACAGTGTTTCGCTGTTGCCTGGGTGCCTGCTGATATAGCACCTGTCTCTATCCCTGATACTGAACAGGCCTATGATGCTGCTGCTGGAAATGGACCATCGGCTGCTGATACTGCTGCTGAATCTGTATGTGAGACCCCTTGGCCTAGCCTCCGCTGCTGCTGCCCCCAACAGGGTCTTGCCCCCTCTTGAGCCTCAGCTCAAGATCATCCTCTGCCAATAAGGCTCCCGTTAAAATCTCCTCAAAAGTGGCATCCCTGTTGCCCTTGGTCAAGGACTTGACTTCCTTGACCAGACCCTTCCAGAACCTCTGGGCCTTCGCCGCCTCGCTCAAACCCTCCACGAATCTGCTGAGGCGGCCGAACTCCCCAGTGTACTCCTCCACTGAAAGACTCCCTTGGACTAGGCTCTCGAACTGCGATTCTAAGGCTCTGAGTGCTGAATCTGGAAAGAACTTCTTCTTGAAGAAGCCCTTAAACTCCTCCCAAGTTTGTCCAGCTACCCCCACCCTAGGGTCTGACTGATACCAGGTACGAGCAAGAACTCGCATCCGGCTAGCTGCTGCCTCAATCTGGAGATCCGCCGGTATCCGGGCCAGGCGGAAGATCTCCTCTATATGCTCGATCCACTCGTCAGCATATAAGATCCCCTCTGTCCCCAGAAAGTCTCTAGGGCTCATCTTCTGGAACTGTTCTATTCCCGGTGTCTTCGACTGCTGAACCACTAGACGGGCTGCAACTGTCGTAAGGGCCAACTCCATGCCCCTGTCCTGTCGGGCCTGCTACCGGTCCATGAACTGCTGGAAATATACGAACATCTGTGCCGCATCCACGTGTCCTGTAGGCGACGGCTGCTGGAAAGGCACCTCTGGGATGACTGGGTCCTGCCCCCGAACTGGTGGAGGCATACACCCTGATGCTGGTGGAGGGGCTCCTCCGAACGCAGCTGAAATGCCTACCCCAGCTGACATGACTGGGGCTGCGATACCAGGGGCTGGCTGCTGGATATGAGAGGTGGCAAACCTCTCATCGGCGTCCCCCTGGCCCTGGCGATGTGATCTCGTCTCAACCATCCTGGAGACAGATCGAAGAAACAATTGCTGAGAATGAGGCGAATAGCAAGGGAGGACAGTTATATTCAAGGGAGACAATAAGCAGCAAAATTTAAATATACGGAATCTGATAAAGAGTTTTTCCTAATGTGATTGAGTACCTCCAAAAATATCATAATCCTACTGCAGGCTGTAGTGATACTCTAGTTCGAATACCACTACATAAACTCGACCTGCATGGGCCACCACTAAAAACATTTTACGATCCGTACCCACTGTGAGGGTACGAGAACGTAACAATGCCCAGCCTACGCCGCAGTGTCGGCGGTAGAACGCTGTCCTAGATCAATCATCTAACAATATAAAGGTACCTGTACATTGTATACATCCGAATGGAAGTGACATAGCAATATACAGTCTCAATCACATCTAGGACAGAATGATAAGATAAAAGGATAGATAGATAAATACTGGAATGGAAGAATACACATCACAACCAGAGAGTCTAAGTGTCTAAAATAACATCTTAGCAAACATCCAGAATACAAGTCTCACTACTGAAAATGAAATAATATATACAATCTAGATCTCAAAGACAAAAATAGTAAAACCTAGACTAGGGAGCCGCAGTCTCTAAGCTAGTAGATCAGGCTGGAAATCTGGGTCACACATGTCATCTACAGCTGTCCCAAAGTAGGTGTCTACGCAGGCCTCATCCTCATCCACTGTAATATTTTCAACAGGTCCAGTCAGGACAGGAGCGAGCACAAAATATCTCACGCAGTTCATATCATGTTAGGAAATATAAAGCATGCAATAGAGTAAGGTACATGAAACGCTGAAAGAAGAATGTATATAAAAAAAGTAGAGATTTGATAACAGGAAATATCTATATATGATAAGTAAGAACTGTAAGCCTACTGTAATTTAGAGTACAATATGGTTATGTAAACGGTCTAGGAAAATGCAATGGTAACTCCATTGTACGTGGGTGTACAATAGACATATATAATATTGTACAATAGGATTTGAGTACATAACCAATTCTACTCCCCCTCCCCAATCAATACACAAGGATCCACTCCAGTTACGTTATCTTGCACAATAGTGTACAATGTTATACAATGGATATATAATATTATACAATAGATGTACAATATTATACAATAGTTGTACAATATTATACAATAGTGTACAATGGTCTATCCCTGGGACTCATGTGATACTGAGAGTACAATATGCACAAGGAGTATACAAGGATATAGGTATTCAATAAGTACAATATGGAAGTGAAACGCACATCACAATATATATCTAGTGAATACAAGGGGATAACATCCCAAAAGAAGATCCATATAGTACCAATCCGTGATAACAATCGTGTCAGCATCAAGTCCAGTAATCTAGAGCAAGAATGTAAATCCAGACAAGTATGAAATGGTCAGAGAATGTACTCGCCTGACAGCCTGAGTGTCTGAAGAGAATATACTGTCCGAGGAGTGGTGTCTGTCTCCTATAGAATAGTACCAGTCACTATGAGTCTAAAATGATAATAAGATGCATAACAATGCATTCTAAATAAATCTAAGTCAATCTATGTCAATCCTAAGTCACACCAAGCTAAACTAGGTTATACTGAGCCAAACTGGGTCACACTAGGACAACCATGGTCAAACAATGTCACAGGAAATTAATCCAAGTCAAACTAGGTCAATTTGGGTCAAGGGTTGACTTACAATTGACTTTTGGTCAAAAAATCAACTCTGGTCAACAATGAGTCAACCCTAGGTCAAACAGGTCACATGTTGACCAACTGTTGACTTTCAGTCAACTGGTCAACTCTGGCTTGGTTTCGGTCAAATCTAGTCGCTTAAAGGCTAAGTTTGACTCTCGGTTGACTTTTGTTGACTTTTGGTCAAAATGGTCAACCGACGTCAAAACTAGTCTATAAGCACTATATTTGATCATTACCAACCAAGGAAATCAAGTTCTAACTCTATCTTAGACTCCAAACTCAAATATCCTCTTTCTAGGTAAACCTACATTCCCTTACCAAGGTAAATAACTATACCTTGCACATACCAATCTAACCTAGGAATACTAGCCTAGGCTTCCTAGGATAGCTAGATACTATCCTATACTAACATTACCTACCAAGAAATCCTAGTGTCTAGGTCATCTAAATCATCTTAGTCCACATGTTGGTTATCTACCCTTTACCTTGTACCATTCTCATATGACACTCATGATACCACACTCACTCACAAACAACACCCATATAGACTTACATGTGTAGAAGCATGGAATTTCATAACCAGAAAGCCCATGCGTCGGACACTACATACGCCAGAGCTTGGACAAAAATACTTCACAGCAAAAGCAACAAGTATAGACATGGAAAGAGAACTTTTTATTTCACAGATAAAAGTCTATTACATGTCTAGAGAAGGCTGTACAAAGGAAAACTTCTACAAAGGAAAGATCCTAAGTCTACGTCCAGCAACCACCATGCGCCTCCAGTCAGGCGCAGCATCCACCATGTGCCTCCAGTCAGGCGCAGCACCACCATGCGCCTCCAGTCAGGCGCAGTACCACCATGCGCCTTCAGGAAGGCGCACTCCTTCAGCAGCTCAGTTATGTGCATACCCAGTTATATGCATCCCTTCAGCAGCCCAGTTATGTGCTGCTCTTCCAGCCAGGCTCACCTGATAAGTGCCTCGACTAATGAAGCATTTAACCCTCTGGCTGGAACCGAGGAAGTGAAGAGCACCGCAAATATGTGGCCAGGGGAGGCTTCGAAAGAGCCTCCAAAGACCAAGGAAGACCGTAATCGAAATACGGCTAAAGGAGCAGCTTTCAACACAACCAGAGTGGGCGACACCCACTTTAAATGAAGAAAGAGCCTAGCACCGCCATTCCGATCTACGGCCCTTCCAGAACGACGGAGACGAGGCCCGAACATCCCTATCTTTGGATGCAACAGGCACCTTCCGCCTGCCTCGGAAGCCCTCGACTCCGTCTTTTGGATGTAACAGTCACCTTCAAGTGCAGCAACGACGACATGGCGTCTCATCTTCACCCTCGGGAGCACTTCATCAACAGAATTCACTCGAGTACCCAAGTTCATGGTTGGAAGTACGTGAGAGAACGAAAAGTAAACCCTCTCTCCATGCCACTATTTATAGGCCGGACAGATCAAACCCACGCGCCAAGTGGATGGCTCTCCGAATTTTGAGCAATGAACTTGCATTTAATGGATGAACCAGACGCCTCGAATTCAGCCAAACGGCTATTTAAAGCACTCAAGGAACGAAACAGCCGCTTCAGGCGCATCACACAGATGCGCCCTGCAGAGCCAAGCGCATCACAGAGAATGTACCCCCATACCCAGTGGAATGTCAATCGACGCGCCCCCTCAGCTGTCCATCGAATGTCACAAACATTAAATGCTGAACTGACAGAGTTGGCAGCACATCTCCCAAAGTCTGAACAATCGGCAGCTTTTTCAGAAGACGAAGCGTCGACAACGTCAGCATCATCATGACTTTACTTCGACGGCTACTGCCACGTGGCCACTCGACCACCCGCATGCGCCTCCGCGGCCATGCGCCCAAACCTGCATGCGCCTCAAAAGCCATGCGCCTCAGACTCCTCACTGATCCCTAAAGACAGAAAAAAAGTCTCCATCTGAAGCTCTACATGCGCTTCAAAAGCCATGCGCCCCAGACTGCTCTCTGATCCCAAAAGACAGAAGGAAAGTCGCATGCATGCGCCTCAAAAGCCATGCGCCCAGAATGGTTCGTGACTCATAAAAGTTACGAGCCAACGTCTCCTCATGCGCCCAATCCTAGGCTCATCCTACCAGATCATTCCCCACCAAATCCGAGATCCCCAAGCCAAGGGTTGATGACACGTATCCTTTGACTCGACTTATCCATGATCTCAGCAACAGAAAGATCTTCTTCTCCGCTACGTGCCGGTTCACAGCAGCAACATGAAGAAGTCAACCCCTTCGATCAGGGCGCATCACCCATGCGCCTCCATCAGCAATCAACACGTGGCGTCTCCACACACCGGCGCATCCTACATATGTGCGCATGAGCAGCCAACCTGCCTAGCTATAAATAGAGGAATCATTTCCTTCTTCCACACACACAGAGAGATACGAACGAATATACCACCAGAGAGGCAGATATAGACACTCAACGTCTTCTTCCTCTCAGCAAGCTCCAGCACCCAGAGCAATCCAAACCTTCAGAGAACCGATAACCGTCGTCAGCTCGTCAACGGAGTCAACGTATTACCACTCGCTCCATCGGCACAAGGGACCCAGATTAAACAAAAGTGTACTTCTAGGGCTACATCTAAGTCCTATATTGTAACACTGTTCTGTTTGTATTAAAATTTACAATCAAAGAATTTTAATGGCAAACAAGCTGGCGACTCTGCTGGGGACCTCTTTCTCCTCCACTCAGAAAGTTGTGTCGCAAGCCGACGACGTGAAGGTGGGCTCCTCCCACAAGACGCTGGTCGTACGCCTCAATCAACAGGCGTACGAGGAGTTTATATCTGAAGGCAGTACGAGTCCTTCGAAGCGGCTGCCGAAGCCGAAGAAGACCCGCCGAGTCTGGGTGCGCAAGGTCGACGCCTCGGGCAACACCACCGAAGGGGATGCGCCAATCCAGCCCTCCCTTCCTGTTGACGTCCTCAGCAACCAAGATGCGCCCGCTGATGCAGCACATCTCTCGGGAAAACGTGCGGCTAACCACATTCCCCAGCCATCTCCCTCTCAGGCGAGGAAGAAGCGTCGACGGAGCAGGGGCACGACCAATGCCCCGCGTATCGTCTCTGATGTGCCACAGAAGATCTATGTCTTTGACAAACTCACTCGCTGTAGTGGCGAGGAGAATTTGGATTCTGAGTACTACGCGCCCCAGCGGTCTGGTACGAAGAAGTCCAAGGCAGCACGGGCCATGCGTCCCAAATGTGCTATGCCAGCAACAAGCCAGAAGCATGTGCTCACAATCATGCGTGCTGCTGATGGTAAGTTGTACAAGGTCGGCTCGAGTGCTGCGGCGCCGAGAACGAGCCGACCTTCAAAACCCTTGTCTCACTTGGGCGCATCTACTGCGTGCACAACCAAGTCGAACAAGACAAACAAATGTTGTGGTTCCCCCACTACTGATCGGGATGCCTGTTTGGTATCAGATCAGGGGGCGCAGCACTCACTTGACCACCCCAACGCTTGGCCTTGCCATGCGCTTGAAGGGGGTGCGAAAGTAGCACTCTCCTCCAACGACCTGCGTAACGTGATCACTCACAAACGTTGGTCAGGAGAGTTGACCAACAAGCATGATACGCCTCTCACAGGGCATACTTGTGCGGTGGTCACCATCGACTGCTGTTGTAAGGCGGTAGTACCACCAAGGCAGTCAGTCTTCCAGAGGCTGCAATCATCGACACCCCTCCGTCATCGCCTTGGGAGGAAGGTGTCAACAGAAGAGGAGCCAAGGGTTGCTTCATGCAACGTGATCTCCAACTCCTCGTCAGTCCGAAAAAACGACCGACAAATCCTCGTCCTCATCCAAAAGCCAACCGAAGAAAACCAAGGCGATGGTCTCGTCCTCCGGAGTGTTCGAAAGCACTCGGTCGAGGAAGAAGTTCCTGGAGGAGGCTGGGGGTAGTCAGACCCTTGTTGAGCTTCCTTCCGAAGATAAGTGTGTCCAAAGCACACTTGGGGCAGATCCTCGAGGCGAAGCCAGCCTCCCAGAAGTCTCTGAAGACAAGGACGTCCCCCAGAACATAGCTGGGGGTAGCCTAGCATCTGCGGACCCGAGTTCCGGAGACGAGGAGGCCCTTCAAGACGGAGCTCAGGGTGATCAGACCCTTGCATATGCGCCCGTCGAGAATGACCTCCAGAACATGATTAGGGGTAGCCAAGATAAAGCTCCAGGGGAAGCGACTCCCCTACATGAGAGTGAAGCCGAGAGTGAGGCCTCAACTCATCCCTCCACTCCCGGTCGCGTCATGATAGTGAATGTGACTGAGGTTGATGTCGTGTATGATGCACCGTCGTATGACATCGTCCAGCGCATAGACACATTAGAGGGTGGGCTCAAAACCCTCTCTGCTTCCATACAAACACTGACTCAGGCGGTGTTTGAAATACGGTCGGCCTTGACCCAAACGCCATCGACCGGTCCCGACCCAGGGGCCAATGGGGAGTCAAGTGTACCCCTTCAACGGGTACCCTCAGGCACAGACCGTCGAGAAGTACCTCGGACGTCTGAGCCCTCAAACGCTCAACTTCAGGTGGTACCACCTTCCCCAACACCCAGCTCCACGGAGGATGTGGTTGAAATGATCAAGGATTTACGGGAGCACTTCGAATCCAAGAACAGGCAAGAGGAGTGCCAGAAGATGGGCATCCCCCAACCCTATCCCCTCGAGTGGAACAAGGTGGTTTATCCTCCAAAGTATAAACCATAAACTCTGACGCCATATGACAGGAAAGACTCTTCGCGTCGCTACCTGACATACTTCCAGTCCCAAACGGGACATCTCCCGAAGGAGGACGTGCTCCTCACTAGCATATTTGTCGGAGCATTGAAGGGAGTGGCGTATGACTGGTACTGCAGCCTCCCCGACAATTCCATATCATCCTTCGACGATTTGACGCACCTCTTCCTCGACCGCTTCTATGACGGCGGGAAGGATATGACGATGGCATCCCTCATAGAGATACGCCAGAAGAAAAAGGAAACGGTTCGGGTATTCATCGAACGCTTCCGACAGGACTGCTTCAGATTACCTCCAGGCATGCCGGAACATACGCTCCTCTCCTCTTGCAGCATGAACATGCTACCTGCAGTCAAACTCTGGCTCAACTCTACTCCTCCCTCCGACTGGAGCTCCCTGATCATCGAAGCAGAAGCCGCAGAAAAGAAGGCGGCCAATGTACGTCTCCTGGGGGTCAGCTTCCCTGCCTTTGATGACAAGGGGAAAAGGTCTGCGGCCAATAACCCCGGACGTGAGACAAAGGGGAAGCAGGCATTGACTGTCAATGCCTCAAAAGACGCATCTGCGCCTACTCAGAAGCCTCCACTTGCACCAAGGCCCAAGGAGGTTTATTCGTTCAACGATGAAGACACCTTGCAACTTTTTGAAATACTGAAGCAGGGTGACAAGATCAAGCTACCGGACCCAAAGCGGCCCGATGAAGTTGGGAAAGTGGACAACCCGAGGTACTGTCACTACCATTGGTTTGTCGGATACCCGACCAAGGACTGCTATGTCCTCAAAAATTACATCCAGCGCATGATCAATGCGGATGTAATCTCCGTCGACTACTAAGAGAAGACGGTGTCAGCCAATGTGGTGTCACTCCAGTTTGGCACCTTGCCGCCAACTACCACACAAGATGGCGTCGTCCCCATCCCTAAGGCGACAATGGAGGTGGTCAACTTACCACCTACCCATGACAATGTGAGTGGACTCATCCCACTCACCACATCTCGAGGAGAGGTCCTATGGGTCCACCCCGACCTCGTCTCCGAAGTGACTCAACCAGAGGTACGTCCTACCTCCAAATCTAAAGACAGGAAGATCAAGTCTTGTCGCATGGTCACTTCTTCAACAGAAGAGGCGCTTCCTGTGCAGACGCATTCACAACAGAACGTCCCTGCTGTCCAGGAAGAGGGCCCGCCTAAGCCCTCAGCAGCCAATAAGCAGAAGCAGGTGGAGGTTCGTTTCGACAGGCCTCTACGAAAGAAGAATGCTTCGGGGCTAGCCAAGCCCCACAACTTCGACATACTGGCACAACTGGCAAGTACTCCTGCCCGCCTATCATTGTTCGAGCTCCTGCGTCTTTCCAAAGACTCCCGAGAAGCTCTCTGTGAAGCTCTGAAGGATGCCGAATCCTTTCTCAGTCAGGTCAAGCAGCCTGAAGACCTCCCAACTACTTGCGCGCACTGTCATTGTGCGGATGAAGTTATCCCAAACATAACTTTCACCCAACAAGACATGCTGCTCAAGCACCACCGACATAACCGACCGCTGTATTACACGGGATATGTCGGTTCAGTTAAGGTGAACCGGATTCAGATCGATCCGGAATCTTCTCTCAGCATCATTCCGAAGGCGCTGTTGTCAACACTGGGGATCCCAATGTACCGGCTGGCGCCCTCCAACACAACCATCAGTGGCTTCAACGCTAGCAAAAGCGAGCCACTGGGCAAAATTCGACTGAAGTGTCACATCGGTAACCTCAAAACTGAGGTGACCTGCTATGTGGTGGATGCCGAGGTCAACTACAATATCCTGCTCGGTCGACCATGGCTACATGAATACATGGTGGTGCCATCCACGCTCCACCAATGCATGAAATATGTATCCACCAACGGCGTTATCAGGACGGAGTTCGCAGACATCGATCCTTTCAAAGGGATTGAAGCCTACTTCACTGATTCCGACTTGTACAAATCACTTGACGAGGAGGAAGCCAATGATGCTGATGATGAGGCAGAGACAGCAGCCGAGCTGGACATGGAGCCTGAAACGACTCCCGATGCTCCCCTGAAGATCCGACTCAAGGGCAAACCGCCCCAGAAGGTGCCTCCAGTGAGCATTAAGCTAGCAGGAAAAGCACCAACTCCTGAGGCTCCCCTGAAGATACGCCTCAAAGGGAAGCCGCCTCAAACATCGGCTCCCCTGGTGGTAAAATTACAGGAGAAGGCACCAATCACTGGAGGCGCAGCTGAGGCACCACTGAAGGTGCGTCTCAAGGGCAAGCCCCCGCAGTCATCCAAGACGCCAGAGAGGGCTCACATAACCCTCTCAGACCCCAAAATTAAAGCTATGGTAGACTCTCCTGATCCAGCCCCAGTGCTTACAGATGAGGAGCTTAGCGAATATATCTCTGCTGATGTAGATGCACCCTCCTTAGACAATGTAATCCCACGGGATAAAATCTCGTACTTCATCAATAATAGAGTGTCTTTTAATTATTATTGTCTTCCACATTGGAATGCCATGTATACATTAGATAACGCTCTACGGTCGTTATAAACACAAATAACGACCGTCCATAATATAAATCGAGTAGTCCCGTCTCAAGGAGTCTGCTACATAGTCCCTCCACGAAGTCGAGACGAAGCATCCATCATCCTTGGTGAAGGCAAGCGTCGTCAAGACCTCCCGCCACTCGAGCCAGAACCAGATGCCGGCAGAATGTAACTCTATCGGTACACGGATAAGGAAAAGTACCTCATCCAAAAGATGGGCTACGACCTAAAAAGCGACAAAGGCCTGAACTACGGCAAAGGTCGACGTCTCCCTCTCCGGCTTCCAACACCCAAAGGAAAGCCGCAGGACTACTACAACAAAACTCGACGGGGGGTAGGCTATGTCACGCCGCCATCAACTCTGGAGAGTTCAGACGCAGAAGACGTAGAACATTCCCACTCGTTCGAAACATCGACTTGGGATTCCGATACTAGTATCGGATCAGTCTTCAGGAAAGTGCTGTCAGCTAACATGACATCAGCACAACCTCAAAAAGGTGAAGGCAAAGACCAAGTGCCAGAACCCTTCGAAGAAGAACCCTGGGCTCAACGCCTGGGACAACAATGGGAGTCTCGTTTCGAATTACGTGAACCTCCTACCGAAGATGAAATCGAGCAGATCGACCTTGGAGACGGGTCTTCTTCCAAACCCATCTTCATCAGCAAAAGCCTAGAAGGAGAAGACCGAGAGTCTCTAATCCAACTGGCTAAGGAATATATCGATGTCTTCGCCTGGAGCTACGAAGATATGTCGGGACTTGATCCCCAGATTGCGATGCATAGGTTGAATATCTTGCCTGATGCCAAGCCTATCAAGCAACAACAGTGGCGCTTCCGTCCGGACATCATGAATGCCATCGATCAGGAGGTAGATAAACTCCTCACTAGCGGCTTCATCCGTGAAGAGCAACACCCAGATTGGGTAGCCAACGTCGTACCTATTACCAAAAAGAATGGAAAGATACGAGTCTGTATCGACTTCAGAGACCTCAACTCTGCTTGCCCGAAGGACGAATTCCCACTTCCAATCACTGATGTGATGATCGACAACACGTGTGGCTTCGAACGCATGTCTTTTATGGACGTGTATTCAGGCTAGAATCAAATCAAGATGTTCCCCGATGACACAAAACATACGTCATTCAGGACTCCAAAGGGCATTTTCTGCTACATAGTAATGCCCTTCGGCTTGAAGAACGCCGGTGCGACATGCCAACGAGCTATGAGCACCATCTTCCATCAACATCTTTGTAAGACAGTCGAATGTTATGTTGACGACATCGCAGTCAAGAGTCGCCTTAAAAGAGATCACCTACAGGACCTGAAGACAGTCTTTGATCTCATGCGAGCACATCAACTCAAGATGAACCCCGCTAAATCCTTCCTAGGGGTTTCTAGCAGAAAATTCTTGGGTTTTGTCATCACGGCAAAAGGAATTCATGTCGATCCCGAGAAAACCAAAGCTATCCTCAACATGGACCCTCCGAAGAATCTTCGAGAACTTCGAGGCTTACAGGGACGTCTGGCGTACATCCGAAGGTTCATAGCAAACCTCTCTGGCAAATGTCAACCCTTCACCCAGCTCATGAAGAAGGGAGTCTCTTACGTCTGGACAGAGGAATGCCAAAAGGCTTTCGACGACATCAAAGCCTACCTAACGAGCCCTCCAATTCTGGTGGCATTCGTCGCTAGCAAACCATTCCTGCTTTACGTCCGTGCCATGGATCATTCCCTCGGCACCCTGCTAGCTCAAAACAGCGATACAGGCTATGAACAAGCGATCTACTACCTCAGTCGAACCCTGATCGGGGCTGAACACCGGTACAACCTCGTTGAAAAGGAGTGCTTGGCTCTGGTATTTGCCATCCAGAAGACTCGCCACTATGTCTCGGGCCAGACAATTCATGTCATCTCCCGAGTCAATCCACTCAGAGTCCTCATGACGAAGCCAGGATCACTGAACTCCCGGCTAGCCACATGGGCGATCTTGCTAACGCCATACAACATGGTGTTCGTTCCACAGAAGGCTGTTAAGGGTCAAGCTCTGGCCGAATTCTTAGCTGCACACCCCATCCCGGAGTCCTCAAGACTCTATGAAGACATCCCGGATGAGGTCCAAGAATCAAACGTCACCGAAGAAGGCTCCGCCTGGCGGATGTTTTTCGATGGCGCTTCAAGAACAGGCCCCAAAGGCCAGATCATCGCAGGAGTGGGGGTAGTCTTAGTCTTCCCCGATCAGCTAGTCATCCAGCGTGCTTACTCTCTTTCGAAGCCGTGCTCCAACAATGTTGCCGAGTACAACGCACTCATTATGGGACTCCAGCTGGCACAACAGCTGGGAGTGGATCATCTGGAAGCCTACGGCGACTCGAAACTCGTCGTAAACCAGATCCGAGGACAATACGAAGTTCGCCATGAAGATCTGATCCCTTACCATGAAGTTGTATTGAACATCATTTCAACCTTCACCGGGTTTTTCATCGAACACGTCCCTCGTCTACAAAACCTGGAGGCTGATGCTCTGGCTGGCCTCGCAGCCTCATTAGCAGCACCCCTTGGGACTCAACACTACGTCACGGTGATTGGTCGAGACTTGGTTTGTCCTAAAAACAACCTCTGCTTACGAGTGGACCACGCCATGCCAACCGGTACTGGTGTTAATGTCCGAGACTGGAGGTTCCCGTTCATCGACTACGCCATCTACAGAATTCTCCCGGAGGACCCGAAGGAAGCCGTCTCAGTCAGGAGACGTTCTCTTCGATTCTACTATGATACAGCTACTAAAATGCTGTACCGACGCTCCTATGATGGGCTCCTCCTTCGATGCCTGTCCAACGAAGAGGCGACCGAAGCTCTTCGAGAAGCTCATGACGGAACTTGCGGAGCTCATCAACCCGGGCCTAAGTTGTAGGATCGACTGCGACGTATGGGCTACTATTGGCCAACCATGGCCGCTGATGCTGTCGACTATGCTAAGAAGTGCCATGCGTGCCAACTTCACGCAGACTTCATTCATACGCCGTCAAAACCACTGCATCCTACAGTCGCATCCTGGCCCTTCGAAGCCTGGGGCATGGACATCGTAGGACCGATCACCCCGCCTTCATCAAGGGGGCACCGCTTCATCCTGGCTATTACCGACTACTTCTCCAAGTGGGCAGAGGCAGTCCCGTTGGCGGAAGTAAAGAGCTCCAGGGTGGTCAGCTTTATCAAATACCACGTTATCTACCGCTTCGGAGTACCCCGGAGGATCATCCACGATAATGGTCCTCAGTTCATCAGCCATGTTTTCAGCAGATTCTGCGATAAGAATCGCATTCAAAATGTGGCATCAACCGCCTACTATCTGGCAGCAAACGGATTGGCCGAGGTGTTCAACAAGACTATCGTTAGGCTGCTCAAAAAAGTCGTGTCATCCAACAAATGCGACTGGGATGAAAAGCTGGGCGAATGTCTTTGGGCCTACCGCACAACGGTACGAACCCCAACAGGCAACATACCATTCTTCCTGGTCTACGGGAGTGAAGCGGTACTGCCTCTCGAGATCCAGATACCCTCACTCCGCGTAGCAATCACAAACAAACTCACAGAAGAGGACAATCAACATCGTCGTCTGCGGGAGCTGGAGGCACTTGACGAAAAGCGTCACCTAGCTCAACAACGTATCGAACTCTACCAAGCCCGTATATCACAGGCTTTCAACAAGAAGGTCAAACAGAGAACTTTTCAAGTTGGCGACCTGGTTCTGGCAGTCAGGAGGCCGATGATGTTAACTCACAAGACACCAGAAAAGTTCGAGCCCAAGTGGGAAGGACCTTTCATCATTGAGACGGTATACTCAAACGGTGCTTACCGCCTCGCCAAACCCAATAGGGACTTGTTCATGATGCCCATCAATGGTAAGTTCCTGAAGAAGTACTACTCTTGACATCTTCCAGATATGTGCTTCCATAAGGGGATCTATGGACCCAATCATCAGGATTCACAGGCAATTCCCTTCCAACAAAACCATATGCTTCTGGAACCCAGCTGTTCCGTAGCACCCTCCAGTAGAAAGACAACCACGTCCACATCACCTCTGAGTTGTCCCTCTACACCCTACAAAGCAGAATCTTATACTTCGTAAGCCTACGCTATTCTTCATGTTTACCACGTCCACATTACCTCTGAGTAAACACCTCGTACAAACAACACTTGCGTTGTCGTACATTGATCGCAGAACTTCCACGTCCACATCACCTCTGAGTTGTTCAGCGTATTCCCCTGGATCATTCCTACCACATCCATAATACCTCTGAGTAGGAAGATTCTATCATTTGAACCTCAATGATTGCCACGTCCACATTACCTCTGAGCAAACATATTGGTTCCTTCAAACTTATTATCTGTACCTAAAAACTAAGGTGCACAAAAGATAATAGGTCCACACAAATCATCAAGTTCATGATAACAAAAATGAACACATCACAAAAAAGTTGCGTACTTCTTTATTTTTCTGAAAGAGAGAGTACAAAACTATACTATTCCCCAGCAAGAGTTTCAAAAACATAAAAAAGGAGACGCTACAGTCCCTAAGCATCTCCAGGGTTGGTTGAGAGCTCTCTAACTCGACGTCTCAAGTCGGCTGCATGAGTCTCCACAGTCGCTAGGACTCGACGCTCAGCTTCCTGACGCATCAATTCAACGGCCTCAACAGAAGTATCATTCTCAAGCTTCTCATCAAGCTGTTGTCGCTGCCGAGCCAGGGCAAGAGCCCGGTGAGTGAAGGTTGCTTCCTCCTTCTTGAAAGCTACGTGCTCAGCCTGGACACGTTCGGCATCTAACTGGAGCCGGGCCCGTTAGTCCTCAAGACGGCGCATCTGGGCATTGATCTCCGCGATACTAGCGTCCAATGCAGCTCGCGTTTCTACTGTCTCCTTTATGGACTGCGATAACTGCCCCACCGCAGCCTCAGTCTCAGCCACCTTGTACTCCCAGACGCTCACAGTGGCCTGGTAGGATGACTCAATCTCAGCGATCAACTTCTCCTTCTCCGTGTCTATCAAGACGGAAAGGTCATTTCGCTGGATGCGCTGAAGTTCCGTGAGTCGCTGGTCCAGCTCAATCACCGAAGCCTCCAGGATCTCGGCCATATGGTCGTAGCCTTGGTGAACGCGGATCAGCTCGATATAAGGCATTGCCAGAGTTCTTGCCGTCGCAAAACTCCCGATGGCATCCATCACAGCAGATACACCCTTCTGCAGCATTTTATACACCCCCTCAACGATGAATTTCACATATTCATCTGAGTCCGCCAGCACCTGCGGTATTATAGCAGGAGTTGGAGGGGCTGCTGTAGTTAGCGGACCGGAAGAAGATCCGCCAACCTCAACCTGCGAGACTGGAATCTCGGCGTCAATAGGTTCTTCATCAACATGGGCCGGACTGCTAGCCCGAGGAGCCGAAGGAACAGAGGAAGCCCGCACAGGCGTCGAGATAGTACCCCAAGTAGGAGGGGCAACAGAGGGTTCCACACCCTTACCCTTCTCAAGTTCGGAGGAACCACCGACGTCTACGGCCACCTCTTCTGCCCCCAACGTCCCGTCGGTGGTCAGTACTTCCCCTGGCAGAACGGGGAGATCAACACTCATCTCCTGGCCCGCTCCGAGAGACAGGACCGGCAGATGAGTCTCATCCTTCTTAAGTCCCTCTGCAGGGACAGGATTTATCGCTACCGCCTGATCGGTAGCTACCTCAACTTCCACGGGTGAGGCCGGAGTAGGACTTGGCAATGATACAGCCGATCTCCCCTCATTATGACAAGGAGGGGAATCAACCCTCTCCTCCGTTCCAACCATATCTGTTGTCCCCACAACAGACTCTTGCAACGCTGGAGGGACGTCATCGGAAGGCGACGAACTCCAATCTACCTCATCATCAGGATGCCTCGACTCCGTAGGACCCTCAACGTCCAAGGCCTCCACGGCAGATTGTACCTTTCCGAAAGTTGTTGCAACCTCCGCAAACCTTTCAACAAAGTCACGAGGTACTGAAATCTCCGCAGGAACATCTTCGGGACTCCCCTCTACGGGAGACATTATCATCGGTAGAATGCGCTCATCAGAAGAGCTTGCCACCTCCTTCGGTTTACTAACACCCGGTTTTAGAATACGGGTCTACTTTTTCGATCCCTATAAGAAGAAAAGCATAAGCCACTAAAGTGACGAGACGGACCAGAATTACAGGAGATGCCTTACCTCAGCAGATCCTGCGGGCTTTTCAAGTGACACTCTTGTAGCCCTTGGAGTCGATGTCCCTCTCGGCCTTTTTGGTACAGAAGAACCAGCTTCTGTGTCAGCACGCCTTTTTCCAACAGACGGATCCCTCACTGGTGCTGTAGCAGCAGCCCGATATCCCGCTAATTCTGGAGGATGATATGATCGGGTTGTCGTCAACATATTCGTCGTGGCCTCCAGCTGAGTTCCGACGATGAAACTAGTCTTCCTGTCATAACCAGGGGACGCAGCATTCATAGTGCAATACAGCTTGGCGGCCGAATACAGGATCTGTGGCCGAGGGTTATAAACGGGCGCCGTAAACTGAACACCAGTACACCCGGCATTGTAATATTGCCAGCCCCGAGCTCCATCCAGCAAACTACCGATGAACCCCAGACTGCTACTGGGATTCCGTAGCATCAGCTGAGTATAGCCAAACTGGCGCGCGAACCGGCTGGGCAGATATGGCTCCAGATAACATCTATTCTGGTTGCGATAGACCAAGTGAGAAGGCCGAATGCTTTGCAACCAACAGAAACCCCATTTCGGCAAAGTAATTGCATCTTCGCCCGAATCAACTAAGTCTTGATCGGCCTCGAAATCTTTGAAGATGGGGCCAACCTTGACAATCTCCCACCCCTGAAGGAAGGACAAAACCCTCATGCAAATAGGAACACCAGTCTATAACCACTTCCTCTTGTAGAAGCGGCGGATGAAGGCATCTCCTTCAACATGATCCTCCTCCGGACCGGGACTCACCACGTTCGGATGATGCAAAATCAGCCATCCCATAAGATAATAGAAGGGTAGCTCGGCCCGGGGAAAGTTGTCGTTGTTTCCTTTCCCGAGGATCACATCGTCAGCAAAAGACCTCAAACCCCGCAACAGGTTACACACCATCGCGGGGAGGAGAGCTAAAGGTCGTCCGAAGGCCAACTTCACGGCAGGCAAAATGAGGTTCCGATGTACCCTCTCTACGGCACCGGATCCGCCCGTAAACACGCAATCCCGGAGCCATATCATCAAGTAGGCCGTCAATACCGCCTTAGATGACATCCGGTGCGCACAGTGCCAGAAGCAGCTATACGCGTTATCACCATCCTCATTGGAACGAGGAGTCCTCTCGTCCAGCCGGCTTATTTCAGAAGTCACTTCCGCAGGTTTCAGCCCTTGTGGAGTTGTAAATCGAATCCTCGAAGGATCCATCAAATTCTGCTTAAAAATATAATCCTTCCAAGCAGTCACATGAGGCTGAGTCTTGACTTTGTCCTTCCGATGCATCAAATAATGGTGGCTCGCCACTTCCTTGAAGACGGCCATCATCTTCAGGTTCTTATTTTCCAGAACCTGGATCTCTTCATTTGTTGGAAAATATTCCTCGTACGGCTCTGAGCCCCAGGGAAGCTTGGACACTTCGTACATCTCGTGGAGAGCCAACCCCAACTCCCCCACGGGAGTGTAAAAGGTACCAGTCTGGGTATTGAGCAACTCCAACAGTGCAAGGAACATAGGCTTATTGAGATCCACACCAGCCTGCGTTGCTCGGATGGCGGTTGTCAGCCCAATCTCCTTAAGTTCGGCCTTGAACTTCGAAAGCACCCAAGTGGTCAACTCGTCCCACCTCGAGATGTGATGACACCAACCTTCGACCCGAAAGCTACCTTTCGGGTACACAATCTTCGATGTCAACATCCGGCTCGCAAAGGTTGGAGCGTTGAAGGCAAAAGTGTCAGTTGGGACCTCACTGTAGAGGCTCCCGGGACGCAAAGTCCTGCAACTGAACGAGGGACTAGTTCGTGAAGCAGATAAGGTATCCCTTTGATTCGAGGTAGCATCAATCGAAAGAGCACCTCCTAGAGCCCCTCCCTGAGAAGGAGTAAGTTCCCAGGACATCCTTCTCTTCGAAGCTAGAGGATAGAAGGCTGTCAGCGGCAACTGGCGGTCGAGTTGTCGTATATACAGCACCATGCCTTTTACCGAAAAGAACCAGTCTTCTTTGACCTTCAGTATCTTCGCTTCCGTGGAGATCAGGCGGTCACCAAACAAAAAGGCGGGCCTCAAGAAAGTCACATCGTCGAATTCAGCAGATTTCAGTTTTCTTCTCTCCATCATACTCTGAAGGAAAATCGGCAACTAGTTTTGGATCTGTAGCACTCTCTCAGGTGGTTGATCCTGTAAGATAACACCCTTGGCAGGATTGACAACAGCCTCGTCAAAATTAACTCCCATTTGACAAAGGGAGGCATCCAGAAGGACCTCATTCAGCAGCGGAATCGTCATCGATACTGGCACAACAAAGATCGAAAGTCAGGCAAAAAGACAAAGTATGTCAAAGTAACCTGGCGCATCATTAGGGTGTAAACCCATGCGCCTTAGTAGAGGCTTCAGCGCATCATCAGGGTGTGAACCCATGCGTGTCAGCAGGGGCTTCGGCGCATCATCAGGGCGTAAACCCAAGCGCGTCAGCAAAGGCTTCGGCGCATCATCAGGGCATAAACCCATGCGCATCAGCAAAGGCTTTGGCGCATTTAGGGTGTGAACCCATGCGCGTCCACAGTTAAACCTCGGTGCATGATAAAGGCCTAAGCCTATGCACGTTGGCGAGATGAAACCTCGGTGAGGACAGTGCTCCGTACGCATCGGCAAAAAAGAGTTGTCAACTCAATCGCATGATCCAAAGACCGCCTGAACAAAGAAAGTAGTAAAAAAGATGACACCCATCCGTCACAGCAGGGCGAACGTCGGCCGGAGTCACAATGGTGATAGGGACATCCCCTTCAGCATACTCCATCGGCTCCTTTCCCTTGCCGGCACCGCCGCGAGGTGTCTTGGGGGCCATTTCTCTCAAAGAAGAAATTAGGGTTTTTGAAGAAGAACTCTAAAGAAAGCAAGAAGCAAGGAGAAGAAGAACTCTCTCTCTCCATCTCTTGTCTATTTATAGGGCTCGGTCGCACGCGTAACCCGATGATGTGTGATCTCAGCCGTCGCCTCGGGTTCTGTGAAGAGATAACAGCAAATAAAACCAAAAGATCATCATTAATCTTTTTGGTTACCAAGGCATCATCATCATTAACTGAGAGGAGCATGCGCCCGAACAGGCATGCGCCCCAAGCAGTCATGTGCCCTGACCTCCATGCTTCTTATTCAAAGTATTCCAAAACTTATCCAAAAGTTTTAAAAACTTTGAAGGGGGTCTTGTAGAAGCATGGAATTTCACAACCAGAAAGCCCATGCGCCGGATACTACATACGCCAGAGCTTGGACAAAAATACTTCACAACAAAAGCAACAAGTATAGACATAGAAAGAGAACTTTTTATTTCACAGATAAAAGTCTATTACATGTCTAGAGAAGGTTGTACAAAGAAAAACTTCTACAAAGGAAAGATCCTAAGTCTACGGCCAGCAACCACCATGCGCCTCCAGTCAGGCGCAGCATCCACTATGCGCCTCCAGTCAGGTGCAGCACCACCATGCACCTCCAGTCAGGCGCAGTACCACCATGCGCCTTCAGCAAGGCATACTCCTTCAGCAGCTCAGTTATGTGCATACCCAGTTATGTGCATCCCTTCAGCAGCCCAGTTATGTGCTGCTCTTCCAGCCAGGCTCACCTGATAAGTGCCTCGACTAATGAAGCATTTAACCCTCTGGCTGGAACCGAGGAAGTGAAGAGCACCGCAAATCTGTGGCCAGGGGAGGCTTCGAAAGAGCCTCCAAAGACCAAGGAAGGCCGTAATCGAAATACGGCTAAAGGAGCAGCTTTCAACACAACCAGAGTGGGCGACACCCACTTTGAAGAAAGAAAGAGCCTAGCACCGCCATTCCGATCTACGGCCCTTCCAGAACGACGGAGACGAGGCCCGAACATCCCTATCTTTGGATGCAACAGGCACCTTCTGCCTGCCTCGGAAGCCCTCGACTCCGTCTTTTGGATGTAACAGTCACCTTCAAGTGCAGCAACGACGACATGGCGTCTAATCTTCACCCTCGGGAGCACTTCATCAACAGAATGCACTCGAGTACCCAAGTTCATGGTTAGAAGTACGTGAAAGAACGAGAAGCAAACCCTCTCTCCATGCCACTATTTATAGGCCGGGCAGATCAAACCCACGCGCCAAGTGGATGGCTCTCCGAATTCTGAGCAATGAACTTACATTTAATGGATGAACCAGACGCCTCGAATTCAGCCAAACGGCTATTTAAAGCACTCAAGGAACGAAACAGCCGCTTCAGGTGCATTACACAGATGCGCCCTGCAGAGCCAAGCGCATCACAGAGAATGCGCCCCCATACCCAGTGGAACGTCAATCGACGTGCCCCCTCAGCTGTCCATCGAATGTCACAAACATTAAATGCTGAACTGACAGAGTTGGCAGCACATCTCCCAAAGTCTGAACAGTCGGCAGCTTTTTCAGAAGACGAAGCGTCGACAACGTCAGCATCATCTTGACTTTACTTCGACGACGACTGCCACGTGGCCACTCGACCACCCGCATGCGCCTCCGCGGCCATGCGCCCAAACCTGCATGCGCCTCAAAAGCCATGCGCCTCAGACTCTTCACTGATCCCTAAAGACAGAAGAAAAGTCTCCATCTGAAGCTCTGCATGCGCCTCAAAAGCCATGCGCCCCAGACTGCTCTCTGATCCCAAAAGACAGAAGGAAAGTCGCCTGCATGCGCCTCAAAAGCCATATGCCCAGAATGGTTCGTGACTCATAAAAGTTACGAGCCAACGTCTCCTCATGCGCCCAATCCTAGGCGCATCCTACCAGATCATTCCCCACCAAATCCGAGATCCCCAAGCCATGGGTCGATGACACGTGTCCTTTGACTCGACTTATCCAAGATCTCAGCAACAGAAAGATCTTCTTCTCCGCTACGTGCCGGTTCACAGCAGCAACATGAAGAAGTCAACCCCCTCGATCAGGGCGTATCACCCATGCACCTCCATCAGCAATCAACACGTGGCGTCCCCACACATCGGCGTATCCTACATATGCGCGCATGAGCAGCCAACCTGCCCAGCTATAAATAGAGGAATCATTTCCTTCTTCCATACACACAGAGAGATACGAACGAACATACCACCAGAAAGGCAGATACAGACACTCAACGTCTTCCTTCTCTCAGCAAGCTCCAGCGCCCAAAGCAATCCAAACCTTCAGAGAACCGATAACCGTCGTCAGCTCGTCAATGGAGTCAACGCATTACCACTCGCTCCATCGGCACAAGGGATCCAGATTAAACAAAAGTGTACTTTTAGGGCTACATCTAAGTCCTATATTGTAACATTGTTCTGTTTGTATTAAAATTTATAATCAAAGAATTTTAATGGCAAACAACATGTAGGCTCACTATATCCATATCTAGATTCACACAATACCCAAATATCTCACACACACACAAATACATATATACTCTCAACTCACTCACTATACTCTTGATACCACACTTCTAGGCCCTCACACACATAGGCAAATAGCTACTTAGGCTCACCTATAGGTTTATATATATATGAACTCACACACATACAAATGAAAGTAGGGACTGGGTTGTGGCAGGAATGGACTGAATTGGGGTTAGCCAAGGGCAGCAAATGCACAGGTTCATGACAGTTAATAACTGATTTGGGACAGCCCATGGGGGATGTCCAAATGTGGACTGATATTGGGTGGTTAGAGGCTGCTAAGGTGGTGTGTCAAAGGGAGAATGGGAACAGGTATTTGGTGTTTAGGACTGAAATTAAGGGGCCAATTGTTGGCTGCACTGGAGGGTGTAAAGGACTGCTATGGGGAAACTGATTTTTGGGTTTGTAGGGCTGATAAGGAGCTGGGTTTGTGGCTATTTTGGCGACCTGGGTTTGTGGCTGTGCAGGACAGCCAAGGATGGCTTAAGGAACAGCCACAAGGCTCTGAAATTGAGTATTAACAGGGCTATTTTGATGGACTGAAATCGAAGGCTAATAGGACTGATTTTTAGTATGTTATGGGGACTGGTTCAAGGCTGAACAAGGGGGTGTATGGGACTGTTATGGGAGGCTATCAACATTGGGTTGTACCAAGCTACCTAGGGCTGATATTGGGAGTTATTAAGGACTGTTTTGGGGACAGTCAAAAGACAGGTTTTTGCTGATATGTAGGACTGCTAATAGCTGGTTTCAGGGGCCTTGAATTGGGACTGTTTTAGGGACAATTTGGACTGAAATAGGACAGCCTATAGGACAGGAAATGGGGACTCTTTGAGGGTAATTTAGGGGGTTACTATGGGGACTGGGTTAAGGACAGGTAAGGGCAAGTTTAGGACTGTGTATAGGACTATATGTAGGGTGGTCATGGGGGCTAAAAACAGGGGTTTTGGGACTGTCATTTGGGCTAAACCCTCCTCCATTCCTGCTGTAATCAGCAGCCAACAGTCCCCTGTATGGGGACTGTTCACCCTGGAAATCAGTCCCCCTTGTGGGGACTGATATACACTGTAAAGTAGTGTATATCCTGCTGCCAAATGCCTGCTGTTCATAGCAGGTAATCCCTCTTCCACTCTTTGAAACTCTTTATACAACACACACTAAAACTCTCTCTAGCGTTCACTCAAATACTACTCCTACACATACACACACAACCATTCTTAATACTCTCCACCAACACAAAATATCACACCAGTATATACCATATATATAAGACACCATATATATACATATATATAAGCCAAATATATATATATATATATATATATATATATATAGAGAGAGAGAGAGAGAGAGAAAGGCATGTATATAATCCATATATATATTCAATATATAGGTAACTACAATATGATACACTATGATACCAAAAGAACAATCTCTAAACAACATAAAAACTGAGATTAAATATCTAAAACAATATCCACACAATATATATATATATATATATATATATATATATATATATATATATATATATATATACATATATATATATATATATATATATATACATATATATATATATACATATATATATATATATATATATATATATATATATCTTCGGATGGTTCTACTCTCACCTCTCTTGAAGACATTCAACAGGAAGCGAATGACCATTACAGTAAGGTCTTCACTTCTACTCCTCTTATTGTTGAAGATGAGTTTCTTGATCATATTCCCTGCATCCTGTCTCATGAGGATAATGCCACACTGACTGCTAAGCCGACTATGGAGGAGCTACTGGCTACTGTTAAGAGCCTGGACCCTGCTAGCTCCTCGGGACCTGATGGATTCACTGGATCATTTTTCTTGAAGTGTTGGCCTATCTTATGCGTCGACATCATGGAGGCGGTATGTTTATTTCTTGATGGATTTGCTTTTCCTAAAGCTATTACTAGTACATTTTTGCTCCCCATCCCCAAATCGAAGCATCCGAAATCTTTCACTGATTATCGGCCTATTAGTTTATGTAACTTTGTGAATAAAATTTTCTCTAAGTTACTGGCTAATAGATTAGTTGATGTACTGCCTCGTATTATATCGCCGGAACAAAGTGGTTTTGTTAAAGGAAGGGAAATTGTCGACAACATTATTCTTGCCCAAGAAATGGTTTCGGTTATTGATCACAAACAATGGGGAGGGAACTTGGCTTTAAAACTCGACATGAGTAAAGCTTATGATAGGATCAACTGGGCATTCCTACTGCGGGTCATGAAGAAATTTGGCTTTAGTGATGAATGGAGCACTCTGATTTTACATTTGCTTGACAATGTTTGGTTTTCTACTCTCATAAACGGGAGGAGATCGGGATTCTTTCATGGTCAGTGTGGCATACGACAAGGAGATCATATTTCTCCAGCTTTATTTATTATTGCATCGGAAGCTCTTAGTAGAAGTCTTATCCACCTCAACAATAATACTGCTTACTCGGGATACTACTCTCCACGAGGTTGCCCAAGGGTGTCTCATCTTGCTTATGCGGACGATTTGTTGATCTTCTCTGGTGCTGACAAACGCTCAGTTCATATGCTCATGCAGGTCATCAACAGATATGAGGTCAACTCGGGTCAGAGGGTTAATGTGTCTAAATCTGCTATGATGTTATCAGATAAGATCTCTACTGATACTGCTAATGGCCTTCAACGGATGACAGGTTTTCAAATTCAAAATTCTGCCATGACCTACTTGGGATGCCCTATCATGGCTGGAAGACGCAATGCCACTATGTACGACGAATTGATAGGCAAAATTCAGATGAAGATCTCGGGGTGGAACAACAAACATCTTTCTTATGGCGGCAGGCTAGTTCTCATCAAATCTATCCTTGGTTCTATGCCTGTTCACTGTCTTTCGGCTAGCAATCCGCCTATCTCGGTTTTAAATCGTATTGAAAGCATGTTTGACAGTTTCCTTTGGGGCTCGAAAGATGGCATGCCTAAACGATCGTGGCTTCGATGGGAAAGGGTGGCTCGACCGACTGTGGAGGGAGGACTAGGCATTCGTCGACTGGGGGATGTTCTGGATGCATTGACAGTGAAAATGTGGTGGAAACTTCGCTCAACTAACTCTCTTTGGGCGGTATACATGAAGGCTAAATACTGCTCTTTCTCCCTTCCTGAATACGTCGAACTTACATCTGCTGCATCACATGTATGGAAGCGTATGATTCGGGGAAGAAGGCTGGGCGAGGACTTTATTCTTGAAGACCAGGACAAATTCATTTGGACTCCTAGCCCGTCCAATAAGTTCTCGATCACGTCGGCCTGGAATCAAGTTCGCCAACAATATCCTCAGCAGGTATATCTCAAGAACATCTGGAATAAATGTATGCCTTCTAAATGGTCGATTGTTCTATGGAGAATTATTTATAACAAGCTACCTACGGATGATAATATCCAAAAACTTGGCTTCTCCATGGCGTCGTCATGTCATTGTTGTGTTCAGCCGAGTAGTGAGACAGTCTTACATATATTTGGTGAAGGAGAATTAGCTTCTGTGGTTTGGAGACACTACCAATCTATCTTGGGCGTCCGCTCTAGAAGAGGAGACATGCTGCAGCGACTCCAGGACTGGTGGAAGAAGAGACAGAAGCATGCAAAACAGTTGATTGTTGGAGCCATCTGCTGGGTGTTGTGGAAGAATCGTAATAAATGGAGATACGAAGCTTACTCCTACTCTTCGCTACAGTTGATATCTGAAGTTAAAAGGCAAGTGAAGAAGATCTTGATTCGGTGCTCTCACTCAGAGGACCCTTTACTCTAGTTTATGATTATGTTGTTTTGCAGATCTTTTGTAATGGATACTTTCCATCTTATAAATGAATAAAGTAGTAGTGTTTTAAAATATATATATATATATATATATATATATATATATATATATATATACATATATATATATATATAAAAAATATATATATATATATATATATATATATATATATAAACAAGTGTCCAATAGGGATTTTCCCATTAGGACACGATACTACTCATAGGACACCTCTACAAGTGTCCAAATGGACACGAAATGGACTCGAATGGACACAAAACCATAGGGGTTATTCCTATGGGTCAAAAATCAACCTATATGCATGTAGGGATGGTTTAGAAGAGAGGTTATACCTTCCGGGAGAGAGATTCAAAGGAAAAAGCCTTCCGACACGTAGAGATTCCAATAGGACACGAACGAGCTCTGAATCCTTCCAAACTTGGCTAGCACCTTCCTTTCATGGAGTAGAGAAGTAATGGAGGAGATTTGGTGAAAGAAATAATGGATTTGGAGATAAAATCACTAGAGGTTGCTCTCTAAAAATTTGGGGAAGAACAAGAGAGAGAATGGAAGAATGAAATAATGAAATGAACACAAGCCTATCCCTCCTTACTTGGCCGGACCTAATGGCTGAAATATCCCCATTTTGAAATGACAAAAATACCCCCTCTAGCCTATTAACAATACATTAAAAAGGGGGTTTAAGTCGGGGGCTAGTTTGGTCATTCTAACACACTAATCTAATTAATCCTAACCCAAATAAATTATCCTAGTCACTAACTAAAATAAATGACATGTGGGCCATGGCTAACTAGTGTGTTGGTCTACTAGAGTCAAAACTACTCCGGGTCCCCGTTTCAAGTCGGATTGAGCTGAAATTCGAACCCGACTCAAATAACCCCAAAATATTACAATAAATAAATAAATAATTTCAAAATAATCTAAAAATGAAAAATAACAAAAATACCCCTATTTTTGGAAACTGGGGGTGACACTTTCTGTCCTTGTAGATAGGGTTATTGCTAGATGAGTGTTTTCCTTTGTCTTCGAGCGAAAGAAAACTCAGTCCCAGTAATTGTGCGTCTCGAGCTTTTCTTTTAGCCGCATCTGCCTCGGTAATGAAAGACGTCCATTCTATGCATGGAGCACTGTGCCACAATTTGATTGTGGGGAGAATGTTCTTACGACACGTATCCATAAGCATAGGCTTGGGTATACCAGGTGGTAGCCTCAGAGCTGCCTGACGGAAACGCTCAATGTAAGTGCATACCGATTCCTTCTCTATCTGGGTATTATCCATGAGAGTGGACATCGTCATGTCCATTCCTCCTTCGTAGAACCGAAAAAGAAAGAGACGCTTCAAATCATCAAACGATGAGAAGCACTTGTCGGAGAGCCTGCAAAACTATTCGTAGGCTACCCCATATAATGCCCCTACGAATATATTCGTAAGCAGAGCATCATCTTTTGACAGATGCCCCATTACTAAGGCAAAGTACCTCAAGTATCGATGAGGAGACTCCTTCGCATCGAATGGAGCGAGCATCTGTGGCTTGTATTTGGGAGGATATACCACATTATCCCATTCACAGGGATATGATTACTGCATCTCCATCTTCTGGAGTGATTTTTTTTCTCTCGCGCATCAAAGCGAGCGTACAAATCCTTGAGAGCCTGTTGCATGTCGTTAACATCGTGGGTCCATTCGTTGATGGAGTAGACGAATGCGGTAGTGATTGGTCCATGATGGGAGTAGAATAGGAGTGGGCGCATGAAAAGGTGCATTGGACTCCGCATTCGTTCCCGGATCTTAATTTGCTGGAGTAGAAGTACTGGATGTCAATTTGTCTTTGATCTCCAGTACAATAGATGTCAAGGCCTGTATGGTTTCGTTTAACGTATTCAGGCCCATCTCCAAGGCCTTTAATCGTTTTTGATGGTTAGAACCTTCTTTGCCTCCTGTGCCATCACCTTCGGCTATGAAAATGAATATCAGATGTAGAGAGGTAGAGAGGACTGTAGATCTTTCACTTTCTGGTTCAGACACCTGAGTCTCGTCATCCGAAGGGTAAATAAGTAGGTGGTGGTCATCCTCCGACTCGATGTAATTGCTACCCCATTTTATTGGTTGCTTGCACCCACGGAGGCATCTGTGTCAGTTCCATACAGTCCCTCATTGGGTTAGAATGAGAGATTATCATGAATGGTGGGAGGTTGGATCCTCCCAGCTTATGACATTAGCTTGGTCTGAGTGTGGGTGTGTTAGAACACACCCGTGCTGGGTACTGACGTCTTATTGCCTCCAAGTCGGTCCTTAGATTTGTTGGTCGAGGAGGAAGGGTTCTTAGAAAGATTCTTGAGATATGGAGAACCCCATGTCGTGTTGCATGAAGCAACAAAGAGTTAATCTTCTTTTTCATTCGATGATCCTTTGCCAAGTCTCTGGTGGACAGAAGTTGCTGGTCGCAGTCGTTGGAAAACGGACTGCCTCTTCGGTGGCAGTACTGCTATTTGGCAACAACAACAGTTGATGGTGATTTTGGCACATGTGTGCCTTGGACTAGACACGTTGTGCGCAGTGAATCCTCCCTCGCTTGTGCTTGCGAGAGATCGTGTTGCACAGATTAGAAGTCTCCACACATATACTAATTTTGTACGCGAAAGAAAGCTGTGCGCATGAGTGCAGATGTGAAGGTAGCGTCCTTCTTCCCAGTTCCTGTGTGCTAGATACGCTTAGGTCCTGGTCAAAGAGTTGCTCGTAAGGCAGACTCACTTCATGCTTACAGCAATACTGTTTGCATGAGTCTATCCACACAGTATGCACCCCCTGGCTTGAATCATGTGCATGAGTGCTCAAGTAATAGCGAGGTTTTACTGGTCGAGGTATCGAAGCACTCAAACCAGTTTTGTACAGCTTCCTATTGGCTGCATGCGTGACTGTCAACGTAGGCCTTTGATCAGCTGTTAGCATAGCACGTTGATTGTATGAGGCGTGTAGCCTTGGACTTCTTCCTACTACCCCTGGAAGGTGTATAGTATTCCGAGTCCAACATAATGGTTGGCGTAGCACTTTGGTCGCGTAGGGCGTGTGCTATCTTGGATTTCTTCGTGCCATCCCAGGAAGGTGCATGGCATTCAGAATCCAACATGGTTGTTGGTATAGCACGTTGATCGCACAAGGGGCGTGCTGCCTTGGATCTCTTCACGCTACCCCTAAAAGGTGTGTAATATTCATAGTCCAATATTGCCTTACCCGATGGGTAGGAAATTGTATCAAAGACAGAAGTTCTCGTCTGCACAGCTATCTTCATGCGCAAGTGGGAAGCTACGTACGTCTTCCTACGCTATGCCTTCGTGAGACCTGCAGCATGAGAGCTGTGCTTCTTATTGCGCTTCTCCGCAACGGGAGATGCCAATGAAGTACAGCACCAGCGATCGAAGGCGTCTTCGTTGCTTCACGTTCAAAGGGTTCTGGAGCACATACCCCTCCTCCTTGCTACTCGTTGTAACAGTCTTGCGCACCCAAGTACGTCGAGTGTTCTTCAATTTTAGGAACTGTTTCGAAGGGCTCGACTTCTCTTCAGAGAGGAGATCTTCAAAAGCTTATTGGTCGAAACATACGACCAACTTCTTTTGAGAAGACCCCAGCAAGTTATCGTCGAACTACATCACCACCTTCTCGTCAAAAAAAAGGAAGTCTCCAGCAGAGTCGCCATCTTGTTTGCCAGGACAAAAGTTATACGAACTTTTTATATATTAAATGTGAAAAGAGTACAAGACATTCCTAAACAGGAGATCTAAGTAAAAAAACTTTTAGAAAAATATGACAATGAAGATCGAGCATTACAGCGGCTCCTTTACTCCGTTGACGATCTGACGACGAATTGAACTTGCTCTGACTTTCTGATGCTTGTGAGTGGAACTCGGGGTTGCCAATCAAGAAGACACCGAAGATCACTTGAACGAAGAAAAACTTCTTCTATTTATAAGCAACCACATATACAATGTGCCAAGGGTTTCAGCGTGTAGAAGATTTCGAGGAATATCCGTAGGTAACTGCTCTGTAAAGGCTTCTGCTGAGCTGACATATGGCGGTCGTTTGGAATTCTTTGTGATTGAGATCCTGGAAAGTTATCATCCTACATCAATATGACCGATTAATTAACACATGGTGTGTGCCTACTACTTGATGACTTTGCTTAAATAAAATCGACTAGATTTTGCTCCTATCGAGAGAACGAGTGTTTAAATAAACTGGAGTTTGATCTTATCTCAGGAGCGAAGGAAATAAATAGAATCAAATTTGATCATATCTAAAAAGATATAATAGTTTAAACAAACTGAATTCGACTCAATCTTAGGGGTGGCAGTTTAAACAAACCGGATTTGATTATATCTGAAAAGATACAGCTGTCACACTGTCCATGTGGCATGATGCCATATTGTAGGGGGACTGCATGTTATATAAGCTATGCTTTTGAGAGAGTTCAAGCTACTATGCTTTTCGACGATGAGGAGGCTGCTGTGGAGGCGATGAAGTCACTACACTTTTGGGCGACGAGGAGACCGTACTCTTGAGACAACAAAGTCAATGCACTTTCAGGCGATGAGGATACTGTGCCCTTGAGGCAACGAAGTCACTGCACTTTCGGGTGACGAGGAGACTGTGCTCTTAAGGCAACAAAGTCACTGCGCTTTTGGACGACAAGGAGACTGTGCTTTTGAGAAGCTCTGAAGGGTCAAATGAAGGAGCCATTGAAGGGTCTATGCTTCTGGGCAGCTATAAGAGCTGCACTTTTACGAAACATCTGTCACCCCCCGATTCGGGGAATCTTTCGTTCCCGCTTCGATTCGCGCTGAATCGTTCGTCCTCGCTAAGACGTGATGTCGTACAAGTCTGGTGTTGCACTTGTACAAGACAAGAACGTGCACTGTTATGTCATTTAGAAACATTTGAAATCCAGCCACATTTCAAAAATATTGAGGACATAATATAGGAAGAAGAAATACTTATTTTATTGATAATTGTAGTCAGAATACAACTTTTCTCGATAATATTTGAAATGCCTTTTCGGCTACATTGATTCATGAAAAAAAAGTACAACTGATAGGTTGCCATGAAATAACTTCCCGTTCCATAGATCATGCCCCTTTAGTACTTTGAAATATAAGCAGCAATCTTTTGAAAACTCCACAATACTTTGTGTCTTTAGGAAAAACAACTTGAAAGTAGTAGCAATTCAGAAAGCCTTAGTTCGGTCGTGCGCCTGAGCCTTCTCCAGTACCTGTGGAGGAGGGGTCAGCATATTATAATAATGCACTGGTGAGCCCCGTTGGCCCACTCAGCTAAACCAATATTTTATTAATGACAAGTATTTTAAATCATGAACTTATTAGGAACAGGCAACATTCAGAGTAAATCAAAATTTAAATAACATGGTATTTCATGAAACCATGTTTACTTTACCATCGGCCGAATCCAGGTTTCCTACATAAGATACAGGATAATAATAATAATGATACTTACCGTCCCTGCATAAAATGATCATTAGCATGCATCCTGACTACATGGCCACCAGCGCTGTTAAACCATATGGACATTTTTTTCGAGATTCCCCTCTCTTGAGATCTCGGGTGGTTATCAAAATAATCGAAGGAAGAGACACATGGCGCGTGTCTATTGCTAGAAATCCTCTGTTTAGATGAAGCCGAGTAGATCTTGGATTTCATCTCAGAGTAGGATTCTGTTTGATCTTCAGGAGGCTATCGGTTTAAACAACCCGACTTGATACGACCTTTATCAAAAGAGCAAACTTCGTCCTTATCTGAGTTTTAAACCAATTGATAAGATATTTGCACTTATCAATATGATCAACATCTGTCATATCTTTGAAAGTGGTGGTTTAAACAAACCAATTGGGTGAAACCATACAACCTGTGCCTCTAACGAGGTCTTTGTGCTGCTGCGCTTCTGGTACGATGAGTAGACTGTTCTCCTGGAGAAAACAGAGCATTTGTGTTTTGTGCGTTTGAGCGACGAGTAGGCTGTATTTCGAATAGTAAAGTCATTGTGCTTTAGGGCAATGAGTAGGCTATGCTTCTGGCTAACGAGGTTACTGTGCTTTTGGAGCGGCAGACGGACTTGTGTTAGATGCAATGGTATTTCCCAAGTCTTTGATGAAGGGGGTTGAGCTTCTGGGTCGAAGAAGAGGTCTGCATCGTTGAAGCTGGGATGATGTGAAGTCATCAACAGTTTGTGCCTTCTTTTGGTGCAGGAGTGTAGCTCCGCTTCTGGTTTGAAGAAGCTAGCTTTGAAGGCTTCTTTAAAAGCAATTAATGACAGCTCTTTAACGGAATGACTCTCTCTTAATTGCCACCGTTACTTGGGTAATTTCAAGTGGAGTTTTAATGCTCTAAGACTTAGTCGAATGAACCAATTTAATGAGGTTCATCATGTTGAGTCTTAGGTTCATCCCATTAATGTGGGAATTTTGATCGATGTCCCGTGGCCTATGTCTTGGACTATTCCGCCCTATAAAAAGGGAAAGTTTCTTCCGAAGAGCCACATCTTCCTTTTTTTGTCCTTCAACACCATGCTGGCTCCAGACTTAGCTTCGAGCGGCCTTTGGCCTTGCCTAAGTTGGATTTTGGTTGAGGATCCCTTCGTTCCAAGGAGCTGTGCCTTTGTAGAAGAACTGTTGATGAGCTTCGGGATGTGCTGGAACGTTTCTCGTGGGGAGTTCGAACCTGAGCGACATTTTGGAGGCCTTGGAGGTCCTGATGATCGAGTTTTGTCTGGTTGCCAATATGAAGCGCCGTAGGTTGTGCTCTGTCCTGCTCATTGGCAGTTGTATGCTTCTGTTAGGCTGGAAGAGCCAAAGAAGTTGATGTGCTTTTGAAAAGGCCTCCTGTCGTGCTGTGGACTAAATTATTGCTTGGGCCATTAGCTGCTTCAGGAAGAGCTGCACGTCTGAGAGGGGGTGCTGTGGTGACAGGCTCTGATGGCGACTGTATTCACATCTTCTATCCACAGTCCCTCCTCTCATGATGATTATACTGTGAAGATGAACCCTAGCATAGATCCGTAGGAGTTTTTAGTTCAGCATATGTAATCACAAGTACTTTGTAACAGATCCTTGTAATTACGAAATCTTCTTTTATGTAATCGTGATGAATCTGTAATAGACTCTTGTAGCCATGATTTAATAAAAAGAACTTTTCTTGAAATTTTCATATGTTTTTTGTGAGTTTGTTTTTTCTGTTGGCGTACTTTTTCGTCTGCACTTTTGTGAAGTTGGGTTGGTAGCGAGAGCACCAACATACGATGTTCGTCATCTGCAACTTTGTGAAGATGGGTGGGTAGCGAGAGTACCCACTTGTGCCTTGTGTCACCCTGTGCTTTTTTATGCTTCTACAAGACCCCTTTCAAATTGTCCGGAACTTGAGTCGAGCTCGGGATACTTTGAAAAGAAGCATGACACGTATTTCTTTGTCGGTGAAATGCCCATCATGTCTGCTGTCAGGTTGATGTCATGCTTGGGCTCTAGCATTAAATACCTAGTGAGAAAGGACTCGACGTTTTGCAAGGCTTCGTTGAGCGCATCTCGAATATCTTTGGAGAGACAGAGGATCTCGAAGGGTGACAATCTAGTCGGGGTATTGGCTAGCTGTGCCAGTATATCAAAGTTATAGGGTTTGATAGGCCCTACTGCCAAGTCTTTTCTTATAGGTTTGTCTAAGCGAACCTCCTTTTGCTTCTGCCTATCTGCGACAGGAGTCTGAGACGGGCCTGCTTCTGATGTATCAGAAGCAGTGGTTATAGTTGGTGGAGGTGTTGCCTTCTCTGGAGCTTGGTTCTCCTCTTGCTGCCGTACCGAACGAGTGGTTACCAGGGTGTCATCGGTCGATGACGAGACCGTACGACATGTCCTGACCTTCTTTCCTTTGATAGAGGGGGTTGTAGGTACCATCATGTCGGGAGTAAGGTCAGGATGGACCCACATGACCTCGCCTCATGGTGTGGAGAACGGGATGAGCCCTTGAGCGTTGTCACAAGCTAGTGGAATATTGACTACTTCCATTGACGCCCTCGGGATGGGGATGACCCCGTCCTGTGCCTCCGTTGTTAGGAAACTTCCAAATTGGAGAGTATCCATGTTGGCCGTGATAGTCTTTTCTTCATAGTCAAGTGATATGACTTTGGCGTCTATGAGGCACTGAATCTGTCTTTTCAATACGTAACAATCTCGTATCGAATGGTGGATATACTGATGAGAATGGAAATATTTAGGGTTGTCCATCTTCCCCACTTCGTCAGGGCGCTTTGCTATTGGGAGAGACAGCTTGTCACTCTTTGTCAGCATATTGAAGAGTTCTAGGGTATCCTCGTTGTTGAAGGAGTAGGTCTTCCTCGGCTTTTGCACTTCTGCATACTTGGGGTTCATGGTTACTGAACCTTTAGAGATGTTGATGGTCATGGCTTGTTTACCTTTTTCGTCCTTGGGGTTGTTGCTAGACGAGCGTCTTCCCTTGTCCTCGAGAGAAGGAAAGTTTAATCCCAGGAGCTGCGGATCTTGGGCTTTTTTTTGTGTCACATCCGCCCCTGTAATAAAAGGCATCCACTTAGTGCAATGAGCACTGTGCCACAATTTGATTGCAGACAGTATGTTCTTGCGGTATGAGTCCATAAGCATGGGCTAGGGCATGCCAGGTGGTAGCCTCAAAGCTGCCTAGCGGAAGCGCTCTATGTATTCGCGGACATGCTCTTTCTCTCTCTGGACGACCTCCATGAGAGTGGACATCGTCATGTCCATCCCTCCTTCATAGAATCGGTCGATGAACAGAGTCTTCATATCCTCAAACGATGAAATACAGTCGTCCAGAAGACTGCAGAACCACTCATAGGCTACCCCCTACAAGGCACCTATGAATATGTTGGTGAGGAGGACATCGTTCATTGGTCCTATTACTGAGGCGACAAGTATCTTCGAGGAGACTCCTTTCCATCGAAGGACGCAATCGTCTGCAAATTATATTTGGGAGGGTAGACTACATTGTCCCACTCGACAGGATATGGCTGCCGAATCCCCATCTTCTGGAGTGCTGCTTGCTTCTCTTTGGCATCATAGCAAGCATACAGTTCCTTGATGGCCTTCTATACCTCGGTTGGCATTGCAGGTCCTGTAGTTGATGGAGTAGACGACGATGGTGCCGCTTGGTTGATGATGGACAGCTTACTGGATTCGTCGTTAGCTGTTGGGTCAAGCGCAGGTGTAGAGGCAGTGGGGACCAAACTCCCATTGATCTCCAGTATGATAGAAGACAAGGATTTTATTGTAGCATTTAACGTATCTAGGCTCGTCTCGAGAGCTTCGATAAGTTTCAGCTGGCCAGGTGCTTCACTATTGTCCGTCTCATCGCCATCGGCCATAAATACAGACCTTGTGTGTGGATGGGTGGAAGGATAGTCGACCCTTCGCTCTCCAACTCAGATGCATGCACCTTGTTGTCTTGAGGATGAACTAGAAGGTTGCGGTCTTCCTCAGACTCATTGTGGTTGCTAACCCCAGTCTGGTGGCTAACTGCTCCTGTGGAGGCACCGTATCATATGGTTCCTCTTCAGATTGGAATACGGCATTGTCATGGACGGTGGGGGGTTGGCTACCCCCGACGTCTGATGTGGCACCCAAAGGAGATTTGGAACGCGTGCCTTGGAACACACCTGTGTTGGGTACCTTTGCCTTGCTACTCTCGGGCCACTTCTTGGGCTTGGTGGCCGAGATGGGAGGATTCTTGGACAACTTTTTGAGAGATTGAGAACCATGTGCCACGTTGCATGTAGCAACATCAAGTTCATCTTTATCTGCTCTTGCCGACCCCCTGTCTAACCTCTGACATTCAGTTGTCGCCAGTTGTAGTCTTTGGAAGACGAAACGCCTCCTCGACGGCACAGCGGCTGCCTGTTGACAGCAACAGTTGATGGTGATCTAGGTACAAGGATGTCTTGATTTAGGCGTACCCTGTGCCGCAGATTCCTCTTCCGTCTTACGCTTGTGTGAAAGCATCAAGTCCTCCACCTCTATACCCCCATTGTATGCGTAGGAAAGCTGCGTATGGGTACGATCAGAGAGGGTCTGGCAAGCCAGACTCCTATCATTCTTACAGGAATGCTGCTTGTATGAGTCCTTATCCATGGCATGTACCCCTGGCTTGCATCACGTACAGGAGTGCTCAAGCGATAGAGGGTTTTAACTGGTCGAGGCATCGAAGCACGGGGACCAGTTTTGTATAACTTCCCATCGGCTGTTGTGACTGTCAACGCAGGCCTTGGTCGATCATTTGCGTAGTACATTTGTTGTATGAGGTACGTACTGCCTTGGATTTCTTCCTACTACCCCCAGCGGGTGCATAGTATTCAGAATCCTCTCGCCTGATGGGAAGGCAATTCTGTCGAAAACAGATCTTCTCGTCGGCAATGCTTCCTTTGTGATGGGTTGAAACATCACGCGGTTCCTTCGATGTTGTGCCCTCGTCAGGACTGCTATAGGGACACTGTCTTCCTCGTTGTATTTTTCCAAAGTAGGAATCGAGTGAGGAGGCATGGCCGTAGTAACCGAAATCTTCTCCGGGGCTTCAGCATTTAGAGGGTTCTGGATCGTAGTCCCCTCTGTCATGTTGCTTGTCGCAGCCACCTTAGACACCCAGACACGTCGAGTCTTCTTCGGATTTATGAACCGCTTCGAAGGACTTGACTTCTCTTCATAAAGGAGATCTTCTAAAGCTTATTGGTCTAAGCGTATGACCAGCATCTTTTGAGAAGATCCCAGTAAGTTGTCGTCAGATTGCGTCACCACCTTCTCGTTGGAGAAGAAGATAGTTCCCAGCAGAGTCGCCATTTTGTTCGACATCACAAAAGGTTATACGAACCTTTTGTTTATTGAACTTGAAAAAAGGTACAATCGATTCCTATGCGAGGAAATCTAAGTACAAAAATTTTGGGAAAACATGACGGTGGAGATCGAGCACTGCAGTGGCTTCTTTACTCCGTTGACGATCTGACGACGAGTTGTACTTGCATTAGATTTCTGGTACCTTTGATGGAACTCTAGGGTTCCCGATCAAAAGGATGCCGGAGTTGAAGACTTCGAAGCTCTGCCTTTTCACTACAAAAATTCATCGATTTAGCGACGGCTATATCCGTCAAAAATCCATCGATAAATGTAATTACCGATGGATGGTCGACGGATATTGGTTAAAAAGGTCGTCGGAAAAAGCCTCGTCGCTAACTACAATCCGTCGGCAAGTTGTCACCCAGCGACGAATTAGCGACAAACTGCCGTCAACCATACTCGTGTAGTTTGCAACGACTCGCCGACGGATTACCGTCAAATCACGTATCAAAAGAAGTAATGACGTATCACTTACTGACGGACATATCCGTCGCTATTTGGTCGGTAAATGCGTATCAGAGAGTTTCTGATATGCAAATTCTGTCGCCAATCAGTCGCGAATGGTCGCTAAGTTTTGGCGGATTCGCGACAGAATACCGACGGAATATCCGTCGACCCGGTTCTGTGAATTATTCATATTTCCAAAACATTGGCGACGGATAATCCGTCGTTACTCCGTCGTGAGCCGTCGCCAACCGGTCGACTTTTAGCAATGGATTATCTGTCGTCAATGTTTTACCGAGTACTAGCGACGACATACCGACGAATATCTGTCGGCCCTGTCTTGTGAATCTTTCCTTATTCCAGAACCTTGGCGACGGATAATCCGTCAGCATTTAGTCGCGCATCCGTCGCTAACTGGGAATCCCCCAGTTAGTGACGGATAGTCCGTCGGAAATTGGTCGCCAGTCCGTCGGTAGCTGGAAACTTTTTAAAAAAAAGCATAAAACTGGACATTTCCAATATACACAATTCCAATATACAAAATACACAAATAATCCCAAGCAATTAGAATATACACAATTCCAATATACATAATTTCAATATACAAAACACACAAATAAACACGCATAACACACAAATAATCCCAAGCATTCAAATTTTTCACACAAAACACACAAATATTCAATATTTAAACATTTTTCAAAATATCCAATATCCACAAACACAAACAAAATAATCCCAAAAATACAAACATCAACGACGAGGGGTGCGATCGTCCGCTGGTGGTGGTACTCCCTGCTACGCCCGACTCATATACTCGTCTACCAAGTACGGCAGTAATCCCTCTAAGACATGGCCTGAAAGTTGGTGCAGCTGCTCTGGCGTCATCATATCAAGGAGGGCCGTCAAAGTAGGAGGAGGTATGATAGGGGCAGTAGGGTAAAAAAAAAGATGTCCGGCGGAAGAAGGACCGACAGCACTAGAAGGACCGGCAGCACCAGTAGACAGACCGGAACGGATGGACCGGCAGCACCAGTAGAAGGACGCAGGTACATGGACAACTGCTTTCGAATCTCCGACATCGCCTCGTTCAGATGCACAAACTGGGACCTCACATCATTGTCTGTTGGGGCCGCGGGAGGAGGCGGAGGAGGTGGAAATATCAGAGTCGCCGAGTACAAATTAGCCAGGGAGCCAACTCCGTACACGCGCCCTTTCCTATAGCCGCCGACGGTATCTACGAAAAAGTCCTCGTAGCGAGTGGCCGTAGAAGAGGGCATCCCGACGGGTGTCGTTTCGCGGACATCCTCGGGAGCAGATGGCCGAATCCGACTAAGGGCCTCACGATACGCAGCCTATCAAATAAATGTGTTTATTATACTATAAGTTTACCTAAGTTATAATCTAAATCCTATGTTACCCTAAGTTATAGTCTGAATCCTAAGTTTACCTAAGTTATTGTCTGAATCCTAAGTTTACCTAAGTTATTGTCTGAATACTTATAATTCTAACATAAATCTCATAAACGTAAGTACTTACATCCGTCGCCTTGGCCCTTTCGTCGACAAAGCTCCCGTCCTTCCGCCTCTTGTGGACATGTTGGAATACATCGTGCATGGTGACCGAGTCAGCAGGTTTTTCCTCCTTCAACGCCTGTTGGGTCTGCATACAAAATATTCGTAGAATTTAATTAATTAAGTATATTAATAGTACCGAATTAGATAGTGAATGAATTTGCGGTATCTCACCAGATCTGCAAGCGTTGCTGCGTGGGGCTTTCATCCCCCTGTATATAGCCCCGCGGCCCGTTGGTTCGCTTTCGCTTTTTCCGATTTCTCCTTGAAGGCAGGAGTATCCATCTTCTCCAACATCTGCTCATAGTAGTCCTGCCGGAGCCACTCCTTCTTCGAATGCGCCATTCGAAGGTCATGAACCGCATCTTGAATCTTCTTCCTGCAGTGCTTCTATAGGTCTTGCGGATCGCCTCCTCACGATGGGCGGGCCACCAGTAGGTCCTCTGACATACAAATTCAATTATCACGATATTAAAAAATGTTTGATTAAAATGTAATTAATAATTAACCTATATATATATATATATATATATATATACCCTCATCTCGTCGAGCCAGAGGTACTACAAGTCTTGGGGCACCTCAGAGAAAATGACGTAGGGGCCATGGTAGTTGGTCCGGATAATCTGCCCTAGAAGCCTGGTAGTATCCTACGGGAAAAACCTACAAAGAAGCAACGACTGGATTATTAACTTGAATAAATGAAACAAATTTATTAAATTAACTTATATTTACTTACATGTTACCCGCGGGCCATAGCTCTCGTCGAAACATGCCCATCGTCCTCTCTGGTAGCGTGGGCTGATCCGCGGCTCCGTGCATGTACTCGCCAGTCACCGGATGTAACTGAATGTGGGGGTACTCCGGGGCCCACTGTCGCTCAGCCGCTGGTGGATCCACTGGTGGATCCGCTGGCGGAACGGATCCGCTAGCGGATGGAGACCCCCATCGACGAATGTGTCGATAGCCCCCGGGTACATCGACGGCGAGATGAGTCTATGCCCGGGGTACTCTCCGGCTCGGATCGCTAGATAGGGACACCGCCCGGAAAGGCTAAATGTGACCACGACCACCACCACGAGCACGACCACCACAACCACCACCACTACCACGGCCAGTACCACCAGCACCATCACGGCCCTCACCACCACCACGACGAGTGCTAACCATCATTAGGACGACAAGTGACGCCGCAAAGAAAAGAACAACTAGGAGTGCCATCTGCAACAAGAATATGCAGAAGTTTAAACTGAAATCACGTAATTGAAAGCATTTTTAATATATACTGATATTTATTCTAATCATCGTCATCGTCATCGTCATCGTCTTCGTCCTCATCCTCAGCCTCGTCCTCATCCTCATCCTCATCCTCATCATCGATTTCATATGTATCCTCATCCTCATCAAGTTCTTCTTCTTCTTCTTCTTCTTCTTCTTCTTCCTCAATAGTTGGGACAAGACATCTTTTCTTCCTGATTGACAGCTAAGTCTTGTGTATCAACCTCTTTCTCCCTTTTATTTTTCTCAACAATATTTTCAACATCCATGGTATCTGAATGTTGTACCAAGTATTAGGACTTTTCGATCTGGTCCTCTTGGTATGCTGAGTCTCCAACATTGAATGTATTTCTAGATTTAATCTTGCATACTGCCCACCAATCAAATCGATCTCTACGACGCCTTGGGTAGCTTGTATAGTAGACTTGAACAGCCTGACTTGCTATCGCAAATGTATCGGACCCTCTATACCTCATGCGATGATTTATATCGACGAATCCAAATTGTTTATCGATTCTCCAACCGATATTTGGTGTCATATCGAACAACTCATATTTGAATATCACAATATGCATATCATATGGGGCACTATATTGTAAATCTATAATATCCTGAAGTACTCCATAATAGTCAAAGTTCGGCTCATCGTCATAGATGGTGCCTCTTATGCAAACACCAGAATCCTTGGTACTAAAGCCGTCATTGAGAAATTCGACATTTATAGCATTCTGAGTTGCCTTAAACTTGAAGCCATTAATGACATAGCCTGGCCAAGTCTTTGCATGCTACTTCGGTCCCAATGCCAAATAACGAATACTATCATTTGTGAGTGTTGTTTCAGGCAATAAAACCTGTAAACAAATATTGATAATTTAAATATTTTAGATGCATATATTTTAATGGTAGCCATATAAATTATTATCTCAGTTACTTATGTATTTGCAAAACCAGGACGAAAAGGTACAATCAACCTCTCTTTGAAGTCCTTCATTGGTAATATCGGGTGTCCTCATTTGGACTTCATCTCTAAATACATTGTTAGAGAGTAAGAATTAGAGTAGTCAGTTACTTTACCAAATTAAAGATTATAATGAGTGTAAGTGTAGTCACTTACTTCTCTAAATCTCTCACTTCTTGTATGTCATAATTTAACAAGACATATCGGTGAGAGGCATCATACGCATCGTCAGTCAACCACTGTTTCTTACTAGCCCCAATAGGCTTGCCCCTTACATTGAATATACCTCCATCCTCAACGTCCACGTCATTCCTTTGAGGTCTATTTCGATTTATCTTAACATGAGTATCGAAATAAATGGAGCAGAAGTTTGATACCTCCTCAATAAGATATGCTTCGCATATCGAAGCCTCTATATGAGCCTTGTTGCCAACTTTCTTCTTTAAGTGGTGTAGGTATCTAGAGAGAGAAATTATCAGTGTAGTTTAAAATGAAATTCAACTTAAATTATATTAATTTTTATGTACCTCTCAAATGGGTACATCCATCGATAATGAACAGATGCACCGACACGGGCTTCGTATGCTAGATGAATCGGTAGATGCTCCATGCTTTCGAAGAAGCCCGGAGGAAATATTTTCTCTAACTTGCAAATTGTTAAGACAATCTTCTCCTCAAGTTCAACCATGTGTTGCACCGTCAACTTAGTTGAACAAATATCCCTGAAGAATATAGATAGCTCAGCCAATGGAACTCATACAGAAGAAGGCAACAACTCTCTCAACGCAATGGAAAGTAATCTTTCCATAAACACGTGGCAGTCGTGACTTTTTATTCCCGTTATCTTGCGTTCATTGAGGTCAACGCATCTAGACAAATTAGACACATAGCCGTCGAAAAATCTTAAAGTTGATATCCACTTGCAGATTATTAATCTATCTTCCTTGCTCAATGTGTATTGTTCTACCGGCTTAGTTAATTATCCTCCAGCTCCCCTTTGTATCAAGTTCAGATGAGGATGCTTGTATATCTCGACAATGTCTTGTCTTGCTTTTGGATTGTCCTTCGTCTTTCCTTTAATATCCATGACAGTATTGAAGATATTATCGAACACATTCTTTTCGATATGCATGACATCAAGATTATGCCTTATAAGATTATCTTTCCAATAAGGCAAGTCCCAGAAGATACTCTGTTTGGTCGAGTTATGGCTTTGTTCGAACCCCTCGACACAATTGTTCGATGGATCTTCAATTACGGAGGGCAAGTCCTTTACATCATCCTAAATATTGTATCCCGACAATCTGGCAGGCGAATGAAAAAATTCTTGTTTTCCAGCTCTGAACGCGTCCTTGTTCTTTCTCCAAGGATGACTCGCGGGCAAAAATTGACGGTGACAGTCAAAGAAAGAAGTTTTTCCTTCATGCTTAAGGCAGAACGCCTTACTATTTTCCATGTATATCGGACAAGAAATCCTGCCGTGAGTACTCCATCCCGACAGCATACCATATGCTGGAAAATTATTTATTGTCCATATCAGTGAATCTCTTATATGAAAGTTCTGTTTCCTGGAAATATCATAGGTCACGACGCCGATCTCCCACAGCTGTTTAAGCTCATCCACCAATGGCTGTAAATATATATCGATGTTCTTCATCAAATTTTTGGGACCCGATATGATAGCTGTCAAGAACATATAAGTAGTCTTCATACACATCCATAGTGGCAGATTATAAGGGGTAAGAATGACCGGCAAGCAGGAGTATTGAGATCCGACTGCCCGAAAGGGGCGAAGCCATCTGAACATAGCGCCAGCCGTACATTTCTAGGCTCTACAGCAAAATCTGGATAACACAAGTCAAAATATTTTCACGCCTCTCCGTCCGAAGGATGTGACAATCCTCCGTCGTCCTTTGTGCGTTCTTCGTTGTGCTACGTCATGTGTTCAGCTGTATTCAGAGACATATACATCCTCTGCAAGCGCTTTGTGATCGACAAGTAATGCATATACTTGTAAGGACGTCGTTTTCTAGTTGACTTTTATTTTTCCCTTACTGGCTTGTAACGATCCGCATTACAGAAGCTGCAACTTTCTATGTCCTCCTTCTCCTTGTAGTACAACATGCAACCGTTGTGACAACAATCTATCTGATCGTACCCCATTCACAGTTTTCGAACCATCATCTTTGACTTGAAAAAGTTTTTGGAAGCTCTTTTGATTCCTTCGGTAAGATCTCTCTCGCTAGTTGTGTAATCCGATCATAGCAAGCTTGTGGCAAGTTAAAATCAGACTTTATGCTCAACAACCGCATCGTCACTGATAGTACGGAATGAGTATCATAACCAGGATGTAGAGGAGTATCTGCATCCTGAAACATATCATAGAACTCCTTCGCCTCGGGATTAGGATCCTCCGGATCAAAATTAGGCCATACCGCATCGTACACCATATCTCGTACAAGATTCTGTAGGTCTCCATAATCAACAGAGCATCCTTCGTCTTCGATGACAAAATCCGTTGCAGCATTATCATTAAAAGCATAAGTAGCAGCATTCGCAACCTGTCTTTCCGCATATAGTTCACCTTGCGATGACTACATGTCATAATCATGTACGAAACCCTTACGAGTCAAATGATCTCTCACAGTCACCACTTCTTCGTAACGTCTATTGCGACAATTACGACATGGACACTTAATTTTGGTACCGACCATGTACTGAGCTTTGCTTATGGCATACTTAAGAAATACTTCCACGCCTGCCTGAAAATCGTCACTCACACCTATTCTGCTCTCGTGTTGTCGTTTGTACATCCATGTACAATCAAAGAAGTAACGATCCATCGCAGATTGGAGGTAAAAATATGTATCATAAGACTAATAGAATTACTATGTAATCATGTACTCACCAATAATCGGATGTAACTGGAGTACTTGGGCCTATCGTGTAGTAATTGGTGGATCTGCTGGTATAGGCCGGATGTACTTAGTATCGAACGTATCCGATTAGTATCGGTCTATCGGTTTGGTATAGGACGTATCAGATTGATATTGGCCTTAACAAATTGGTATCGTCCTATCCGATATGTACATGTTCGGCCGTATAGCTAGGATTCATATTGGCCTTATCGATTTGGTATTGGTCATATCCGATAGGTATCGGACGTGACGGATTAGTATCGATCGTTTCGGATAAGTATCATGGAAGGTTTAGTAACAACTAAACTTGGATTTCTCTCTTCTAGAGCTAGAATACCATTGCAAGAGAGTCACCAGATCGTGATTGGCCAGTTACAGTAACATACATGCTTCCTTTTCCATCAGAAAAAGTGAGATTAAAAAAGAAGCATGTATTTTTTGTAACTGGCCAGCTACACTCTCGTGACTCTCTTGCAATGGTAATCTAGCTCTAGAAGAGAGAAATTCAACTACAGTTGTTACTAAACATTCCACCATACTAATCTGATACTGCCAATACTAATCCGATATGCCGATACCTATTGGATATGGCCGATACCGAATTGATAAGGCCAATACGAATCCTAGCTATACGGCCAATACATATCGGATAGGACGATACCAATGCGCTAAAACCAATACCAATCGATACGGCCTATACCAAACAGATAGACCGATACTAATTCGATACGGTCAATACTTATAAGTACCTACAGTCGAGGAGGTTGATCCGTTGGTACATTCATGTATGATCAACGAAGTAACGATCCATTTCAATTTGGATGTGAAAATCTGTATCGTAAGACAAACTAAACATAATTAGTTCGATACCGATACCGATTCTTATACTCAACGAAATAGTCCGATACCGATACAGATTGGTGGTGGGACGAGCCATAATCCGCTGATTTGGTTTTGGTTTCGGTTTCGATTTCGAACAGACTAAATTTTAAAAAATTTGGTTCGTTTCCAATATACTAAATTTACTTATTCGGTTTCGGTTTTGAATATACTAAATTTGGTTCGGTTTCGGTTTTGAATATACTAAATTCGGTTCGGTTTCGGATTTCAATATACTAAATTTACTTATTCGGTTTCGGTCCAAAGTTTATATATACTCCTCTATATATATATATATATATATATATATATATATATATATATATATATAAAACTTGGCTACTCCCACCGTTTGTAGGAACTCGGGCTATCTCCCGGTTCCAAACCCGTTTTTTCTTTTCAATGAAGGCTTTAGCCAGTGTTTTAATTAAATATATATATATATATATATATATATATATATATATATATATATATGTGTGTGTGTGTGTGTGTGTGTGTGTGTGTGTGTGTGTGTGTGCCGAATATATATATATATATATATATATATATATATATATATATATATATATATATATATATATATATATATATATATATATATTCGTCGCACACACACTCACACACATATATATATGTGTGTGTGTGTGTGTGTGAGTGTGTGTGCGACGAATATATATATATATATATATATATATATATATATATATATATAGTATATATATATATATATATAATATATATATATATATATATATAAAATATGTGTGTGTGTGTGTGTGTGTGTGTGCCGGATATATATATGTGTTCGTGTGTGCGTGTATTTGTGTATGTGTGTGTGTTTGTTCCGACCCCCCGCGGCCAGATCCTAACCCCCTTCCCCCCCCCCCCCCCCCCCCCCCCCCCCCGCAGCCTACCCCACCATCCCCTCCCACCTTCACCCCACGGCCAGCGACCCCCTCCCGTAGCCCACCCCCAACCCCCCTCCGGGACCAGCCTCACCGCAGCCAGCCTACCCCCCTCCCCCCGCTTCCCACCCCCAACTCCTCCCCCGGGGCCAGCCTCCCCACGGCCAGCCCCCCCCCCCCCGCTGCCCGCCCCCTTCCAGCACCCCCACCCCAACCCGCCAGTACCCCCGCGGCAACCCCCACCCCCCCTTCCGCGGCCAGCAACACCCTCCCGCGGCCAGCACCCCCCGCTGCCCGTCCCCACCCACCACCGCCGGCTCCCCTCCGCCCCCCACCGCCACCCAAGAGAGAGAGAGGAGAGAGAAAAATTTGGGGGGAATGAAATTTTCCCCCCATCGGTTGAACTTAAGCTAGCTTTTGACTTAGCGACGGATAAAATCCGTCGCTACTCCGCCGTGAAATGTCGTATGGTCGACTGAATGTTCGTCGCTACTTAGTCGTTAATCTCACGCAATTTTTTTAAATTTTTTTAACCACATATTGACCACTTAGCGACGGCCTGTATGTCCATCGCTAATATCCTATCATCTGGTCGACGGATTATCCGTCGCTAAGTAGTCGTCAATTCCTCCGTCAACTAGTGACATTTTTTCGCAATTTTTTAACATTTTTTTGCCAATTAGTGACTACCGAGTGACTACTTGCCGACGGATTTTTATTTTTTTACTGTTTTACCGACGGCTTGTCGATGGATAGGCGACGGATGTTCACCCTTAAAAAAAATTTGGTGCACAATTAGCCGGGAAGTCGGCGCCAGGTTGTCGGTGGTCCGTCGCTACTGACGACGGATTTATTCCGTCGCTAAAACGCCGTCGCCAATTTACTGTATTTTGGTAGTGTTTTCCTTCTGCGTCTTTTCTCTTAGTGCGTGTCCTCCTTATCCTTTTTCTTGAAGGGAAAACTCCTTCTATTTATAGGGTAAAGGGGGCACATATGCGATGTGCACTCGGATTTGAGATATGAAGGAATCAGATGTCATTGTACGGTACGGGCTTCTGCTGAGCTGACACGTGGCATATGTCCAGATTTCCCTCTATCGAGATCTCAGGTGGTTATCAAATAACCGAAGAAGGAGACACATGGCGCGTGTCTATTGCTGGAAATCCCCTATTTAGATGAAGCAGAGTCGATCTTGGATTTCATCTCAGAGTAGAATTATGTTTGATCTTCAAGAGGCTATCGGTTTAAACAAACCGACTTGATACGACCTTTATCAAAATAGCAAACTTCGTCATTATCTGAGTTCTAAACCAATTGATAAGATATTTGTGTAGAGCCCCGACCCGCAAGATGCCTTATGATGGATGGTTGATTCGATGAAGCATTGTTGGACTTGGGAATATACGAAGGATCGCTTGGAAGGCTATACAATCATGACGGGAATCATCCTATGAATGTGAGTAGTGTTGAACCCTTCGAAGATCCTTTAGCTTCATGCTTAAAATAAAGGATAGTATGCTATGTTTCTTACTGAGTTGTTCGATAACACTTTGCATGGAATTCGGAAAGATAATGAAAGATAATAATCACCTGAACGTAAACTGTCGTTGCTAGATGAATTGTGTCACGACCCGCACCCAATGAAAGGACACGAGAAGTGAATACGCCTAGCCTACGCCGCAGTGTCGACGGTAGAACACTGTCCTGAGTCACAATCTCTAACACAGTCTAGAATAAGCTCCGAATGGAGAGTAAATAATAAGTAACTCAATCACAACACTAAGCTGGAATAGAAGAATAAATCTCGAAAGAGTCATAGATATAATAAAAGTCTAGGTGTAAACCACCAGAACAAAACTCAAGTACAACTCATAATATCTCAAATAGAAAGACAATAAAATACTAAGTCTCAGCTAGACTATGGGCAAGTCCTCAGCGACTGCTGGATCCTCCTGAGGGTCTATGTCACCGGTCTCATCTAAGCCAATGCCATAATAAGTAGGGCAGAACTCTTCATCATCACCTGTAAAAATTTAAAAATGCCCAATCAGGACGGAACGAGCACATATCTCTCACAACAGTTCATATCAGAATTGGACATATAAAGCAAGCTATAGAAAACTATACATGAATCGCTGTAAAGAAATCAACAAGAGAGATACTATAAGGTGAGATATAATATGATAAATAGAGAAATGTAACCATCTACGTGATTTAGAGCATGAATTGATTATGTAAACGGTTTGGGTTGCACATAGATAAACTATGGAGTTGCACATGGATACCTACTGGGGATAATGATCACATAACCAACTACACTCTCCCTGCCCCCAATCAATACACAAGGATCAAGACATGATATGTTATTGCACATGGATAACAACTACTTTATACATGGGACTCATATGGTCATGAGTGTACACGAATAACACATGAGTGCACATGGATAAATATGAATACATAGAGTACATGATGGCCACGATAAAGTACATGAACATGATATACTCGATGTATCCGAGGGGATAACATCGCATGAAAAGATCCAGAGGGTACTTATCCGTGTGAATATCGTGTCAGCATCAAGTATACTAGTCTATAACAAGAGAACATATCCAAATAAGTATGAAAAGATCAGAGAATGTACTCGCTTGGTAAACTGAACTGCTGATGATGAAGTGTAGCTAAACTGGGGCAATATAAACCAATTTAAAGTATACACGTGTCACAACCAAGTCTACAATATCAAAAGAAATAGCTACAATGCAAGACTACATGCTTCTAGGTCCCTTTTGGTCAAAGTCAACCCTTGGTCAACTCTGGTCAAACCTGGTCAACCTGGTCAAACCTGGGTCAACTAGTCCGTCTACTAATTTTTAGGTCATACACAAAATTCTAGGTCATTCGGAGTTTATTTGAGTTGAATTGGATCAAGTTTGACCCAAAGTTGACTTTTGTCAATTTAGTCAACTTGTCGGCCAATTCGACTAAACTAGGCTCAAAATGACAAACCAAATCTGTCCTAGGACTCCTATAGTTATATTCACAACTACAATCCACTCCAAGAGGGTTCTCAAGCATAAAATCTATACACAATATAGGTATATATACATACACATGTATTTACAATACAAGCCGACCTTAATTCTAACAAATGCTTGTGTGTGTGTGTGTGTGACCTGGAGATTACTGAAATGGGGTCAAATCTTAGATTAAAAACAGTAAAACACAACCATGGTATACCACAATTTAATATACTATATACATATAAACAAATAGAAAACTATCTATATGTATATATATATATATATATATATATATATATATATATATATATATATATATATATATATATATATATATATATCAATGCTCAAAAGGAAGAACAGCCAATGGTTTTTGAAATAGTTTAGCGAATCAAAATCTGGAATTAAATCCCCCTCGACCCATTCTCAACATATACGTATTAGCAATGGGTTTCAACAGGGTCTTCTAATGTATATATTTAATTATATATATACATAGCTACAAGGAAAACACATATGCTCATAAATAATAGAAAAATATGAAATAAATCCAAAAGTTGTTTCCCACAAATCCAAAACTTCATATACGTACCAAAAACTCAGATTTTACAAGTTAATTCACTGGAAATCAAAATTTTATATTTAAACTTAAAATCGAATTTAAAGAAAAACCCATTTTTTCACACAACGACCCAAAATGAAATATACACCAAATGAACCCGCGAAACTCGACATACACGTTGGTCTCGATCCACGTGATGCGCTCGTATACTCTCGGGTTCGAAATCGTGTCCGTGTCGTGTCCACAGAACGCGTATCGGAAATTCCTAATACTGCGTGACAACGCGTACTTATGCGTGCGTTCCCGCTCGATTGAGCGTCGCACACACAACAAAAATCTTCACGCTCATGCACATAGCTGGGGGGTCCTGGGGTAGGTGTAGGACATGGAAACACAGCGATACATCGAGCCGAGGCGACGCACACAGCCCCGCACCTGCACGCGGCCTGCTGTGCGTGCGCGCGCGCCCGCGCGCCCTTGTGCGCGCGGTTCCGTCTCCGTGGCTCGCTCTTCGGGCCACGCCACGACTCGGGGTTGGTCCTTCGGGTAGTCTAGGTATAGGTCGACGTGTCCCAGGTCCTGAAACGGGTCATCGTTGCGTCGTGTGCGCGCACAAAGTCCGTTTCAGCGACAAAAATTAGCCTGAATGCACAGTGTGGCTGAGCGGTGCACGTCGGATTTCTCCGCGCTCGCTCAAGGAAAAGACGTAAAACTTTACGAGCTTGGGGGCAGAGGTTGCCACCACATGCTCAAGAAATTTCAGGCAAAAATAAGGTCTGTGCATCGAGATACAATGCACTGACGGCAGGGCATGCACGGCCTCGTGCACGGGATCCGTGCACGTGCGTCCGATGCCCGAAACGCCGCTGAAAAGTCATCAATTTCAAATACGTCTTCACAAAAGTTTATTGAAATGATATTATCTAAACATCCATGAAGACAGAATCGAAAAATAGCAACTTTCTATCCTAAGCGGTATTTCGTCGAACACGTGCCGTAAAGGACCGACACGTGTCCGATACCGCCATCAAACGAAGTCAAAATCCAACCAAACTTCATGGGCAAGTCTAGGGAACCTATGTGGATGCAAAAATAAAAGAAATTCTAGAATAACTATGGTAGAATAGGGTTTACCTATTGAGTGTCGAAAACTCAATAAACGGAGTCCCTCGGTTGTCGTGTCGGCCGATTCCCCTCAAGCAATTGCCTCCGCCTCCTCATTAGCAATGCTTCAGTAGATCCTCCTCTCCTCTACGAGTGCAACGGAGTTCGTTTGGTAAGAAACGGACTCCGGAAGAAGAAAAATGGAGTTTTTGAGAAGGAGATCTCTTAGGGTTCACTTGTGGAGGCTAAAACTTCACAAATGAAAAAAAGGGGAAGGGTGTACTGTTGTGGGAGGCCAAGGTAGGGGTCTCTAGGGTTAGGGTTTCACTTGGGCTAATTCTTTCTTAAGTAAGAATAAGGCCCAAGTCAAAAAGGCTAAAAAGGCTTGCATGCAAAAGGCTTAAAAATCAATTAAAGCCTTCTAAATAAACTCAGGCCAAAAATAAATTCTAAAAATAAAAATAATAATTCTATGGCATGGTTAGGCTCCTATACAATGTCCTCTAAGGCTAAACCAATTGCTAGCACAACACAAGTCAACATATCTAAAAAAATTACAAGAAGGCCAAAATGGCTAAAAAGACTAAAATACCCTTCTATGAAAAAGTGGATGCTATAAATTGTATGCTTGTACGATGTTGCGATAAAATACATGACAGGTGAAGCAAAGTCCCAAATACTTGGACGGTGAGTATATCGAGCCTTAGCTCGATGAATAGATGGTAACACAGATGTTAAGACCCAAGAAATGGGTAGTGGGTATGCTTGAATTATGTCTGAATGAACGTATGCTAAACAGATGCTAAGTCCCAAGAATTGGACGGTGAGTACATTGAGTTTGGTTAAAAAGATGTATGGTATCAAAGATGTGAGAAAGGGTTTAGGTAATCACTTTCTATTATCCTGTGCCGATGTAGAATATAGATTTTCCTAAGACCCTGGATTGGGCATATGATAATGTGAGCGTTGGCTCAAGACAAGATGGTAAGATGGCAATACGAATGAGAATGGTGGCTGAGCATTTAGTTTTTCTTACCATGTATTATATGTTTTCTTCATAGATAAGTTGCATATACTAGCACGGTCATGGACAACTTGTATACAAGGTAGTTTCCAGAACGGTAATCTACGGCCACGAACCCGGTTCGTCCTAGGGGGAACAAGGATTGATGCCGACGTACTGGCATCGGTATACGGGACTTGCAGTGGGGCTAGCTACCTGAACTGCAAGGGCGTCGTTATACCTGTAAGATGGTCCAAGATGGCGTGTCGCCAGTGACCTTCATATAGATAGGTCCAGTGTTAATGATGTCTTATGCAGGCAGAGTAAGTTATTACTCAAATACAGGGAAGGATGTCGGCTATTGGTAAGAATCACCTGAACGATGATATTTATATTTAATCTTGATATTGTTTCTAACAATGTCTTGTGCAGGCTAAGTAAGTATTATAAATTGTATAGGGATGGCTATACGACCGTGGGTAAGAATCACCAAAGGGTGATATCTGTATGCTCTAAATTATGTTGGCTATGAGATTTTCATGCTTTACTTCTTGTCGGATACAAACATGAAATTGACCATAAGGCAACGAGAAAGGCCACTATTAATAATATTATGTAACATGATTACTTAGTGTTGTCTTCTTAGGTGAGTTGGGCCAGCACCGCTCGCCAGTATATTGATGATGTACTGACCCACGTTGTGGGCAATATTACAAGTATTTGTGTATGGGAGAAATTATTTGATCAGTGCTTGGCATCGATGATTCGGATGGGTGTGCAGAAGCTCTTCTTTCAAGACAATGTCTTCTGCTATACGGGACATAATGTATGGAACAGTGTAACTCAGTTGTACCAGTGAGATTGTAGCCAAATTGACAAGTTTATTGTAAAGAAGTCGGTATATTCAGTTGTAGCCTAATGGGCAAGTGTATACATTGAGTTGGCTATTCAGGAGTCTTGTAATCAGTTGTAAACTCTGTGTTCCGCTGCAAGTCTTGTAATCCATTACAATTATCAATAAAGAGACATTTCTTCATATCTTGTGTGACTTCAATTTATCTGCTTGATTTTGCTGCGTTATCGATGTTTTCTGAGAAATACCAGGAACTATAATGGTTTTGCCTTGTACAAGTGCAAACTAGACTTGTACGGCATCACGTCCGGTGGCTAGTTTTCGATCCTCCGGGATCGGATCGTGATAAAATAGTATCAGAGCACGGCTTTACATTCTTGGATTCTTATTCGATTTGTTTCAAATCAATGTTGCTACTAAGATGATTCTAAGCTGCTTTCGCGATGATTCAAAGATTGCTTCCGTGATTATTCAAAGTTGCTTCCGCGGTGAATCAAAGTTGCTTCCGCGAATACTCAAAGTTGCTTCTGCGATGAAATCAAAGTTGCCTCTATGATGACTCATAGTGCTTCTGCGATTATTCCGTATTGCTTCCAACTATTCTAAGTTGTTCCCTTGACTGAAAGTTCGTTGATCCTTCTAGCCGCTCACTGGGTGTTCCATACAATAAGTCTAAATATGTGGGTTGTGATATGTATGCTTTGTTCAATTTCTAAAAGATACCAAAACGAATAACAATGATGCGATGATAAGTTTGTGATGTATGCTGGATGTCTTATGTGTGGGATTCATTGAAGTCGATTGTTATGCAGCAATCGACTGTGGGTGATGGCATGGTATATTGGAACAGAATATGCATAGATTTTAGTGATTGGGAATCGACAGAATCTTGAGCCGGTATTTGTGGTCAGCATAACCACTGCAGGATGGATAGTCCATATTGGACATTGGTTTGGTGCGAAGGGAATATTATGTTGAGTATTGCTTGAGCTCTGAGTGGTATATGGTTTTACCCTCTTAGCGATAAGATGACCCTTGACGTGTTCATAATTTTGTGATTGGTTTACCTATAAGGTATTGGGTAGTATCGAATCGTAGCTGAGAATACGGTTGATACATGACGGCTAGGCGTGTCCCTTGATGATTAAGTTCGGATGACTCGTTGTGAGATTTTGATGTGTTCGGATGAACCATCGCTAGACTTTGACGGTTAGCATTATGTTGGGTAAAAGGATTGTAGGCTTGGCAACGATGGTGTGGTGTTGCTATTGAAAGATTTTGCGAGAACAACTATGGACCGAATATTGAACGATATTGGAATTGAGTAAAAGAAATTGTATGTTGGATATCGACAATTGATGGTGATGTTAGGCGCTTATCGGGATGTTGTGAATGATTTAGAAGATGCAGAGAGTTGCATCAATGACTGAAAAGTAGAAAATGGGCTTGAGGAATACATAATCTTAGCACGTTGTGAAGTTGCGCTTGAGAGAACTTGGTGTGTCCCGAATTAACACGTTATGACCCTTGACTATTTTGAGTCATAAGAATAAGTACTTGTCCCTTGATGCATGAAAGAGTATATGTCCCTTATGTAAGTCGAATGGATGGAATACATATAAGTATCGAGGTGCAGCGATATATAATAGACCCTGTCATTAGATGATGTTGTTGCATGAATAACAAGTTTGGTGGAAATATTGAATTGTTGGATTATGACTTAGCTAAGGAGTTATGTTATATCCACTAAGATGACCGATATACAAATGCTAGATGATCGATTGGTGCCATAGAGATTGGATCGATGCATGAATAATAAATCTCCTTATGGAATCACAAGGAGATGATGTAAAACGAATATTGATGGTTAACGTGGATTACTAAGAGTTGTCCGTGCTTGTTACTAGGGAAAATGAATAAAGGATGCTTTCGGAAGAAATATGATTATGTAGTTGCCTTATTTTGTTGGTTAAAAGGGTACAGACCGTATCGATAACCTAAAATATGGAAAATGGATATGTCGCGAAGAGATCGTAGGAAAGAGATCGTAAGTGATAAACTATTGAGGTAACAATGTTGGATTATGACTCAGAATAGTTGACACGATTGAATAGACAATTTGAGTACTATATGAGGATGCAAGTTGGATCGAACATATACTATGTTTATGCAAGTGGAAATTGAAAGTTTGGATATTCGATTGAAGAGTTTTATATGATAGCTTTATGAGTGACCCATAAGAATTGTTGGATATAATTGTCGGATAGATTTTATCGGTTGCGGGTAAGTCTAGAATGAGGCTCCGTTGGGTACGGCCCGAGTATGAGTACGGGTAGAATGACTTGACCCTAGAATGTCGGTTGGTTGCCTAGAATGTCGGTTGGTTGCCTCTAAGATAAGAGATAAGTATGTCCCTGATAGCTATCCATCTCATATGAGTTAGCTGAATGTCTGGTTTGGCTTAGATTAGCTGACCGTAGAGACTTGACTGAATGCTAAGTTAACTGTTGGAAATACGTAGGATGTCCCTATTGATGTTGCGTGAGTATAGTCGGAATGAGTAAGATGCGTCGGAAGGTAAACTTCGAAATGGAATGGAGATTGGAAAATTCGGTGTTATAATGTTGGATGGGATGACGGATCACGTTGGTTTCGAAATTTGGTTGCCTTTGTTGGAATGTTGGAAATTGTTAGAACTGGTTGGAAATTGGTTGATTAATATTGAGCTGCGTAAATTGATGGTAGTGCCTTGAGACAGTTGGAATAATTTCATTGATCGAATCAAAATTGAGAATAGATGTACGACGGAATTGGATAGTACAAGTAGCCGAGATCGGCTAGAGCGAACGTAAAAAGGAATGACCCTCGGGATTAATGTTGCTGGAATATGAGAGTTGCGTATGCGAGAGGATAATATGTTGGCTTGATCAATGTGAGAAAATATTTGAGTACCGCGAGAAATGTTACTAGCGTGGAATGATGGTACAAATTGATGGATGAATCATGATCGAGAAATCTATGAGTCACAAACAAAGCGTATGGATGCGAACGATGATGAGTACAATATTTGATCGATGAGAATCTGGGTATCAAAATAAAATGTGGCAATAAGAGTTATCAACTTTGGTGGCATGAATAACAATGAACTTGAAAGGAATATTTGATACATCTAAGTATGTATATTTTGGAAAAATTTGGATCGGTTGAGGAAAAAATTTCGAGTTGGAATTGGTAACATCTACTGTTTTATTAGTTGGTTGGAATATTGAATAAACAAGTGGAATTATACGAGATGCTCGAAAAGAATTTGCTGATGTTCGAAAAAGAAGTTACACCGTAGCTCGTCCGTTTTCTCTATCATTGAACTTGGCTAAAGTACATGTATTTCTGGGACGCCTAAAATATGTGTATGATCCCAATTAACTGGTATGCTAAATTCAAACGAAACAACGGGGAGGATTATCATGTGCAAAGGATTTGCATGAGTGTTGGAGGAAAGATCAAAGTTGGTAAACTATTTTGAATCAATTGGGATGCTGTATCGAGATAGTACATTACTTGAAATCAATCGAGAGTTTGCAGAAAAAATATTAAATAGTGCAAGTCGATCATTGAGAAGTTCAAAAAAGTCGGTTGGAGTTTTGGGGATGAGTTTTGTTTTAAGTTTCGAGGACGAAACTTTTTCTGAGTGGTATGTATTGTAGTGCCCCGACCCGCAAGATGCCTTATGATGGATGGTTGGTTCGATGAAGCCTTGTTGGACTTGGAAATATGTGAAGGATCGCTTGGAAGGCTATGCGATCGTGGCAGGAATCGTCCTATGAATGTGAGTAGTGTTGAACCCTTCGAAGATCCTTTAGCTTCACGCTTAAAATAAAGGATAGTATGCTATGTTTCTTACTGAGTTGTTCAATAACACTTTGCATGGAATTCGGAAAGATAATAAAAGATAATAATCACCTGAACGTAAACTGTCGTTGCTAGATGAATTGTATGCTTGTACGATGTTGCGATGAAATACATGATAGGTGAAGCAAAGTCCCAAATACTTGGGCGGTGAGTATATCAAGCCTTAGTTCGATGAATAGATGGTAAAAGATGTTAAGACCCAAGAACTGGGTAGTGGGTATGCTTGAATTACGTCCGAATGAACGTATGCTAAACAGATGCTAAGTCCCAAGAATTGGGCGGTGAGTAAATTGAGTTTGGTTAAAAAGATGTATGGTGTCAAAGATGTGAGAAAGGGCTTAGGTAATCACTTTCTATTATCCTGTGCCGATGTAGAATGTAGATTTTCCTAAGACCCTAGATTAGACAGATGATAATGTGAGCATTGGCTCAAGACAAGATGGTAAGATGGCAATACGAATGAGAATGGTGGCTGAGCATTTAGTTTTCCTTACCATGCATTATATGTTTTCTTTATAGATAAGTTGCGTATACTTGCATGGTCATGGACAACTTGTATACAAGGTAGTTCCCAGAACGGTAATCCGCGGCCACGAACCCGGTTCGTCCTAGGGGGAACAAGTATTGATGCCGACGTACTGGCATCGGTATACGGGACTTGTTGTGGGGCTAGCTACCTGCACTGCAAGGGCGCCGTTATACCTGTAAGATGGTCCAAGATGGCGTGTCGCCAGTGACCTTCATATAGATAGGTCCAGTGCTAATGATGTCTTATGCAGGCAGAGTAAGTTATTACTCAAATACAGGAAAGGATGTCGGCTATTGATAAGAATCACTTGAACGATGATATTTATATTGAATCTTGATATTGTTTCTAACAATGTCTTGTGCAGGCTGAGTAAGTATTATAAATTGTACAGGGATGGCTATACGACCGTCGGTAAGAATCACCAAAGGGTGATATCTGTATGCTCTAAATTATGTTGGCTATGAGATTTGCATGCTTTACTTCTTGTCGGATACAAACATGAAATTGACCCTAAGGCAACGAGAAAGACCACTGTTAATAATATTCTGTAACATGATTTCTTAGTGTTGTCTTCTTAGGTGAGTTGGGCCAGCACCGCTCGCCAGTACATTGATGATGTACTGACCCACGTTGTGGACAATATTACAGGTGTTTGCGTATGGGAAAATTGTTTGATCAGTACTTTGCATCGATGATTCGGATGGGTGTGCAGAAGCTCTTCTTTCGAGACAATGTCTTCTGCTATACAGGACATAATATATGGAACAGTGTAACTCACTTGTACCAATGAGACTATAGCCAAATTGGCAAGTTCATTGTAAAGAAGTCGATATATTCAGTTGTAGCCTAAAGGGCAAGTGTATACATTGAGTTGGCTATTCAAGAGTCTTGTAATCAGTTGTAAAATCTGTGTTTCGCTACAAGTCTTGGAATCCATTACAATTATCAATAAAGAGATACATTTCTTCATATCTTGTATGACTTTAATTTATCTGCTTGGTTTTGCTACGTTATCGATGTTTTCTGAGAAATACCAGGAACTATAATAGTTTTGCCTTGTACAAGTACAATCTAGACTTGTACGGCATCACGTCCATTGACTACTTTTCGATCCTCAGGGATCGGCGCGTGACAATTTGCACTTATCAATATGATCAACCTCTGTCCTATCTTTGAGAATGGCGGTTTAAACAAACCAATTGGGTGGGACCATGCAACCTACGCCTCTATCGAGGTCTTAGTGTTGCTGTACCTCTGGTGCGACGAGTAGACTGTTCTCTTGGAGAAAACGGAGCCTCTGTGCTTTCAGGTAATGAGTGGACTATGTTTCGAAGACGACGGAACCTTTGTGCGTTTGAGCGACGAGTAGGCTGTGTTTCGAGTAGTAAAGTCACTGTGCTTTAGGGCAACGAGTAGGCTGTGCTTCAGGCTAACGACGTTACTGTGCTTTTAGAGCGACATGCGGACTTGTGTTGGATGCAATGGTTTTTTCACGTCTTTGATGAAGGGGGTTAAGCTTCTGGGTCGAAGCAGAGGTCTGCGCCGTTGAAGCTGGGATGATATGAAGTCATCACCAGTCTACGCCTCCTTCTAGCGCAGGAGTGTAGCTGCGCTTCTGGTTTGAAGAAGCTGGCTTTGAAGTCTTCCTTAAGAGTAATTAAAGACAGCACTTTAACAGGACGACTCCCTCTTAATTTCCACCGTTACTTGGAGAATTTTGAGGGGTCTTTTAATGGTCTAAGACTTAGTCGAATGAACCCATTTAATGACGTTCATCGTGCTGAGTCTTAGGTTGATCCCATTAATGTGGAAATTTTGACCGACGGTCCCGTGGCCAATGTCTTGAACCATTCCCGCCCTATATAAAAGGGGAGTTTCTTTCGAAGAGTCACGTCTTCCTCTTTTTATCCTTCAACACCATGTTGGCTCCAGACTTAGCTTCGAGCGGCCGTAGGCCTTGCCTAAGTCGAATTTTGGTTGAGGATCCCTTCAATCAAAGGAGCTGTGCCTTCGTAGAAGGACTGCTGATGAGCTTCGGGATGTGCTGGAACGCTTCTCGTGGGGAGTTCGAACCTGAGCGACATCTTGGAGGTCTTGGAGGTCCTGACGACTGAGTTTGGTCTGTTGCCAATATGAAGCATCGCAGGTTGTGCTCTGTCCTGCTCATTGGCGGCTGCGCACTTTCGTTAGGCTGGAAGAGCCTCAGAAGCTGATGCGCTTTTGAAAAGGACCTCCTGTCGTGCTGTGGACTGAATTCTCGCTCGGGCTAATAGCTGCTTCAGGAAGTGATGTACGTCTGAGAGGGGGTACTGTGGTGACAGGCTCTGATGGCGACTGTATTCACATCTTCTATCCACAGTCCTTCATCTCATGATGATTACACTGTGAAGATGAACCCTAGCGTAGATCCGTAGGAGTTTTTAGTTTAGCATATGTAATCATAAGTACTTTGTAACAGATCCTTGTCATTAGGAAATCTTCTTTTATGTAATCGTGACGAATCTGTAATAGACTCTTGTAGCCATGATTTAATAAAAGAACTTTCCTTGAACTTTTCATCTGTTCTTTGTGAGTTTGTTTTTTCTGTTGGCGTGCTTGACCGCCTGCACTTCTATGAAGCTGGGTTGGTAACGAGAGCACCAACCTACACCGTTCGTCATCTGCACCTTTGTGAAGATGGGTGGGTAGTGAGAGTACCCACTTGCGCCTTATGTCACCCTGTGCTTTTTTATGCTTCTACACCAACTATCAACTTAGGTGGAGGTTTTCCAATATTGACTATATAAGTTCTACGAAGCAACACAGAAGTATTAGAAGTATCAGGGTAGGAATTGTTACCAGGTGAAGGGGAGGAATTGTTACCAGGTGACTCAGGTGGAAGGGCTGAAGAAGGACCAGGAAAAGAGAGACTTGGAACATCAGCATGTATGGGTACTTACATAGGCATAGGAGGCAGCTCATGCTGCTCATGCTTCTTCTGGTGCTAATGGATCCCTATATACTCTCAGCTCTCCCTGACTGTTGGTTCTCCCTGACTGTCAGTTTTCTCCTGAGACACCATTAGATGACTATCGGTTCCCTTCTGAGACACCATTACTCCTTGGTGACTCAAAATGACATAGAAACATGCCAAATATGTTGCCACTCTCATTCTCTCCCTCTCTACTAGCATCAGTGGAGCCATCCTCGAACAAGAAATTCAAGTCCATCTTCTCCTTATAAAATAGTTCAAACTTACGGTGTCACGTCCAGTCCCAAAATATGCGGGACCGTGCCACGTGGTATTAGCCAGCTACGTATTCAACCAGGCTCTAGTCCGACTAGAATACATATAAGTTGTTCGAAATGGTGTCACTACATCAACCGTATATCTTAATCCATATAACAGAAACATAAGAAAAGAAAATATGAATACTAATCTGCAGCCCAATAATCATAATTACCTGAATAGACTCGAAAAGAATAATATGAGTATATAAATATTAGGCTACTAAGCAGATACAAATAATAGTAAATGAAACATATAACTCCGAAAGAGTGAATACCTGAAATAAAATGAGTACCAGCAATAATCCAGCAAGGAGCTCTACAAACCTACTCAGCCAACCTGGAAGAAAATCAGGTCCTCAACGGGATACAATAAGTACATAATATATAGGCCAAGTGTAAGATAGTAATGTAAAAAATATAAAGTATAATAAGACTGAATAAAGTGGGTAAATCTAACATAACCAACTAGTATGAAAATGCACTTTGAGCATCACTCGAACACACGGGCTGTCACGGTGTAATCCGGAGATCTGGTACAAAACCCTGGTACTATGAAAAATCTGTAGTTCGGATAAGGAACTGTGGTAACTATGAATATCCGAGGCACTGGGTAAGAGGCAACGGTAACAATGTGAGAAAATAGCCCAAGCGCATGGTGTATGTTCTCCCCACCCATGTAACTTTACGAATCGCGAGATGCTCGGCCAGAACCTCTAGCTAAGACATCGAGTCATAAAAGAAAAATAATAGTGCAAGTAAATCAATGTTATCGTCCTAGAATCAGACTTGGATTTTCGTATGTCAAGATATAATCAAGTACAGGAATCTGTCAGTAATATAGTGTCACATTAACATGTCCTAGAGTCAGAGTGTACCCTATAATGAAGTGTCACGGTAATACAAACGTGAATATCTAGTATCGATACCTGATGGTACTAACGTCCAACGGTACCCGAATGTGATTCGGACGTGAAGTACCGAACATGGCCCTAGGTGTTGCATAATATACACATAAATAAATATTTAAGAATTTTAAATATTGTAACTGAAGTACAAGAATGGCAAGGTACACTTGCCTGGAGTTGTCCAATCTGTGCTGAGACTGCAGTACCAAGGTCTATCCCGCCATCCATAAGTCAACGAACTATACTTCATGTAATATCTATCAACCCAAATTACAAACAAACATATATCACACACTAAAGTACATGTATAACCCATAATTCTCACCTAGAGAGCTTGGGTTACTTTAGTTGCATATTACCTTATGTTATCTAAGACACTTATAAGTAAATTGCCTAGAACTAGGCACACTAGTCTCTATAATTATTATTGATTAATATTATGAATAGCAAGTTATAGGTTTAAAGTATCAAGTTTGTACCTCGTTATTCGCACAGCGAAACCTACAACACGCAAATAGGGCAAGATGATCAACCGCAAAGGTTAACAATCTTATCTCGACGATCTACATGGTCACCTTGTCAATTTCAGCGATGTGAGATCACTGAGATCACTGGAATCGACTGATCTCAGTTTCGACGCACGGATTCCGAAATACGAACATAAATGAAAATTAATTATAATTAAAGGTGGTACATAAAGGAAAATCTACATACGTTGTCAGTTGATAAAACAAACATCACCAATATGTCCAAAATGGTCAAATTATCTAGGATAGTCTATCCATAAGTCCAATTTGGACACAGGGGCAAAATGATAATTTTGGGTTAAAACGATGTCCGTCGTTAGACCGCTTTGCACCAAAAAATATGCCAAGATAAAAGTCTTCTAAACCTAGAAAATTATACGTCGACGAGTCCAGAATGACATTACGAATCCGACAGTATATCCAGAATTGGATTCCGATAAGCCGATCTCAAAATGACCTGTTGACCCAGACAATGGGACTCGTTTTGTACGAAAATGTGTGTCGGAGCCAAAGTCCACTAAATCTAGCAAAGTATATGTTAATATGTCCAGAATAAAGCTACGAATCCAATCCAAAATTGGATTCCGATGAGTCGAACTCAAAATGACCCGTTGACCCGGACAGTATGATTTGATTTGCACTGAAATGCGTGTCAGGACCACGTTGCTCCAAACTCAGCAAATTTTACATGAATTTTAGCCAGAACGATGCCACGAGTTCACTAGTGGCATCAGAATTGGAATCCGGAGTCCCAAGCTCAAAATTAAAATTTTATAAGTTAGAAATTATGGTTTCGAGAGGCCAACTTTGACGTCGATTTTAACCAGCTAAACGACATCCTATCAAGATAAAAAAATTATGGCACGAAGGTGGTTATACTTGCTGTGTACAGGAACTAGTGGCACATCAATCGGAGCTTCGATGGTGGAGAAACAAACCCACAAAGTTGGCTCCTCGAAACTATCCAAAATAAATATAATTTAATCGAGCAATTTGGTGGTCAGTTTTGATCTATCAAACAATTGAATTAACGATTGAAAATTTAGGTGAGCGAAGGGGTATATACCGAGATTGCAACGGAGAAAAGATTTTGACGATCCAATAGTCTAATTTTTCAAAAAATGTGCACGAAGTCGCTGTCCCGAAGCACGATTTCTGAGTTCAAATACCGCACGTCACGACGAAATTTTATGCAAAAAGCACGAATAGCCCGTGTCGTGCGTCGGGGAGGCAGGTGGCTGCCACGGGGGAGTTCGTCGGGACTTCGTTGGGCATGGGGGTCACAGTAGCCTCACGACGACATATGGCCTTGCCGTCGCCGCTGCCACAGCTGTTGTTGTTGTGCAGTATGGTCGCACACCAGCATGTGCATATACATGGCACCATTGGACGTACCTAGCCACTGTAGGGCATAGACCTATCGTAGAGGACATTAGGGTGGTCGCGGGACTCATGAGCACCGGAGGTTGCATGCGCAGTGGTCACGGTGGCTCGGCATGAACCACAGCGAGCACTGCGGTGTTCGCTGGTGGTTTCGTCGTAGTCGAAGCGGTCCACGTCGGTCGAATATGGCCTGGAGATTGGAGGAGTGGTGGAGAATGGGGAGGTTGATGGTCAGGGAGGTGTAGTCGTGGGGGCATTGCTGTGCTTTTAGAAAAAGAAGGTGATGTAGAAGAAGAAGAAGAAGTGTAAAAACAACATATATAGAGAGGGAGAGAAACTAATGCATGAGAGAGTTTGTCGGGTGGGGAAGAGAGTGTGTGTGTCATACGCCTGCTCTGCTCCTACTGCTACAGTCGTACTAAGGTTGGCAATTGTAGCAGTGAAGAAGAAAGAGAAGAAAAAGAAATTTGAATGTAAATGGAAATAGGTTTATGGGTTGCGGGTACTCATGCATTCCGACCCGGATATGCTGGTACCCGTTATCATGGGCTCAAGGGAAGAGTCCCCCCGCAGCCCAAAGATATTAAAATTTATACATTGTATTTATAGTCAAATATTTTACCAAATAAAAATAATATTGATAATAAAATAATTATATAAAAATTCATTGAATACACAAATGCTATAAATAAATAAGTTTTTAAATAAATAAAACATGGTGTAAATTATATTTATACTACTAACAATGAATTAACTAGGCTAGGACATAGCTATAGATATTTGATTAATACTATTTTAGAATAGGATTACTAGCGATTAAATAATTAAAAGAGGATGGGGGTTTACAACTAGGTGTTTGTAGAGAGGAAAAATTGGTGCGGGGTATTTGGGTGTGTCATGAGGGTGGCCACATGAATTTGAATTGGGTGTTTGAGTTAGGTTGGGTTAGATTTAGGCTTGGAGCGATCATGACTACAATTTAAGTCATTTACGATCATTGATAAAATAATAGCATACGGGAGCTCAATTGGATGGCACGTAAGTGGCATGTGTGTAGTGGCTCAAAATACGTCAAAATTATGTATTGGGTCGATTAGGTTGGATCGATGTCGAGCCCCAAAATTAAATTGGAAGTTAGGTCAAGTTTTTCAATAGATGGTCAAATAGCCTAAATTGACCAGAAAGTTATACGATATAAATAGAATAGGGGGCAAGTTTGAGTGGGACATGATATATCAAATTAAAGATAATCTTGTCTACTACAAAATTCATGAAGGAAGTTTTGAGAGATTGACATCTCTGGTGCTCCAAAAATCAAAGTCACAAAAAAGTACTTTTAATGATCAAAACTAATTATAATAAAATATTTGTTGAAAATAATTCATTTAAAAAAATTAAAAGAGCCCAAAAATCCAGGAGGCTTACATCCGAAAGGTCACGTCCATGCTAACAAACTGCCTTCTTTCAGTAGGACACCAACACTTGTATCCCTTCTGACTTGATGAGTAGCCCACAAAAAATATATAACTGCTTGCAGATCCATCTTAGTCACTATCGATCTGTGATCTCTCACAAAACATGTGCATCTAAACACTATGGGTGGAATACTAAAAACATTTGAGCCTAAGAGCATCTCACATGGTGTCTTCATCCCTAATACTCTTGACGGCATCTTGTTGATTAGATAAGTTATTGTCATAATGGCCTCACTCCACAAGAACATAGGCAAATTTATCGTTAACATCAATGAACATGCCACTTCAAGTAGATGCCTGTTCTTGACTTCAGTTACCCCATTCTGAGTAGGAATGTCTAGACAAGTGGTTTGATGAAAAATTACCTGACTAGAGATGAAAGTAGCAAACTCCTTGTTGGTGTACTCAGTCCTATTATCTGTTCGAAGAATCTTTATATGTACTCCAAACTGGATCTTCATATATGACGAAAAGTCTTAAAAACATTTGTACACCTCAAATTTATGCTTCATCATTTAGATCTAGGACATACGTGTAGCAATCAATAAAAGTAACAAACCATCTGAATCCACTAATAAAAGTAGTAGGGCATGGTCCCCAAACATCAGAATGAACCAGTGCAAATGGCTCAAAACTTCTAAGACCGATCATTTTATAAGTAGAACGTGTATGCTTCCCGAGTTCATAAGCATTCCAAAATAACATTTTTGTCTACTTTATTCATTAACTCAGGTTCTAATTTATTCAAGCTATCAAAAGATAAATGCCTCAATCTGTAGTGTTGAAGCATTGCTTCTTCCTCTGGCTCTCCATTAACAGTAGCAGCAAGCATTGCAGCCTTCCTGTCCAGGTACCAAGGGCTATCACGCCTGATGCCAGTCCCAAGTCTTTTCTCTGTGTCCTTCTCCTAGAAAGAACACATATCTCAATTAAAAAGACTAGTGCAATTCAATTTGTGTAACCTCCGTTAACCGAATTTTAGATTTTTTTCGAATTTTTAAACTATTTTTCTGAACTTCCCTAAATCTTTGAAATCGAAAATTTTAATATGAAGTGTATTATTTTATCGTAATATGCTAACGATATTTTGTTGGGTCTTTGGTTTTGAGAAAACTATATTGTATGTATTTATCCCAAATGACTTCATGTCCATTTTCTAGATTTTTCATACGTTATCAATATTTTCTTTTGTATAAATAAAAGATTTGTCAAATATGAATTTGCAAATAAAAATATTTTTCTTACTATTTTATTTTTTTATTTAAATCTTAAAGGTTTACGATAATTTATAAGTTATTTGATTTCCGTCGTATCGGACTAAGACCATTTCAGTCTTATTTTTAGCCTACCAAGTTTGGACTTGAAATATGGACTAGTCCATTTTGGCCTACCAAACCTTAGACTTAGATTGTGGACTAGGACTTTGGATTTAGCTAGTCATTGGTTAGTGAGTAGCTAATTGGTAATTAGCTAATAATTAACCTAGTTAAATTACTAGTTACTTGTTAGTGTTAGTATTTAGTAATTTTCACTATTTTTCTATATCTATTACATTTATATCTTACCCACTAGGATTTCCCATACTATCCAACAAATATTGGGGACTTTCCAATATTTTATATGAAAAATTTTTTAAACCCCTAAACAAACATACTGTAGCCGCGACTGTAGCTTCTGCTCCCTCTCCCCGCTGTCGGCCAGCACCGCCACCCCCGGCCTCACCGACCCGACATCGCCTGCCTCTCCTCCTCCTTTAACACAGAACCCCCACGTTCACCGCACCATACCTCCTCCTTTAACACAGAACCCCCACGTTCACCGCACGATCACCGCCGGCACTCCCATACCATCCCGGCCAACCACCCGTAGTCACGAACACCACCTCCGCTTTCCTCTCCTCGATTACCACTGCTAACCACCCGTAGTCTCCAGCAACCACCCGCCTCCACCACAAAACCTCACCATGACCATTGTATTATGGCCGACGCCACCCCGCACTGCCACCACTATACCGGCCAACATCCGGCTACAACCACCCGGTCTACAGCACACCCAATCACCCGAGTTGTTTCCAGCCGCCTCACCAAACCCCATGGCTCCATACCCACTTCCCCTAAATTCGGCCACCACTACTGCAACCATCCCTAGCTGCCACGGTCGTACCTTCACCGCCGTCACCCCACCGTAGACGCCACATCTACCAACCCCCATCAAACACCACCACCATCAACGAGAGAGAAAGAGAGGGAGAAAAACATATCCTCTGCCGCCCGGCCATGCCTAGCTCGACGATCGTGTCCACCACACAGCGGTCGGATATCGTCCCCGCCACCGTCTAGTTCTCACGGCCGAGCCTCCGCGTGAGCTACGGCAGTCGACACCGCCCCTCGACCCGATGGCGTCTGATCCACCATCGCCGATGTGGATCTCCGCCGCCTTGTGCATCTGGTGAGCACCTACGGCCGTCGAGCCCACCGACAAGATCCCCTAGGTGAGACCCCCTCTTTTCCTCCCTCATAATCTCGAGCACTTCTCTCTCTTGCTCTCATCTCTTTTCACTCTCTGTGTAGTAATTAGGGATTTGAAGAAATTCGTTGGGTCAGCAGACTTCCCCCTTATGCTATTTAGTAATTAGGATTTTTTCATTACTTATTATGATTAAGGGAGATTAGGGTTTGCCTGCTTGGGCAGCCCGAGCCCATTAGCTTTTAGAGAAAAAAGGGGAAAACAAATAACAGATTTAAGCTTGGGCTTAAACCCATTTCCACAGTAATTGTATATATATGTGCATATCACAAATATGTTATTAGTATATATATATATATATATATATATATATATATATATATGTATATATATATATTATGTGTATGCATAAATGTTTTTAAATAAATTATTAATTTAGGGCTTAGCCTTTGGGTTTAAGTAATGGGCATGGCCCTACAATTGTTTTCAACTTGGTTTTGAGGCCCATATATATTATAGTATTCTTTGCTATTTTTAAAGTATGGTTTTGACCTAGGATTATATTTAAGATAATTAGGGGTTTAAAGCCCTAAAATGATTTTTAGAGTTTTTAAATATTTTGATTTATAAAATATATTTTTTCCAAATAATTTTCTACGTTTTGAAATATGTATCTAAAATATTATGATTAAAAGAATATAGTTTCTAAATATTATAAATAATTTTTAAAGATATGTTATATGTATTTAATGATTGTTTTCCTTAAAATCATAAATCGTGACTACTATAGTCGTTTCTTATTTCTTGATTCGATAATCGTGCCAACTCTGATTTTGGGATTCTATATAACAAATTAGGCTATTTGGACTATTCTGGACTTGATGGAACCGTCTGTGTCTTCGTTTAAGACCATCTTATGGAGCATATCACTATACCTATTCTGTGTCAACGTATTCGTATCGTGCACGTCGACTCTAACTAAATTGAGGCGAGTACAATCTCTGATAGTTTTTATTATCTTGATAGTCTTTATGATATCAGTTTATAGTGTTATGCTTAACTCCTGACATGAAAGTACACGGATTACTATCTTGGATTCCGTCATGAGATATTATTCCTGATTATCCTAGTATACTGGTACATGTCGTGTTATTATTCTTGTACTCGTATGGACACTGATTCCTGAGGGAATTTTCTACCCTCTCAAAGAATCTCATGTCATAGTGTGCCATGGTTGAAACCGTTATACTAGTTGGGGATAGGAAGATATTAGGAGATTATGTGATCATATTGTCACCCTCATTTCCCGTATTTCCCGTATTTCGTATTTATACTCGTATCTGGATTTCGGCATGTATTTTTATTTTTCTCAAACTTGTGGGATTTTGGTATTTTCCGTATTTTGGGTTTTGGCATGGCTCGGTTTTATTGGGTTGGTTCGGTTTGGTTTGGTTTATAGGTATTGGATCACCTTAGCTTATGCTACCCCCTCAACCCACCACAACTCACCCTCTTTATAACCCCCACCTACCACTCTCTCTCCTCATAATAACCACCATTTATTTCCTTCTTCTTCTTCTTCTCCTTTCTCCACAACTCTCCTAACCCTAGGCAAGTGCACCTTGCCACTTCATGAGAGCCCTATTTTTCTTGGTTCATTTGCTAGATTAGGACATGGTGATCAATAGGGGTGGGCATACGGGTCCAGGACCCGCGGTTCTGACCCGGCCCGAACCGTATATTGGTCAAACGGGGCGGTTCCTAAAATTTGGAATTTAAACGGGGCGGACCGGGGCGGGTCGTGTGACACTAACGGGGCGGGGCGGGTCCTATTTTCAAAATAAACAGGGCCCCGAACCGACCCGTTTCTAGGAGTATGATTTTTTTTATCAATTTTGATTTTTTTTCATATTATAATTTATAAATAATAGCACACGTTATTGTTTAGTAAACAAATTCTAGAAATTGGAAAAACATAATACTTGTTTTGTTCTTCTAGATAATAGAACATGTATAAATATCTACTATTCTATAATTTTATGAATTTTTTTGGATCCGTTTGGACCCGCGGGTCGGCTCGGTTTGGACCCGTTTCGAACGGGTTGAATCCGTACCGGTTCCAATATTTTTTGGACCCGTCCCGCCCCGCCCCGCCAATTAACGGGTCAGGTCCGGATCCATAAAATTTGGACCCGGCCCGACCCGTGCCCACCCCTAGTGATCAACATTAGGTCTTGGTATTTTGTGATTTGAAGTCTCCATTGTTCTAGATCTAGGTTTTTCCTATTTTCGAATTTTGCATGTTTTGATCTATTTTAGTTGGTTTTCTATGAGTTTTGATGTTTCCATGTGGAAGAGCATTCAATTCCACCCAAATTGGAACTTTGGAAATCCGGATTTGGAGCTTGGATGGCCAAGTTATGAATTTTGAAGCTTGGGTTCAGCCATGGTGTTCTTGCTGTTTGGAGAAGACAGTGAGCAGTGTGCAGAGCTATTTAGCTTATGCACCCTGAGCTACGCGCGCTCTTTAGCACTGCGTACGCAGACTTGGGTACGCTCTCTGTTGGAAGCGTGCTCCCTTCAGCGTGCGTGACTTTTCACGAACACTGCTCCCTTCAGCGTGCGTGACTTTTCACGCACACTGCTCCCTTGAGCGTGCGTGACTTTTCACGCACACTGCTACCTTAGCGTGCGTGACTTTTCACGCATACTGCTCCCTTCAGCGTGCGTGACTTTTCACGCACACTGCTCCCTTCAGCGTGCGTGACTTTTCACGCACACTGCTCCCTTCAGCGTGCGTGACTTTTCACGCACACTGCTTCCTTGAGCGTGCATGACTTTTCACGCACACCGCTCCCTCAGCGTGCGTGACTTTTCACGCACACTGTTCCCTTGAGCATGTATGACTTTTCACGCACACTGCTCCTTGAGCGTGCGTGACTTTTCACCTACGCTGCTCCTTGAGCGTGCGTGACTTTTCACCTACGCTGCTCCTTGAGCGTACGTGACTTTTCACCTATGCTGCTCCTTGAGCGTGCGTGACTTTTCACCTACGTTGCTCCTTGAGCGTGCGTGACTTTTCACGTATGCTGCTCCCTCAGCGTGCGTGACTTTTCGTACGCTGCTCCCCTGATCCCTTGCTTAACCCATTGGCTCTTGGAGTTTTGGAACGACTATTGTACATGGCATGATATGACAAGGAACTAGCATAACACGACAGTGACCAGTAGTGGTGCACTCCTGACATGACCAACCTGACATGATAGTGGCCCGTCGTGGCGTACTCCTGACAAGTACCCTGACATGATTTATCTTGATAATTTAACTTGACTTGCCTTGACACCGTGGGTAGTTCTTTCTTGCTTGCTTGTTAAATCCACTTGTCCTATCTTGCATCATGTCTAGGATGGGACTCCTGAGTACCACGGTCAGGAGTACCTACTAAAACGGATTAAGGTTAATAACTAGCATAACTCAGTAGTCATGAAGAGATGACACAGCTACGGGCAATCCCGTTACCTGGGCGCTCTTGGGATCTGTAGCCTGCCGTCGAGTAGGGCACATTTCCAGCACACCGTCGCGTATTGCACCCTCTAAGTCACCTAAGGGTACATTTGTCTTCTGGGCGATGTACCCACCTGAATTCAACCCTAATCTTTCGTCCTGGGTAACCTGGATGGTCTGCAGGGCTTGTGGCTGTGGAACAATCTCACTGCATCTTGTTAGTAATTAGGCCTGTGATAACCCTAGTTAGTTAAAGTAGTAAGCCGTAGGATCTGCTTGGCCGTGATTGATTGAATGAGGTATAACCAGTCTAGCCATGTCTTGATCCAGTACAAGATTTGCTTCCTGTCTTGATTTCTTACATTATTATCTTACCGATAAATGGTGGGAAACTAAGTTCTGTTCAGATGAAGGGTTACAACCCCGGTCCTTGTTTGGTTTACGGGTTGTAACCTGGCTATCGGAATAGTTCCATGGTTATCTCGTCGTATATCATCCTGATATATTTTTCGTAAATCCTAGTTTTAATATTAGATTATTCTTGTGCTGATTGCTGACTTTGTTCTTATTTCGTGGCCCCCTTGTGGCACTTGCTCTTTCTGGGGTTGACCCAGCTGGTTTTGTGTGGCCAGATTTTGGAGCAGCTCCCGAAGATCTACCAAGCTTCCAGCCCAATGGTGGCGACTAGAAGGAACCCGGGCTACGAGTGGGTTTTCTATTTTGTTTCGCTCACTCTACTGTAAAGTTATTCTTTTGAGGCGTTTAGCCGACGAGCACATGTTAGCTCGATGCACTTTACTTACTGTCTGCCTACGGGCTGTAAACATGATTAACAAATCCTAGGATTGATCATGTACGACTTAACTCTTGCTAGTCCTAGCATTTTGTACGACTAGCTTCATGATCAGCTGATATGTAATATTTGGGACGCCTTTTATTGTATATTTGGTGGTCAAACATCTTGTAATTATATTATTTGCTTGAGATTGAGACAGTAGGCTTGACCTTAAGAGACTGTTGGCTTGTAGTAAACCTTCATATTTCTAGACAGCCGTGACCGTATATCGAGGTGATTCCCATTTCAATATACGTAGCTGGCTATGTCTGCCCCCGCTCTCCAGTATTCTGGTTCTGGGGCGTGACACATATCCCAACTACTTGTGCATAGCTCACCCTCACCATGCGTAGGGTGTAGCCTGATCTTACTTGTACTTGTTTATAGCTTTTCATGTATGGCTGACCTAACAATAACAATAAAATTATGGTTGCTTCCACTTGCACATTGTTTATGGTTGCGTACATAACAATAAAATTATTTCGTCCATTGTCTGCAACAAATTTATTTAGTCTGGATGTTATGCTAACATGGGAGGTAACTTCCAACTCATAGAAAAGGTGACCATATCATCTATTTGAACCAAGCTAAGCACAAAAGTTCTGATCTATTGAATTCCAGTTCTGTCCAACAAAATTTGAGAATTGAAAATGAATATTATTAGCATGTTAACTAAAAGAATAAATTAGACCGGAAAGGCGAGAAATTTGTGTTCCAGGAATTCAATTTCTAGCAATCCACTTGTTTTTTCGTGATATATGAAAGTCAGTAAAAGGTTTGAAACAAGGTCAGTCTTGATTCGTCATTGTTTATTAGTTTTGGTTTTGTAGGTTTGTTACTTTTTAGTCGAAGTTTCGGGTTTAGGCTATTAATATAAAGTTTAACTATTTTTTTATAATTTTATGTACATCTCATTTACCTGAGAGTTTTTTATATGAAGTCTTCCATACTAAGATGAGCAAGCAAAAAATAATAAATTAAGCATCAAACTAATATATGTAGACTTATTTGTGCAAGACTCTTGCTAAAATTAATTAACACCTTCACAAGCTTGCATGTAAGCTTCCTGTATCCATATTTTTTCACTTATGTTTGATGATGGCTTTGCACTATATTTCAGGCTGCTCCTTCGGTTTATGTGGATGTTCAAAGCAAACTAAATATTTTACACGTCCCACCACTGGATCTACTGTAATAGAACAGGAACCAATTGGTTCTAAGGAACGCGATGAGCAGAGATGCAGCGAAGAATTCTCCATGACTGAGAAAGTTGCTAGGTAAAGTTTTTGACTTAAAATCAAAAGTGCATGTTGGTGGAATGGTTTTAGTGTATGCATTATTCCCATCATCTTTTTAGCATTCCATCATTTGTTCTGTTGTCACAATCATGTATTTTAGGCTGCTAGATACTATATGATGGAGTTAACCCTGTCTTCTGTCGTCCCTAGTCTTCAGCCAAGACTTGGTTTTATGTGGTTTAGCTTGATTGTAGGAGCCATTAGCTCCAAGCCATTAGCTCCCATTTCTTTTTTGCTTACTGTTGTTTTCATTAGGCCTATAAAAAGGCACTATTTAATAAACAAAAGCATAATGATTCCTTCTCAGATTTTTCATTCCCTTGTGTGCTCATGTTCATCACCAACACTTGTGTGTTCATGTTCATCACCAACACTTGTGTGTTTCTGTTCATCACCAACACTTGGTATCAGAGCCAAGTTGGTCGAGCATTTGATCGATTCATGCCTAAGTACATGCCATGCTCTCCTGGAGGTAGTGACACCAGCACATCTTCTTCCACATCGCTGTCCATGGAAAGTCACACAGGCGACGAGAGAGAGATGCACGTGGTCGAGAGGGTTGTCCGTGAGAGTGACAGTTGGATGCATCCTCCACTACTCACACGGACAAACTACTCGTACTGGACGCTGGTCGTGAAGGTGCAGCTGCAGGCGCAAGGCCTGTGGGATATGGTTAACATCGGCGTAGGAGAGCCTCACGACGATCGGCGCGCACTCGCCGCAATCCTTCGTGGAGTGCCGTCAGAGCTCGTGCGCACCTTGGCGGTGAAGGAGACAGCGAAGATGGCATGGGACACGCTCAAGACGATACGCATCGGCGTAGAGCGCATCCGGGAGGCGAAGGCGCAGACGCGCCGGACCGAGTTTGACAACCTGGCGTTCAAGGACGGCGAGGGGATCGAGTCGTTCGTCATACGGTTAGGCGCCATCGTCAACGATCTGGAGGTGTTAGATGATCCGATCACCAAGCACAAGGCGGTGCTTAAACTTCTTAGGAGTGTGCCTCGACGGTACAAGCAAATGGCGCTCGCCATCGAGTCATTGGTTGACACAAAAACCATGTCGCTCGAAGAACTCTGCGGCCGAATGCTCGTGGTGGAGGAGCGGAACGATCTGGAGGATTCCGGCTCCATCGGTGGTCGCCTGCTTCTTACCGAAGAGGAGTGGATGGCACGTCAGAAGTAACGGGAGCACAGCGGTGGACCATCAGAGGGCGGCAAAAACAAGCCGAAGGCAAAGAACACGGACAAGCCCTCGTCTAGCGGTGGCAGGGGTGGCTCTGGCGTGAGAAGGAAGTGAGGATGCTGCTACTGTGGCATCCATGGTCACTGGGCGAAGGAATGTCGCAAGGCAAAATACGACAGCGAGAAGGTGGTGGAGGCGCACATCGCACAAGCCGAGGAGGAGCAGCCGGCACTGTTGCTAGCCGCGTCGGACAACGATCTCGACGGTCCCAGAGTGCACGCCGTACCGAGCACGGAGGTGCATCGCGTGTTCATAAATGAGGAGTGGGTGTCTCCAGTAGCCATGGATGACAACAACTTGTACCTCGACACAGGGGCCAGCAACCATATGACGGGCTCCAAGGAGCTGCTCACCTCCATCGACGAGACTGTGAAGGGGTTGGTGAAGTTTGGAGATGGGTCCATTGTGGAGATCCATGGGCACGGCACGGTACTGTTCACATGCCAAAACGACGAACATAGCGCGCTCACAGAGGTATATTATATACCTAAAATGTGCACGAACATCGTAAGCTTGGGACAACATGATGAGGCGAGGTGCAAGACATCTATTGAAGACGGCGAGTTGTGCCTGTTCGACAGGTCACGGACACTCCTGGTACGGGTGCAGCGGACGAGCAACCAGTTGTATACCGTGGCTCTGAACTTGGTTGTACATGTGTCTCTGCTCGCGAAGGCTGACGATGTAGCGTGGTGATGGCACGGGCGCTATGGGCACCTACACTTTCGCGCTCTGCACGATCTCACGACGAAGGGGATGATGGAAGGCATGCCCTACATCGATCGTATAGAGCAGTTCTGTGAGGGCTGTTCGCTCGTCAAGCAACACATGAGGACCCCGTTCCCGCGTGCGTCGGCGTACCGTACAGAGAAAGGGCTGGAGCTCATCCACGTTGACTTGTGCGGCCCGATAACTCCAGCGACTCATGGTGGTAATAAATATTTTCTGTTAATTGTTGACGATTACAGTAGATATATATGGGTGGAAATGATCAGATCGAAGGCGAGGCGTTCCGTTTCTTCAAGAAGATCAAGGCGCTGGCCGAGAATGCGATTGGCCTGAAGCTCAAGGCATTTCACACCGATCGAGGCGGTGAATTCAATTCAATTGAGTTCGCCAGTTTCTGCGAAGAGCACGGTGTCAAACACTTCACCACCGTGCCGTATTAACCACAACAAAATGGCATGGTGGAGAGGCTAACCAAATAGTTGTAGAGATGGCCCGCAGTCTGCTGAAAAGCATGTCTGTGCCAGCCGCATTCTGGGGCGAGGCTGTCATGACGGCGGTGCACATCCTCAACCGGTCACCGACACGCAGCCTTCAGGGCATGACTCCATACCAGACATGGAAGAAGCGCAAGCCGAACGTGCATTACCTGTGCACATTTGGTTGTGTTGCGCACGTGAAGAACATCGGCCCTGGCGTGACTAAGATCTCTGACAGAGCTACACCAATGGTGTTTGTAGGCTACGAGGAAGGATCGAAGGCGTATCGTGTGTACAATCCAGTCACACGGAGGTTACACATTTCCCGAGACGTCATCTTTGAGGAAGGCCGGCGCTGGAACTGGACAGATACAGCTGACGGGGGTGAGCGGCATAATTTTACGGCGACTTACACTGTCGAATCTATCGTCACTTCGGCCGCCAAACCTGTCGCCGCTCCAGAGCCGGTCACGACAAACCCGGAGGTTATCGAGCCTGCCTCTCCAGTCACTCCGGCACCAGCATCACCGAAAGGCGCCGGGTGGGTCACACCGCCGACGGACGCGTCGCACGACACCGAGGGGTGCCGCTTCGATACAAATCCGTCGCCGAAGTGTATGAAGCGGTGCCTCCATGCGACATCGAGTACCGTGGGTTGTGCCTGCTCGCAGCAGAGGAGCCCGCGTCAGTTGAGGAGGCGCTCGGCGAGGCATCTTGGAGGCATGCAATGGAGGACGAGATGAACTCGATCCGCAACAACGACACTTGGGAGCTCGCCGCACTTCCGGCCGGACACAGGGCCATCGGGCTCAAGTAGGTTTTCAAGGCAAAGAAGGACCCGGAGGGCAACATAATCAAGCACAAGGCGCATTTGGTAGCCAAGGGCTACGCACAGTGACAGGGCATCGACTTCGATGAGGTATTTGCGTCGGTGGCTAGGATGTACACAGTGCGCCTGTTACTCGCTCTTATCGCGAACAAGGGCTGGCCTGTCCACCATATGGACATGAAGTTTGCATTCCTCAATGGAGAGCTCTTGGAAGAGGTGTACGTGCAGCAGCCGACAGGTTTCGTCGACACCAACAATGGGCACAAAGTGCTCAAACTGCAGAAGGCCTTATACGGTCTACGACAGGTTCCGCGCGCCTGGAACACGAAGCTGGACGCGTCGCTCACATCGCTCAGTTTCGAGAAATGTCAGATGGAGCATGCATTATACCGGAAGGGCGGCACAGATTCTTACTTGCTGGTTGGCGTCTACGTCGACGATCTTGTGATCACCGGAACTAGCAACGACAACATTGATCAATTCAAAGCGCAGATGCATGAGCTCATTCAAATGAGCGACCTTGGTCTCCTAAGCTACTACTTAGGGATCGAGGTGAAGCAGGCCGGTGGTCAGATCACGCTCTGCCAAGCTAGCTACGCGGCAAAGATACTGGACATTGCTGGTATGGGTACGTGCAACCCGTGCCACACTCAGATGGAAAGCCGGCTCAAGCTCGGGAAGAAGAACGGCGGCGAGGCTGTGGACGCGACCCGATACTACAGCATCATCAGCAGTCTGCGATACCTAGTCAACACACGACCAGACTGTAACACCCAGTTTTCTAGAAGTAGGTAATTTTGAAATTTTGTAATTATAATTATTATTTAATGATATTTATTTCATATTATGATTTTTAGTGATTTTTAATTATTTTTAAACTATTTAAATTCATGACCTGTAATTTTTGGTGTTTTGCTAGTGAACAGTAGAGACTGCCTACCCTAGAGCCTAGCCATATGATTAGGGTATTTTTGACATTTTTGGAGTTATTTGATTTTATTATAATTTATTTGAATTTATGGGAATTTTTAGAATTTATTTTTAAATTGTTTGAATGAGGATTGACTAGGTTGACTTGACTAGCAATGACCTTGGTAGCCTAACCTAGATTGGACCTAACCTAGATGGATCATAACTAACTTAGTGAGCCACCTTGAGAATTAGATGGGTTGGTTAGGGGGTTGAGTCAAGTTTAGTTATGGTTAAGTAATTTGCAAGAAACTAGGATAGAACCCTTTGTTCTAGGCCATCAATTTCCCTTGATTCAATCCTAGCCATAGGATGAAACCTAAAAACCCTAACCCTAACTATTCTGACCAGCCAAGAGACCCCCCTTTGCCTATATAATGTCTCTATGGGAATTTGTGCCTCTTTCTTCAATAGTTCTTCATTTCTTAAGGAAATAGGTAAGCCTTCATTAATTCCTTCCTAGTTTAATCAATAGGACTCCTTTTTTATTGGAATTTCTTCCATTAGGATCTAATCAATGTTCTTTTGTTGTTTGTGGTATTCAACCTCAGCTTTAGGACAATTTGGAGAAGTTTGCTAGCAAGAGGAAACCCCCCCCCCCCCCCATTTGAGGCTTTTCTTGCATTTTGACACCAATAGGTAAATTAATGTAAACACCATTAAAATTCTAGTTTCTTTGCATGTAGACCTAGCCCTAAGTGTCCTGGTCCTGTAGGTATGCCTAGACCTAGGTTTCGTGTCCATTTCGTATCCTAAATGGACACGTATCATTGTTAGTGTTAAGGTGTTTGTTGAAATGCCCAAAGGGCATTTCGAGTGTTTTTTCAGGAAGTTTTTGAATAGGAAATTAAGTTTTTAGGTCGCTTATGGGTTTCTAATTGTTTGGACACATTTTGTGTCGTGTTGGGGTCGTACTGGACTCGTGCACATGCCTGCGCGCGCGTGTACAGTGATCCCCTGCTACTCGTGGCCTTGTGCTCACTACACAGGCCACGTGGCGAGCTGAGTTTGGACGAGGGGGTAATGGCAACGTCTGCGAGTCTTCCCCCCAAGTCCCAAGTCTCCTTGTGTCGTATCGGACACGAGATTCACTCTGCACAGGTTTTACACTGTTTCGTTCAGCGGATTTTCGTGCACAGATACGCTGTCTAGGACACGCCTGTGCGACTCGACACGGGGATACAGGGTGTCGAACCTCTAGCTTGAGACTTCACCTACCTAGGGACACGAGCACGAGACTCTAGGACACTTGTGTCGTGTCCTAGACTTGCACGAACACGTGCACGATGTTGTGTATTAGTGTGTGTCTGTGTTGTGCTCGATGTGGGTTTTTCCTTGGTTTGGACACTGTATCATATTGGGGTGGACACGAAACACTCCCTAAGACACGAGCACTTGTTGGGTATTTATTACCAACCTATAATTTATCATTTTTAACCTATTTTCATTATTTGAATGTGGGATTCCCCTTGTTGACTGATACATGTTAGATACATTGTTTTTCCTTCAAATTCCTGAGCTATTAATCCCTGTTATTGATGTTTTTCAACTGAAATTTACTCTCACATATCTGTTGCTTCACATTATTGAATATGACAATTCAAATATGGGCTTTTGAGTTGAAAATGGAAATTTAGCATTTGTGTTGGATTCGAATGGTTTAGAACTGGACTGATTTCCCTTCCTTCAATTTGTGAACTATTTTAGTTCTTTAAATGTTGATTTAAATCTGAGGTTGTGTTCCTATTAACTGTGAATGTTCCTCCTGAGAACTGGAATTGAATTCCAATTCCTTCCTTTACGAATGCCATGAATAACCTGAGAAACATTGCAAAATAAAGAGCTGAAAACTGTAATTTAGACTCAATGTTAAGTTCACTGTCATGGGTCTTAACCTGAGAAGTTGATTTGTTGCTAGCTGATTGCTCTATAAAATTGATTCACTGAAAAGGGGATTCCCTGTTTAAACTAAAAATTGATGATAATTTGCCATGTTAAATTCATCACACATGATTAGTTATGTTCAAATGTTGGGTTGTGTTTGATGTTAAGAATTTGGATTTCGAATTGGTGAATGGGGAAGTTCATGTTTTCAAAAATGTTAACTGAGATTTTGTTTCACTGTATAAAATATTATTTTCGAATTTACTAAAACAGAGTTCATGAGATGTTTAAACCTGATATTAGTTAGGAAGTAGAGACTGAGATATCTGAATGATATCTGAGATCCAGTGCCATTTTGTTAACCTGAGAATTCAGGGAATGTGTATACGTTCCTGAGATTTTCTGAGAATGGGAAATTGCATGTAACCTGAGAGTGAAATGGAGGTGGGGTTTTGAGTTTTGTTATCAAATATTTAACTGAGATGTTGTGTAAAACCTGAGATTATATTCCCATACACTGTTCCCTACATCCTGTCACCAGTAATCAAATATACACACACTGTTGGATATGCATTCCCTTCATGGCAGGACACTCTAACACAACACAATCATCCCACATCACCCTCACATTGTCTCTCATGTCTATACAGTCCACACGAAAACCTAAGAAGTAAACACCCTCACATACACACACAATTCTGCATTTGAAAAACTGATCTGGGTTTTCCTTATGAACTGAGTTTGAATGGGGAGGGTGTAAACTAATTTTTTGGGTTTCCTTTAAAACTGAGTTTAGATGTAATGATAACTGAAATGGTTTTGAATTGTTTTTTTCCTAATTGTGTTAAATTGTGATTTTCTTCACCATTAAACTGGAATGAACTGATTTCCCTTTTCATTCTACTTCAATGTTTGTTCTTCTGAAAACCTGAGAAGTATTGTTGATTCCTTCTCCCTTCCATTCCAATCTGAGTTGTTGTTCAAATGCTGAACTGAAATGAATGTCTGATTCCTAGCTACTGTTGTAAACTGATTCCTGTTTTCCTGGACTGTTTTCCCTGTTTTATTCAATTATATATACACTGTCATGTACTCCCATGCCTTAGCACATTGTTTTTAGTTTTCACACATCCATGACTCACTTGAATACCACACTGTTGCACATGCCTTAGCTCACTGATTTCAGTTTTCTCTCACACCCTCTAGTCACACACCCTATTGCCTCTCTTGACACTTACACTCACTGTTATGTTTAACACACATGTTTCATTATTTCTGTCATTGTTCTCTCATGTACACATGACACTACACAGGAACATGTCACCTAATGACACACACACCCTCTCACATTTCCCTCATTAATCACACACCCAAGTTACTCTTAGCTCACACCCACTCATCTACACACACTTGTGACACACACACACACTTGAGTACATATGCTTCCCCCTTTTCTCTATACATATATATCTATATATATGTATTGAGATATATACATATATAGGTATCCTATATATAATATGTGTGTACTATTATGTATTTTATATATAATGTATGGGTTGTATACATATAGGTAACTATATGTTATGTGTCTATTCTATATTGTATTATATAGCTATATCAATAGGTGTATTATATATTTGATATATATATTGTTGTGTAGATTGTGATATGGGTTGATTATAGGCAGGATATAGCCTATGGTCTAGGCCCTTAGCCTATGGGTGTATATGTGTGTCAGTTTAGGGCCTAGATTAGACATGTGTAGTCTTGTTTGACTTAGAATAGACTAGTATAGACTAGTTTGACTTAGTTCGACCATAGTTGACCTAGTTTGACTTCTAGGGTTGACCAGAGTTGACCAAGAGTTAACTTTGGCCTAGATTGACCTAGAATCATGTAGAATGCATAGTAGGACTTCATTATATCATTTTAGACTTGTTGTGACTTGTGCTGTTCTGATTAGGAGCCAGACACCTCTCCTCGGACAGTACATTTCATCCGGACACTCAGATACAGGCGAGTACATTCTCTGATCATTTCATATCCTGCTTAGAATTATTTTCCTGCATTAAATTACTTTACTTGATACTGTCACATTGGTCATACGGATTAGTATAATATGGATCCCTCCCTGAGATGTTATCCCTTCAGGGAGCATCGGGTACTCTATGTTCTGTGTGTTTCACTTACATAGCGTAACATGTGCTTCTTTGGTTCTTTGATCACTTGTGACATATACCCATATGATCACAGAGTCTTCCTTGAATCCTTATCCCATTTGTGGGACTACTATGTACCACCCTTCGGGGGCATATCACCCTTTGGGGGCTTATCACCTTTCGGAGGCTTATCACCCTTTGGGGGCATATCACCCTTTGGGGGCTTATCACCTTTCGGAGGCTTACCACCCTTCGGAAGCTGTTACATAGAATCATAACATAACCTGGTTGGATCCTTGTATATTAATTGGGGGTATGGGGGAGTATAAATAGCCATGTGAATAATTCCAAAGTAGAATAGCCATGTACGCCTCTTTAGTATAGCCATGTACAAATCATGCCGTTCACATATCGACTTTGTGAACTAAATCACTAGTCACTGGTAGCTCTTTACTTATAGTAGATATTTCTATTACAGTTCTCTCTCTCTCTGTTTACATACTGCATTTCTTCAGTATCTATATCTTACTTTACTGCATGATTATATTTATTATATTTTCTAACCTGCTATGAACTGTTGAGATGTATTGTACTCGCTCCTATCCTGACTGGACCTGTTAAAAATATTACAGAGGACGAGGAGGAGGCCTGGGAGGATACCTTCTATGGGACATCTCTAGCTGAGGACATCACCCCCACTGCCTAGACTAGTTTAGTTAGGCTTTATCTTATTTTTATGTTGTCTTGAGACTGTTTAGCTAGACTTTACTTTTGTTCAGAGATGTGGAGTTGCATATATTCTTTCATATTCAGTAGCTGAGATATGTACTCTGGATATTGCTGGAATATTATCTTAGACTATTCTATCTTCTGATTTTCCTTGAGTTCTATATCATATCGTGTTTTCTTCTTCCTTGGTTGTGATTGAGTTCATTTACTGCTTAGTATTATATTGTTAGATGTATGTTGACCTAGGACAGCGTTCTACCGCCGACACTGCGACGTAGGCTGGGCGTTGTGACGTTCTCGTACTCTCACAAAGGGTGCGGGTCATGACACGTTTTTAGTGGTGGCCCATGCAGGTCGAGTTTATATAGTGGTATTCGAACTAGAGTATCACTACAGCCTGCAGTAGGATTATGATAAATATTTTGAAGGTACTCAATCACAGTTAGGATTCCTTGAAAGATTCCTGGGACGACCCTTGAGAATCTTATTTAAACTTTAATTTGAATCATTTCCCTTGTTTTGTTGCTCTCACTCCTTGATTATTGAATTTGATTTTGTTGGATCGTTATTGATTTGATTTTTCTATCGAGATGAATTTTTATGGCCTGAGTTACGATATTTTTCTGATAACATATGTCGACGAAAATACAGGGATGGTAAACATCTGCTTGGTTATGGAACCTAGAGTTTATCGCTGCTATATTAGCTGGCGTGGCAGAAACATAGAGACCTGACTTCGGATGTACGTATCTTGGTTATGAGATTTGGAATTTCTCGCAGCTATACTAGTCGGCATAGCGAGAATTCTAGACGACATGATTATAGAGGTGCATGCCCCTGTTATGGACTCTACCGTTTATCGCAGCCTTGCTTACTAGCGTGACGGGGATTCTGAGTATCATGATTTTTGGACAGACGCATATGATTATCAGATTGTATCTTGGAAAGGTTCTTAAATATATCGTCTCTATCTTCATTTCTGTTATTATAAATTGTTTCCATCATCAAATAATTTAGGAGTAGAGATATTTTCAGCTTTTAGAGCTTATGCATATGTAGTTCTTTCTTAGTGTGACGATTTGATGACTTGTGATTAGGCCCTTGTCTTAGGAATGATAGTATAGCCTGGCTTTAAATAGTAATTCTTGTAGCTAGTTCTCCTTTGTTGATATTTACTAGTTTTCAGCCTTGATGATTGATTTATTTTTCTTTTCTTTTCTTTTTCTTTTAGTATGGCACCCATGACCCGAGCCCGTCGCCTGAGAGCAGCTGCAGCTACTGAGAGTGTGCCTCCACCTCCTACTGTTCAGGAGGTAGTTATCCCTCTATCTGATCAGGGGGTGGTGGCACCTCCTGCCATTGAGGAGATGGTGGTAGCCTCACCAGAGAGTCTTCCTTCATCTCCTGTCGTTCAGGAGGGAGCTGCAGATTTGCCTGAGACCGAGAGCCTTCCCCTACCCCTTGGGATGGTACTTCCTACTGTACCACCCGGAGGTTTGTTACTTGACGCAGCCCAGATGTTTGGATATTTCCAAGAGAGGCTGTTGGAGTCACAGAGAGTTCATGAGGAGGCCATGAGGGAGCAAATCCAGAGGTTGCTACGTCTACGGGACTATGTGCTTCTAGGAGGAGAGCCTAGCTCCAAGAGGACGAGGAGCAGTACCCAGTCCTACCCAGAGTTTGAGGAGTACCCATTTATCCAGCCTATATCATCATACCCAGTCCAGTCTCCTGTCCAGCAGAGGTCAGCTGAGCCAGAGCCTATCTGTGCCTACTGTAAGAAGTCTGGACACAAGTGGAACAACTGTAGAAAAAGACTATGATTGTGCCTAATCTGTGGTTCAGCTGCACACTGGGTGCAGCACTGTCCTGCTATACCTGCCCCAACCAGGGCCCTGCTTCCAGGAGGGAGTTCTGGTTCTCAGACCTAGTTGGAGGTAAGTTTTGACCTAACCTTAGTATTTCCTTCTTGAGAATTTTGATGCATCCATTGCTTGTATATTTTGATACCTTGTGATTGCCTAGTACTGTAGCATGGTTGGTATAACTAGATGAGACCCCAGACTGATATTGTATACCATGACCCCATAGGTTACATTTTCCAACTGTATGTTTTAAGATAGATTTCTGAGACTATGACTGCTGGGGGCTTAACCTAGAAGGGGTACGATCATCTTAATTTCGAGGACGAAATTTTTATAAGGTGGGTAGGATTGTAACACCCAGTTTTCCAGAAGTAGGTAATTTTGAAATTTTGTAATTATAATTATTATTTAATGATATTTACTTCATATAATGATTTTTAGTGATTTTTAATTATTTTTAAACTATTTAAATTCATGACCTATAATTTTTGGTGTTTTGCTAGTGAACAGTAGAGACTGCCTACCCTAGAGCTTACCCATGTGATTAGGGTATTTTTGACATTTTTGGGGTTATTTGATTTTATTATAATTTATTTGAATTTATGGGAATTTTTAGAATTTATTTTTGAATTGTTTGAATGAGGGTTGACTAGGTTGACTTGACTAGCAATGACCTTGGTAGCCTAACCTAGATTGGACCTAACCTAGATGGATCATAACTAACTTAGTGAGCCACCTTGAGAATTAGATGGGTTGGTTAGGGGGTTGAGTCAAGTTTAGTTATGGTTAAGTAATTTGCAAGAAACTAGGATAGAACCCTTTGTTCTAGGCCATCAATTTCCCTTGATTCAATCCTAGCCATAGGATGAAACCTAAAAACCCTAACCCTAACTATTATGACCAGCCAAGAGACCCCCCCTTGCCTATATAATGTCTCTATGGGGATTTGTGCCTCTTTCTTCAATAGTTCTTCATTTCTTAAGGAAATAGGTAAGCCTTCATTAATTCCTTCCTAGTTTAATCAATAGGACTCCTTTTTTATTGGAATTTCTTCCATTAGGATCTAATCAATGTTCTTTTGTTGTTTGTGGTATTCAACCTCAGCTTTGGGACAATTTGGAGAAGTTTGCTAGCAAGAGGAAACCCCCCCCCCCCATTTGAGGCTTTTCTTGCATTTTGACACCAATAGGTAAATCAATGTAAATACCATTAAAATTCTAGTTTCTTTGCATGTAGACCTAGCCCTAAGTGTCCTGGTCCTGTAGGTATGCCTAGACCTAGGTTTCGTGTCCATTTCGTGTCCTAAATGGACACGTATCAGTGTTAGTGTTAAGGTGTTTGTTGAAATGCCCAAAGGGCATTTCGAGTGTTTTTTCAGGAAGTTTTTGAATAGAAAATTAAGTTTTTAGGTCGCTTATGGGTTTCTAATTGTTTGGACACATTTCGTGTCGTGTCGGGGTCGTACTGGACTCGTGCACATGCCTGCGCGCGCGTGTACAGTGATCCCCTGCTACTCGTGGCCTTGTGCTCACTACACAGGCCACGTGGCGAGCTGAGTTTGGACGAGGGGGTAGTGGCAACGTCTGCGAGTCTTCCCCCCAAGTCCCAAGTCTCCTCATGTCGTGTCGGACACGAGATTCACTCTGCACAGGTTTTACACTATTTCGTTCAGCGGATTTTCGTGCACAGATACGCTGTCTAGGACACGCCTGTGCGACTCGACACGGGGATACAGGGTGTCGAACCTCTAGCCTGAGACTTCACCTACCTAGGGACACGAGCACGAGACTCTAGGACACTTGTGTCATGTCCTAGACTTGCACGAACACGTGCACGATGTTGTGTATTAGTGTGTGTCTGTGTTGTGCTCGATGTGGGTTTTCCCTTGGTTTGGACACTGTATCATATTGGGGTGGACACGAAACACTCCCTAAGACACGAGCACTTGTTGGGTATTTATTACCAACCTATAATTTATCATTTTTAACCTATTTTCATTATTTGAATGTGGGATTCCCCTTGTTGACTGATACATGTTAGATACATTATTTTTCTTTCAAATTCCTAAGCTATTAATCCCTGTTATTGATGTTTTTCAACTGAAATTTACTCTCACATATATGTTGGTTCACATTATTGAATATGACAATTCAAATATGGGCTTTTGAGTTGAAAATGGAAATTTAGCATTTGTGTTGGATTCGAATGGTTTAGAACTGGACTGATTTCCCTTCCTTCAATTTGTGAACTGTTTTAGTTCTTTAAATGTTGATTTAAATCTGAGGTTGTGTTCCTATTAACTGTGAATATTCCTCCTGAGAACTTGAATTGAATTCCAATTCCTTCCTTTACGAATGCCATGAATAACCTGAGAAACATTGCTAAATAAAGAGCTGAAAACTGTAATTTAGACTCAATGTTAAGTTCACTGTCATGGGTCTTAACCTGAGAGGTTGATTTGTTGCTAGCTGATTACTCTATAAAATTGATTCACTGAAAAGGGGATTCCCTGTTTAAACTGAAAATTGATGATAATTTGCCATGTTAAATTCATCACACATGATTAGTTATGTTCAAATGTTGGGTTGTGTTTGATGTTAAGAATTTGGATTTCGAATTGGTGAATGGGGAAGTTCATGTTTTCAAAAATGTTAACTGAGATTTTGTTTCACTGTGTAAAATGTTATTTTCGAATTCACTAAAACTGAGTTCATGAGATGTTTAAGCCTGATATTAGTTAGGAAGTAGAGACTAAGATATCTGAATGATATCTGAGATCCAGCGCCATTTTGTTAACCTGAGAATTCAGGGAATGTGTATATGTTCCTGAGATTTCCTGAGAATGGGAAATTGCATGTAACCTGAGAGTGAAATGGAGGTGGGGTTTTGAGTTTTGTTATCAAATGTTTAACTGAGATGTTGTGTAAAACCTGAGATTATATTCCCATACGCTGTTCCCTACATCCTGTCACCAGTAATCAAATATACACACACTGTTGGATATGCATTCCCTTCATGGCAGGACACTCTAACACAACACAAGCATCCCACATCACCCTCACATTGTCTCTCATGTCTACACAGTCCACACGAAAACCTAAGAAGTAAACACCCTCACATACACACACAATTCTGCATTTGAAAAACTGATCTGGGTTTTCCTTATGAAATGAGTTTGAATGGGGAGGGTGTAAACTGATTTTTTGGGTTTTCTTTAAAACTGAGTTTAGTTGTAATGATAACTGAAATGGTTTTGAATTATTTTTTCCTAATTGTGTTAAATTGTGATTTTCTTCACCATTAAACTGAAATGAACTAATTTTCCTTTTCATTCTACTTCAATGTTTGTTCTTCTGAAAACCTGAGAAGTATTGTTGATTCCTTCTCCCTTCCATTCAAATCTGAGTTGTTGTTCAAATGCTGAACTGAAATAAATGTCTGATTTCTAGCTACTGTTGTAAACTGATTCCTGTTTTCCTGGACTATTTTCCCTATTTTATTCAAGTATATATACACTGTCATGTACTCCCATGCCTTAGCACATTGTTTTCAGTTTTCACACATCCATGACTCACTTGAATACGACACTGTTGCACATGCCTTAGCTCACTGATTTCAGTTTTCTCTCACACCCTCTAGTCACACACCCTATTGCCTCTCTTGACACTTACACTCACTGTTATGTTTAACACACATGTTTCATTATTTCTGTCATTGTTCTCTCATGTACACATGACACTGCACAGGAACATGTCACCTAATGACACACACACCCTCTCATATTTCCTTCATTACTCACACACACAAGTTACTCTTAGCTCACACCCTCTCATCTACACACACTTGTGACACACACACACACTTGAGTACATGTGTTTCCCCCTTTTTCTCTATACATATGTATCTATATATATGTATTGAGATATATACATATATAGGTATCCTATATATATAATATGTGTGTACTATTATGTATTTTATATATAATGTATGGGTGGTATACATATAGGTAGCTATATGTTATGTGTGTATTCTATATTGTATTACATAGCTATATTAGTAGGTGTATTATATATTTGATATATATATTGTTGTGTAGATTGTGATATGGGTTGATTATAGGCAGGATATAGCCTATGGTCTAGGCCCTTAGCCTATGGGTGTATCTGTGTGTCAGTTTAGGGCCTAGATTAGACATGTGTAGTCTTGTTAGACTTAGAATAGACTAGTATAGACTAGTTTGACTTAGTTCGACCATAGTTGACCTAGTTTGACTTCTAGGGTGGACCAGAGTTGACTAAGAGTTGACTTTGGCCTAGATTGACCTAGAATCATGTAGAATGCATAGTAGGACTTCATTATATTATTTTAGACTTATTGTGACTTGTGTTGTTCTGATTAGGAGCCAGACAGCTCTCCTCGGACAGTACATTTCATCCGGACACTCAGATACAGGCGAGTACATTCTCTGATCATTTCATATCCTGCTTAGAATTATTTTTCTGTATTAAATTACTTTACTTTATACTGTCACGTTGGTCACACGGATTAGTACAATATGGATCCCTCCCTGAGATGTTATCCCTTCAGGAAGCATCGGGTACTCTATGTTCTGTGCGTTTCACTTATATAGCGTATCATATGCTTCTTTGGTTCTTTGATCACTTGTGACATATACCCATATGATCACAGAGTCTTCTTTGAATCCTTATCCTATTTGTGGGACTACTATGTACCACCCTTCGGGGGTATATCACCCTTTGGGGGCTTATCACCTTTCGGAGGCTTATCACCCTTTGGGGGCTTATCACCTTTCGGAGGCTTACCACCCTTCGAGGGCTGTAACATAGAATTATAACATAACCTGGTTGGATCCTTGTGTATTAATTGGGGGTATGGGGGAGTATAAATAGCCATGTGAACAATTCCAAAGTAGAATAGCCATGTACGCCTCTTTAGTATAGCCATGTACAAATCAAGCCGTTCACATGTCGACTTTGTGCTCTAAATCACTAGTCACTGGTAGCTCTTTACTTATAGTAGATATTTCTATTACAGTTCTCTCTCTCTATTTACATATTGCATTTCTTCAGTATCTATATCTTACTTTACTACATGATTATATTTTCTAACCTGCTATGAACTGTTGAGATATATTGTACTCGCCCATGTCCTGACTGGACCTGTTGAAAATATTACAGAGGACGAGGAGGAGGCCTGGGAGGATACCTTCTACGGGACAGCTCTAGCTGAGGACATCACCCCCACTGCCTAGACTAGTTTAGTTAGGCTTTATCTTATTTTTATGTTGTCTTGAGACTGTTTAGCTAGACTTTACTTCTGTTTAGAGATGTGGAGTTGTATATATTCTTTCATATTCAGTAGCTGAGATATGTACTCTGGATATTGCTGGGATATTATCTTAGACTATTCTATCTTCTGATTTTCCTCGAGTTCTATATCATATCGTGTTTTCTTCTTCCTTAGTTGTGATTGAGTTCATTTACTACTTAGTATTATATTGCTAGATGTATGTTGACCTAGGACAGCGTTCTACCGCCGACACTGCGGCGTAGGCTGGGCGTTGTGACGTTCTCGTACCCTCACAGTGGGTGCGGGTCGTGACACAGACATTGCATATGCAGTGAGGATAGCAAGCTGATTCATGGAGGCTTCAGGAACACAGCATTGGGCTGCGGTGAAGCAAATACTTCGCTATGTGCGAGGCACTCTTAGCTACGGGTGCAGCTACAAGAATGACACGGCAGCGCCTACGCTGGTCGGCTACAGCGACAGCGACCTTGCAGGATGTTGATGACCGCAAGAGTACATCCGGCATGGTCTTCTTCCTAGGAGGCAGTATCATCACCTGGACATCACAGAAACAAAAGATTGTTGCACTTTCGTCCTGCGAGGCGGAGTACATTGCTGCGTCTACCGCGGCATGCCAAGCTGTGTGGCTGAGCGAGCTGCTCGGTAAAGTCCAGGGAATAGCTCCATCAAAGGTTAAGCTTCTGGTGGACAACAAGTCAGCTATTGCCCTGAGCAAGAACCTAGTGCATCACGAGCGCAGTAAGCATATTGACTCTCGGTTTCATTTTATCCGTAAATGCATTGAGAATGGCAAAGTGGATGTCGATCATATCGGCACTGATGGATAGCTTGGTGACATAACTAAAGCAGTACTTAAGGAGTTTTACAAATTTAGGGTCCATTTCATATTGATCGGATCTAACAAATGTTTTACACTGGCTGTCATCTACCCACCACAGCCCTCCTTAATCAGGGGGATTGGACTGTCAGTAAAAATATATATCTATTATATACTATATAATAGGAAAACTTAGATGGTGAAACTTTTAAATTCTGAAAATATTCTTATATACTTATACTAATTAAAAATAGTTCATTAATTTTAATAAGGACAACTTAGTAATTAGGAAGACTACCATTTGATTTTCCTAAACTAATTAAGAAATATTAAAATACGTACAAGGCACGTGCATATATGCTAGTATATATAAGGTGCTTACAGATGTGTTTGTCCGATTTCAGTGTAGCCATTTTATTTTGCTTGGAGCTCGACACTTGCCTGTGTAACCGACCGAAAATATGCTGCTGGCGGCTTTATTTTGTATCCTCCCAATTTCCAATAATTAGCAGCTCATTTTTGTCCTAAATCGTGAAGGTGGCTGAATTTTTGTGCCAAGTGAACACTTTTATTTTCCCAAGTCGCAGTTATTAGAATATGGAATCTTCATGATTTCTTGGTCCTTAAACTATACAAGAGAGGCCAGGAGGAGATGTTTAGGAAAAGGAAATAATATTTGTTCTTAAATTTGTGGTTCAATTTTACCTACTTCAGTGAATTATAGTTGGTACATTCACTGATATAGGCGTGGCAGGATCAATTAAATTAGATGTTTAAATTGGATGTTGGATTGTGGCAGGGAAAATAATAAAAGAACAACTCATGCTTTTGCTACAGCTGGCTACGAACGTTCATCACTCTCGGGGACGTGATCTATATTTGAAGTATAGGAGAGTGAATCCATTCCTAGGACTTATGATGAACAGGAGAACGCAAAATACATACATTAAAGTGTTCTTCTTGGTCGATAGAAAGCATGGATAATAATAAGGTCCTCTCTGAGTCTGATGTAATATTTTATGTAAAATATTTAGAGATTTTTTCATACAAGCCACTTAGATTTTTTTTAAGTCTTTCATACTTGTCAATTGCTTAAATCCTCTGAATCAGAAGAAAATCTATGTTAGCAATACCACTCTAGTTAGAATATTCTCAAAAGTGAATATTATATTAACCGCAATAAAATTATTCTCTCTTGACAATTATGCCCCTATTGTCCTCGATAAAAGTTGCAACCTTTGTTCCCACCAATGATTGATATAGTGAGAAATAATGGTGGTATCTAATTTTTTTTAAATTATTAATTTGGGTTTTAGAAAGCTCAAACCATATATATATATATATATATATATATATATATATATATATATATATATATATATATATATATATATATATATATTATTTTTTTTTTTTTTTTTGGGAACCAGGTAAATTGTTTCTGGAATCGCTCACACTGGGATTCGAACTCCTGACCACTTGGGTCGCATGCGTCTCTCTTAACCACTAGGCTAGAGGTCATCTGCATTTTTTTAAAATTCAAATTCGTTGGAGAAGGCTTATATATATATATATATATATATATATATATATATATATATATATATATATATATATATATATATATATATGCAAATGACCTCCAGCCTAGTGGTTAAGAGAGATGCATGCGGCCCAAGTGGTCGGGAGTTCGAGCCTCAGTGGAGACGAGTTTGCCACAAGTACCCATTGCTTCAAAATATATATATATATAACCTCTAGTCTAGTGGGAATGAGAGTGGCGGTCTTACCCATAGACAAATGAACTGAGTGAACGTGTATAACAAGCCTTCCCAACTCCGTGTTTCCTATCTTGCCATGTTGCATGTACATGTCTGAACCTTCACGAATCACCTCCTCACTTGATACCTCTTCGATAGGATCTGGACAGTTCCCCTCAATATGTATAGAAAATAATAATGCCTTGTTCTCATTGCTAGGGTTTGTTACAATATATATAGTGTCTACATTTGGGCTTATGGATTATGGGCCATATTTACATTACAAATATAATCTAATAATCTAACACCCCCCCTCAAGTTGGAGCATACAAGTCACAAATGTCCAACTTGGGTAGGAAAGAATGAAACACATGCTTTCCAATGGGCTTAGTAAAGATGTCAGCTAGTTGAGTAGAAGTAGGAATATGCGAGGCTATTACGGTGCCATCTCTAATTGCATCGCGAACAAAATACAAATCCACCTCAATATGCTTACTGCGCTCATGAAATACCGGGTTCTGAGCCAGGTGCAGGGCTGACTGACTGTCACAATACACCGACATAGCAGACTCCTGGCGAACACCCAAACACACCAATAACTCCTTCAACCATTTCAACTCACAAACAAGCGCAACAATAGATCGGTATTCAGCTTCAGCGGAAGATCGGAAAACAGTTGGTTGCTTCTTGGTCTTCCAAGAAATAGGAGAACCCTCCAGAAACACCAACCAGCCCGTAACAGAACGGCGAGTCAAGGGACAACTTGCCCAGTCCGAATCACACCAACCAGAAAGACGGAGATCACAATCAGCTTTCAAAAGAAGACCCTGTCCAGGTGCATGTTTGAGATATCTGACAACTCTCAAAGCAGCATGCCAATGATCTTATCGAGGCTCATGTAAGAATTGAGACAAGATATGCACATCATAGGCTAAGTCAGGGTGAGTAAATGATAGATAAATCAACCTTCCAACCAGCCTCCAATAAGGCTCTGTATCCTCCATCTTTGGACTAGTCGATTCTGCCAGCTTGTGATTGGGCTCCATGGGAAAACCAGCAGGTCGAGACCCTATCAAGCCGCATTCTGAAATGATGTCCAAAGCATACTTCCTTTGACATAAGGAAATTCCTTCTGCACTCCGAGCCACCTCTATACCAAGAAAGTACTTCAATACACCAAGGTCCTTCATGTGAAAGCAAGAACTAAGGTACTTTTTGAAAGCATCTAAAGCACCTGAGTCATTACCAAACACAATCATATCATCCACATAGATCAGAACATGCAACTCTACCTTCCCTTTAAAAAGAGAGAAAAGGGAATAATCGGAATGAGATTGAACAAATCCATTGGATATTAGAGAAGCAGCAAGCTTAGCAAACCAACAATGTGGTGCCTGTTTCAATCCATATAGAGATTTACGCAGGCGACACACTTTATTGGGTTCACTATGCAAAAAACCTGGCGGCAACTTCATATATACTTCTTCTATCAGTTTTCCATGAAGAAAAGCATTGTGCACATCTATCTGGTACAAAGTCCAGCCTCTCACAGCTGCAACAGCAAAGAACGCCCGAACTGTAGGCATCTTAGCTACCGGGGAAAATGTCTCTGAATAGTCGATCCCCTCAGCCTGATGATTACCGAACACAACCAGCCATGCTTTTAAGCGCTCAATACTTCCGTCGGATTTGTACTTGATTTTATACACCCATCGACTTCCCAATGCTTTCTTCCCAGGAGGCAAATCGACAAGATTCCATGTCCCATTATCTTCCAGAGCTTGTATTTCAGTTTGCATAGCCACGTGCCAGCCTGAATCTTGCGAGGCCTAGCGATATGAAGTAGGCTCAACACCTGCAGTGATGGCTGCAAAAAAATCTCTGTGTCTAGCAGCAAATATGTCATAACTTAGAAATTATGTTTGAGGATACGAAGTACCTGAGGAAGTGACGGAAACAGATGAACTGTGGTGAAGGGAGGACTTTTACTTCGAACAGCATTCGTCACAAAATCCTGTAATCGTACTGGCTGTGATTTTTTTCTCATTCTTCTTCCCAATACTACCTCGTCGGGCACCTCTGGCAACACTGTATGCCCTGTATCATCAGTAGTATTCGCATTAACCTCAGCGGATTCTCCTGTCAATACTTCTGCAGCTACCTGTGCATCCTCGCTACTCGGTGCCGCACTACCAGCAACCACTCCGGCCTCAGCCACCGTAGCCGGCACCATCCCAAAAGTCCGACACCTCAACAGATGTATGGCGTGTCGCAGAAGACATCTCGCTAGCAGAGCCACACCCAGAAAATTCTTTTTCATAAAACATTACATCGCGGGACACAAAAAATTCACCAGTCTCCAAATCATACAGTTTTCATCCCTTTTTATCAAGTGGATACCCAACAAAGATGCATTTTCTACTTCTGCTAGCAAATTTATCATGTCGGGATTTCAAATCATACGCATAGTACAGACAACCAAAAATACGTAGATGACCATACGAAGGAGACGAACCATATAAAACTTCATAAGGAGACTTAAAATGCATGATACTAGAAGGTGTTCTATTTATCAGATAACATGCACCCAGAACACATTCCCCCAAAAAATCCACAAAAAGAGAACCCTGAAATCTCAATGCCCTGGCGACATTTAAAATATGTCGATGTTTTCTTTCCACCCTTCCATTCTGTTGAGGCGTCCCAACACAGGATGTTTGGAACAATATACCTTGAGATGAAAAATAATCTCGTAAACAATTAAATTCAGTGCCATTGTCACTCCACACATGACGTACATCGGCCCCAAACTGACGCTTCACCATAGCAATGAATTTAAGAAACATAGAATAGACAGCACACTTATCCTTCAACAAAATAACCCAAACAGCTCTAGAAAAATCATCCACCAAAGTCAAAAAATATCATGCCCTATTAGATGACGGAACATTATATGGTCCCCACAGATCATAGTGGATAAGTTCAAAGCATCTCAAAGCACGACTACTACTATCAGGAAAAGCATCACGAGTCTGTTTAGCTTGATGACAAATATCACAAGCCTTATGAGAAAATACACTACTACCAGAGAGAAAAGGTAAAGTCTGTATTACTTTATCTGAAGGATGCCCCAGTCTACTATGCCAAACCTCGGAATCACTCTCTCTGCATGCCAGGATCACCGAAGCCAAAGAAGCTGGAACCTCCCCCAAGAAGTAAAGTCTACCCCTTTGTTCACCTGCTCCAATCACTATCCTCGTACTTCAGTCTTGAACAAAACACAAATCAGGAGTAAATAACATATCACAATTTCTGACACCAATCAATTGTGAGACAGAGATCAAGTTGCAAGTCAATGTCAGAACGTAAAGAACATCCGTCAACACCAATGAAGCAGTAAAAAATACTTTGTCTCTTAGAACAGCCTCAATAGTGCTCCCATCAGGTAAAGTCACAGGACAGACAGGGCCCTCAAAGCAATCAACTAAACAATCACGAGAACCTGTCGCATGAAGAGTAGCCCCAGTATAGAATATCCAAGTGACAGAAGAATTCTTATCCATCAGACGATCAGAGTTTGAAGTACCAGGGTTGGAAGGATTGTCGTTACCCAGCAAGCTCATCAATTTCTGCCATTGTTTACCTGAGAGTGGTGAATGATACCCTCCATGCATCATATCCGCCGAACTTCCAGCAAGACCAGCAGGGACACCATGACCAGCAGCGGCGACATGATGAACAACCCCTGCGCCACCAGCACCACGTCCCCTATCACGTCTCTGTTGTGGTGTCGGGCCTCTGCCACCACCAGCACTACGTCCGCCCTCATGCCAAGGACGAGTCTTCCACCACTATGGATAGCTAATCTTGGCAAAGCAAGTTGTAACATCATGACCTATTTTCTTACAATGAGTACAGATCATACCTGATTTGTCCCTGGAATCTGAGGTTCTACTATTAGAAGTAGTAGAAATACGAGGTAAAGTCTTGATAGCCAGCGCCATTACCTCCTCAGCAGCGGATTGGACCTGAGATTTTCGTATATCCTCCTCCTCACGGACTGCCTGGTATACCCGATCTAAACTTGGCTGAGGATCCTGAGCCAGAAGATTAGATCGGGTATGACCGTACAACTCGGCATTCAACCCATACATAAAGTCCTTAAAGTGGTCTTCATCCCTCATAGCCTGTAGCTTTGCAGTAAGTTCACCACAGGTACAAGTTGGCAATGGAAAATAAGCAGCTTGTTCATCCCACAAAGTCTGTAAATTTCCAATGTAGGTTTCTACAGACATCGACGCCGTCTGTTTACACTCAGCCAAAGCCACCTTAATTTCTTGCTTCCAAGTGCCATTGCTAACAACAAATCTTTTCTCCAACAAGTTCCATAATGGATAAACCTCCTCAAAGTACGGCAAAGATTTCTTCAGAGACGGATCAATGGTATTAAGAACACATTGAACCAATAGTGCTTGCACGCATCTCCAATCAAACAATTTACTAGCATCATTAACAGGTTTGACTTCAATACCTTCCAGAAAAGTAATCTTTCGCCTAGAGATCAGGGAGAGACGTATCGACCGAGACCACTCAGCATAGTTCGGTCCACAGAAAATAATAGGAGTAATAATATTTTCTGGTTGATCAGCAGAACTCAAAAAATATGGATCCTTCGGATTAGAATAATTTGGGTTGTGTGCACCACCACCATCAGTCGTGACGGATAGCTGGACGCAGCTTCATCTGCCATTATGGATATCGGGTGTACAAAAATTTTGTACAACTCTGACGAATCGGCCGCTGATGGACGGGATCGGCGACGAATCGGCCGCGATCAGGGGCACCGGATCTGGCACGTAGGGGCGAGCGGATGTCGGGTGTACAAATATTTGTACAACTCCGACGAAACTGCCACTAATGGACGGGGTCGGCGGCGAGGTCAGGCGTGGTCAGGCACAGGATCGTCACGGGATCTGCCACGTACGGTCAGGCCGTAAGGTTGTCACGTACGGCGGCGGATCGACGGATCGGTGGATCGGTGGATCGGCGCGAGCGCGCAGGGGTCGGCGCGGGCGCGTAGGGATCGGCGCAGGCGCGTAGGGGGCGTCGGATCTGTCGCCTATTGATCGGCGCAGACACGTAGGAGTCACCGATTCTGTCGGGCACCGTCGACGGATAGGGAGCCGCGGTACAGTCGGGCGTCGACGGCGGATAGGGAACCGCGGTACAGTCGGGCGCCGGACTCGGATAGGGAGCCGCGGTGCAGTCAGGAGCCGGCGGTGGATAGGGAGCCGCGGGTCAAGCCTCTGGTCAAGCGCGGGTAGGAGGAGCGCCGGATCGGGCGTCGAAAACCGATGGAGGCGTATAGGTTTTGGCGGATAGGGTTTTTTTATAGGCTCTGATACCATGTAGGAAATAATAATGCCTTGTTCTCATTGCTAGGGTTTGTTACAATATATATAGTATCTTCATTTGGGCTTATGGGTTATGGACCATATTTACATTACAAATATAATCTAATAATCTAACAATATGACCAATACATCTACATGTACTACACATAAGATGAATCCATTCATAGCTATCTGATCATACATCGTCCCATCAGGCATGCATACTGGAATAGAGTCGGGAAGATGACGATACGTCATAACTTCTACTAACATGCTTACAAATGCCAGCCGTTGTCTCCCTGCCATTGTCGTATCCATATTAATGGGATGATCCACCAGTTTGTTGAGGGATGTGGCATTCCACAAGTGAAGGGGCACTCGAGGAAAATGAATCCATATAGGGGACATATTGGAGTTCAGTCTGAATTTGGTAACAACATATTTATGGAATCTAAATCTAGTTAAATATTTTATTAGATTAGATTTTGATGTCCATAATTGGTGTTGTGATATTTTAGATATAATAGCATTCTTATTTTAGGAAATTCTACTATGATCTAAAATAGGATATTGATGGAATATTTTAGGCATAATAGGATTCATATTTAGTAAATTCTTTATGAGTAGAATATTGGTTTTCTCATCCTATATATATGGGGGTGAGGGTGGAGGCACAAAGTAGAGATTCGGGGTGCTCGTCCACAAGAAAATATAAGAGAAAGTCCGGACTTTGCTCTTAGGACTTCGTCATCCAAGACAGAAGGAAGAAAAAGATCTAATCGAGGAACCGTCAACTTCGGTTAGGGAGATTGCTACGGATTTGTGAGTGATCTCAATTGTAATCTTTTGTTTTTCTTCTTGAGAGAGGTGAGGGGGTTGAACCTAATAGGACAAAGGATTCAACGTGAGTTCTGTCAATCTTGTAATTTTGTTTGAGTTATTAAAGGTTGGAATTTGTCCAGGTGACGTACGTCATCGCCATATGTTTGTCTTCAACTTGTGCTTGGTATCCGTTAGACGGGGGTTGGTTTTGATCAGGTGGTTTGGAAAATGCTTCCACACGCGCCCAATAATTGGTATCAGAGCTTTGGAGGTTTTGGCAACTATGTCTACAGAGCAGATGAACACTCGTATGATCACCATCACAGGAAAAAACTAGGCAATTTGTAGCCAAATATGGAGGATCTACTCTAGTGCAAGGACTTGCATGGTCCATTGCAGGGCGACAGCACAAAGCCATCGGACAAAGCTGTTGAAGACTGGAAACGACTGGATCGAAAGGCCGTTGGATTCATCCGCCAATGGCTGGACGACTCGGTGTTTCACCACATGTCCATGGAGGGTTCGGCAAAAGCATTATGGGAGAAGCTGCATTCGCTGTACGAAAGAAAGACGTATAACGACAAGGCTTTTCTTATTCGCCAACTCGTCAACTCGAAGTACATGGAGGGTGCCTCGGTGGCACAATATCAGAATGAGATTTAGGGAATCATCAATCAGCTGTCTGCGATGAAGATGGTGATTAATGATGAACTTTAGGCCCTACTACTCTTGAGTTCTTTGCCGGAAAGCTGGGAGATGTTGGTGGTATCAGTGAGCAACTCCGCGTCTTATGGAGTTGTCACGATGGAGGCAGTCAAAACTAGCTTGTTGAATAAGGAGGTTCGACACAAGCAAGTAGAATCATCGCAGGAGTCCGCTCTGGTGGCTTCCTACAAGAAAGAAAAACCCAAGTCGCAGGCGATAACAGGAGAGAGTTCTCGGGATCTTGCGATTGTGGACCGCAAGGAGGCTGCTATTACTGTGGCAAAAGGGGTCATATCAAGAGGAACTGTATGAAGCTCAAAGCTGAGAAGGCCAAAGGCAATGACGATCAGGAGGATCTTACGACGTTTGTAGATATCATCATCGCAGCGATCGACGTAGAGAAACCTTGTGGCATGTGTCATGATGGCGACTGGGTCATGGATACGGGGGCATCGTATCATGCTACTCCATATAGGAGGATATTCACGTCTTACCGCGACGGCTGGTTTGGATATGTAAAGATGAGCGACAAGAAGACGGCTGCAGTTGTAGGCATCGATGATGTACACTTGATGACATAGTTTGGTGAAAAGCTCATCCCCAAGGGTGTACGACATGTACCGTGTTTGAGCTACAACTTGGTTTCGGTAGGAAGGCTGGCAGATGATGGTTGTCGCAGTCTGTTTAGGGACAAAGATTGGGTGTTTGCGACGGGTTTCCAATAGCTGGCTTGAAAAGATTTATGTTGTGGCATGTATGGGCTCAAGCCGCTGAGCTGTACTGGCAGGCCACAGACATCGGATGGAGTCTCAAGGGGTGTTCGACAGGAGGTAGGTCATCGAAAACTTGCTGATAAGGGACTTCTAGATGCTTTAAGGGATACAGAGGATTCGGTTCATCGAGACAGAGCGACGGATGGTGATGAGTCAAAGATTGAGAGTCAGTCTGTCAGTCCCATGATAGCTGGTCGGTCTTCCGGTGGGGGTTGTTCTACGGATCCAGTTTTGACGGCAGGTGGTTTACAAAAGCTTCACGGAGCGACATCAATTTCAGCAGTTCGAAGCCAGGAAGGAGATTAAGGTTTACAACAAACTTAATCTGAGGCAGAAGAATCATCATTCACACAGTTCAGGGGGAGCTGTGGGTCATCGACGGCATGCACAGTACGTGATGTTCTTCTCGAGGATGCATGTGTATGGAGGAGCTTCAAGTTCGAACACGAAGGTGGGTAGGTTAAAGAGTTCAAATCTCGGGAGAACCGCATCGTCCGCTTGGTTGGGTCAGCCAAGGGTGAAGAAGCTCGTCGGAAAGAACAATTTTCGGTGAAAGATGAAAGTCGGAGACAGACAGCCAAGACTTATGGTGAGGCTGATCGTCAGGGACTTCAGACTTGGTCGTGTCATTGATATCGACATGATTCCAATGGTACAGGAGGTGGTACGCTTGACAGCTAGCGTTGACGTGACGGTCGAGGAGCTTGAGACGAAGGAAGATGCAAAGCTATTCGGGAGATCAGAGATTAGTGACATGGGGGAGCAGGAACTCTTTCGCGGGATGACAGACATAGAGTCCAGTTGAGGAGCCATAGGGTTAACACTCTTTTATCAGACTGGAGGGGAAGATTATTGGAGTCTAATCTGGATTTGGTAACAATATACTTGTGGAATCCAAATCTAGTTAAATATTTGATTTGATTAGATTTTGATATCCATAATTGGTGTTGTGCTATTTTAGATATAATATGATTCTTATTTTAGAATATCATATTATGATCTAAAATATGATGTTGATGGAATATTTTAGGCATAATAGGATTCCTATTTTATTCATGTTTAGGAAATCCTATTATAATTAGAATATTGATTTTCTCATCATATATATATGGGATGAGGGTGGAGGCACAAGGCACAGCACAAAGTAAAATTCGGAGTGCTCGTTCACAAGAAAATCTAAGAGAAAGTCCGTACTTTGCTCTTAGGACTACGCCATCCGAGACAAAAGGAAGAAGACTATCTAATCGAGGAGTCGCCAACTTCGGTTAGGGAGATTACTATGGGTTGGTGAGTGATCTCAATTGTAATCTTCTATTTTTTTCCTTGAGAGTGGTAAGGGGGTTGAACCTATTAGGGCAAACAAAGAGTTCAACGTGAGTTCTGTCAATCTTGTAATTTCATCTGAGTTATTAAAGGTTCGGATTTGTCCAGGTGAAGTATGTCACTGCCATATACTTGTTTTTATCTTGTGCTTGGTGTCCGTTAGACGAATGTTAGTTTTGATCAAGTGGGTTGGCAAACGCTTTTGCACGCGTCCAACAGGACGTTCCAAGAAGGTTGCGCTCCAACGACATCATAGGCTCCCAACGATGCAATATAAAAAGTCGACCAACTAACATCCACGGGCCATGTTGCAGTACTGAATTCATAGAAAACTCCTCCCTAAATTTGACAAAGAAGCACCCGTTCATGGGAGAGAATGTTGACCCCGCTGGTCGGCCTCTAGACACGAGAACATATGAAGCTATTGTGAGGAACGAGGGCTGATCACCTATTACATAGAGGACAATCATCCTCACCCACTCTTAGACAGAGACAGTAGTGTCGCCATCATGAATGTCAACCATCCAACCACCATTTATGATCACCAAATCTGCAGTCTGAGGTAGCCACTCGTCGTCCATCTCTCCTATTGCAGCAGCAGCCGGATAGTACGGGAAGCATTCGCGGCTGCTAGAGCAGAAGCAATGTCGCCCGGAGTCTGAAATGTACCATAAGGTAGGCTTGCAACCCCACTAGAACGAAACTATACACACACACAGAGAGAGAGGAAGACTAATAACATTTATGCAAGCCCTCCAAAGTACCCCAAAAGAACGACGAGACCATTCGCTCAACGATATATATGACCTTCATTGGAGGATTTCATGTTGCAAAAGGAAATATAGGAATAGAAGACAAGCTATTTTTCAATAACACCAACTTAACCTCCATGAGATAACATTCGATTATTTCATCTTTCCACTCGCAATCTTGATTTTGGAAATTAAAGAATCATACATTGATGCATTTCTCTTTCTCCGATATATGATAAAGGAGGAGTATTAATAGAAAAGCTAGTTAGGGAAGCAAGGACTGTATTTCTAGTCGAGGACAAATTCCCGTACGTAATCAAGTAACTCTTGGAAGGATTGACACTCTGTCCAGAAACCTTTTCATAAGCAGCAGGAACTTTAAGAATAAGACAGAAAATTCTCTCTGAGAAGAATAGCAACACATTATCAACATAATCCATGGCACCTATGATGAAGAGAGCCGGAGAGGATGGGTCGCCTTGCCACAATCTTCAAAATGATTTAGACAATTCGATCTTTTCTCCAGTAACCAATGTCGAGAACCAACAATTAGAAATAGAACGCCACACCATGTCAATCTATTGGTTACAAAATCCAAACTGTTCGAGGACCCAAATAATAAATTGCTAATATACCCCCAATTTCACCACTAGATTGTCCCTGCTCCTCTGACCCAAGGATCCTACCTGAGCCAAGATATTGTTATCAACTATTTCTTTCCTTTAAAAAAATGCTTTGTTCTTTGGAAATAATTTTAGGAAGAATCCGAGCTTGTCTGACCAAGATCAGTTTAATGACAATCTTATTGGAGAAATTACACAAACTTATGGGCCTGAAATATGAGAAAAAGACTCCAGGTTCTTCTTCTTCTTCAGAATTTAACATCTTCTGCAACTTCAGACTTCTTCACAAGTAGAGAGAAAATGGAAATAAATTCTTCATTGAACTCTTGTTGCGACTCCAACATCACCCCTATTCCAACATCACCCCTATAGTAGAACATAATAGTTGCTTCTGTTTACAAGCTACTTCCTCAGTAGAAAAAAAGTTCTCGAATCCAAACATTCCTCACCTTTAAGACTGACTGGTTGAATATGTAGTCAAGTGTTTACCATTTTTTTTTATAATTGTTCATTTTCTTCTCGAAGATGGTTCATTTGCATTATGATTTTCTATGTTAGTACATAGGAATACGTGTATATATATATATATATATAAATATATATATATATATATATATATATATATATATATATATATATATATATATATATATATATTTTTTGAAGAAAATTGTCCAAAAATAGGCCTATGACCTTTTTGACCATATATATGGTAATCCTATACAAGATTGGATTTGACCATATATATTGTAATCCTACATAGGATTAGGATTATATTTTTTAGCCTACATAGGATTGGATTTCTATGCTATATAAAGGGGTCTATAGGTGCTCCTTGAGATATCTCATTGTGCTCAAGTTGTTGAATAAGTTTAACACAAGAGAGCTAAAGTTGTTGAATAAGTTCAACACACACAAAAAATATGAGAGATTTTTTTATCTTTGTGATAGAGAGTTTTTGAATGCAAGAAGAGAAGTATTGAGAGCTATTGTAATTTTTTTCTTCTTCATAGTAGAATTAAATCACCCTCATTTGTAGAAGTAGGCATCTTGGCTGAACCACGTAAATCATTATCTTTGTGGTGGTAAATTTTCTCTGAGTTTCTTGGGTTTATTTCCGCTGTGCCACAACAAATTGGTATCAGAGCTTTGGAAGTCTAGCAAAGTTTTCGACAAAATTCTCAAAAAAAGTTAATTTGGTGGATTCTTGATATGACTCCGTCAAGCAGGATCGGAAAGTATGAAATTGAGAAGTTCAATGGGAAGAATGATTTTAGATTTTGAAAAAGCCAGATGAATGACGTTCTCATATCTCAAAAGCTTCACAAAGCTTTATGGGAAAAGTCCAAGAAGCTTACTGACATGACCGATGATGATTGGAATGACATGGATCTCGAAGCATGTGCCGCTATTCGCCTGTGTTTGGAAAGGGATGTCGTGTACTCTGTGAAGGACGAAACCACTGCCGCTGGGCTCTGGTTGAAGTTGGAATCACTCTACATGACGAAGACTCTCACCAACCGACTTTATATGTTAAAGTCACTCTACAGACTAGTGATGCAGGAAGGTACGTCAATTCAGGATCATATTTCAAAATTTAATCAAATTATTTCCGACTTGAAAGATGTTGACATACATGAAGAAGATGATCGTTTGGCACTAATCCTATTTTTTTGTCCGATTCTTATGCGAATCTTATTCAAACGTTAATATACAGAAAGGACTCAATTTTCGTAGAAGAAGCTACGAGTGCCTTATTGTCTAATGAGGTGCAGAAGTTGGCATCTAATGGCGGAAATAGTGGAGGCCAAGCCCAAGGTTTGACGGTAAAAGAAAGGACAAACGATAAAGCATCTTTTAGCAGAAGGTCAAGATTCAAGTCCAAAATACCTATTAAGAAGGTGAAGTTCTTCAACTGCAATAAGAAAGAACATTATGCAAATAAGTGTTCTCATCCAAAGATGAAGAACAAAAAAAAGGAGAATAAGACAGAAAGAGAAAGTGATGAAGCAAACTGTGCTTCAGAAGCTGATAATGACGAATTCTATTTTTCGGTGGCACATGACAACATGAGTGACCGTTGGATTCTCGATTCCGGATGCTCGTACCATATATGTCCAAAGAGGGAGTGGTTTTCTTCCTACAAGGCGACAGATGGTGGTTCTGTGTTAATGGGCAACAATAATGCATGTCGAGCTGTTAGAATTGGATCTATCAAGATAAAAATGTATGATGGAATTGTGCGAACTTTGACTGATGTCAGACATGTTCCCGACCTCAAGAAAAATTTTATTTCTCTTGCTACGCTTGACTCGAATGGTAACAAGTTCGTCGCCAAGGGTGGAGTCTTACGGGTCGTTCGTGGTTCTTTGGTGGTGATGAAAGGTCACCGACAGGGTAACCTTTATATCTTATTGGAAAGCACTGTGACTGAGACTTTAGTAGTCAGTACATCTGATTTGTCTGATAGCAAGCGTCTTTGGTATATGCGACTTGGGCATATGAGCGAGAAAGGCCTGTCCTTACTGAGCAAGCAAGGATTATTGAAGAACTTGAAGAAACCAAGTATGAATTTCTGTGAGCATTGCGTTTATGGCAAGCAGCACAGGGTGACCTTCAGTACAAGTAAGCAGAAGACAGGAGGTATTCTCGACTATGTACATATAGATGCGTGGGAACCTAACAGGATTCCTTCCAAGAATAGAACAAGGTACTATGTCACTTTTATTGATGATTATACATGTTATGTTTGGCTGTATTTCATCAAAACCAAGGATGAAGTGTTCAAAAAGTTCAAGTAGTGGAAAGCGACTACGGAGAACAGAACATGCAGAAAGGTAAAGAAGATGAGATTTGATAATGGTACTGAATATAATATGGACCTTTCAAAGATTTCTGTGCTCAAGAAGGTATCGTTCGACATTGGACTGTTAGGAACAAACCGTAACAGAATGGGTTAGCAGAGAGGATGAAACAAACCTTGCTTGAGAAAGCAAGATGTATGCTCTCCAATGCCGATTTAGGCAAAGAATGATGGACGAATGCTATAGACATGGCGTGGTACTTGGTTAATAGATCACCAACTCCGGCTATAAATTATAAGACTCCATATGAGGTGATGACCGACAAACCAACAGATTACAGCACTTTGTGCGTGTTTGGATGCAAAGCTTATTATCATGTCAATGAGGGTAAGTTGGACCAGAGAGCCAAGAAAGCAATATTCTTGGGATATGCACAAGGAGTGAAGGGCTACCGTCTGTACTGCTTAGAGGATAAGAAGTTCTTAATCAGCAGGGATGTCACATTCGATGAGTCTTCTGTGTTGGCTTCGAGCAAGAAGAGTGAGTCCGATCAAGATGGTGGTGTATCTAGCAAATCTCAAATAATTGAGATTGAGTCGTCTAAGGATGCATCAGATGAGGTGGAGGTTTTTGAAGATATTCATCAAGCCCCACAAGAGCGACAACCAAAGGATGAGCAGCACCAGCAGTAAGCCAGTACATATGTATGGGTTTGAGGAATCGGTAAAGCATTATAGACAGCTAAATGTGGTAGCATATGCACTACCAGTGGAGGATGACGAGCCTATCACATTCAGACAGGCTGTCAAAGATACTAGCAACGAGAACTGGATGGTGGCTATGCAGGAAGAGATTGAGTCTCTCCACAAAAATTATACATGAGATCTGGTTCTATTGTCCAAAGGCAAGAAGGCTATAGGCTGCAAGTGGGTGTACAAAAAGAAGGAAGCTTCTCCAGAGTCAGGTGGCACTCGGTTCAAGGCAAGATTAGTGGAAAAGGGCTTCACACAGAAGGAGGGAGTGGACTACAATGAGATCTTTTCTCCGGTGGTCAAGCATACTTCTATTCGCGTATTGTTGAGCTTGGTAGCTCATCATGATCTCGAGTTAGAGAACTCGATGTGAAGACAACATTCTTACATGGCGATCTTAACGAAGAAATTTATATGCATCAACCGGAGGGCTTCAAGGTGGTTGGCAACGAAAATCATGTGTGTTTGTTGAAAAAATCGTTGTACGAGTTGAAGCAGTCACCTCGACAGTGGTACAAGCGGTTCGACACCTTCATGACACGGCATGATTTCACCCGAAGTAAGTATGATTGTTGTGTTTACTTTCATAGACTTCGTGGTGGAGACTATATCTATATATTGCTTTATGTGGATGATATGCTTATTGTCTCAAAAAGCATGGTAGAGATAGATAAATTGAAATCTCAACTTAGCTCGGAGTTTGAGATGAAAGACTTGGGTGGAGCCAAGAAGATTTTGGGGATGGAGATTAAAAGGGAGAGGGAGAAACAAAAATTGTCTTTGTCTCAGAAGTCGTGCATTGAGAAGATCATTGCTCGTTTTGGTATGGAAAATGCAAAGACTATTTCTACTCCCTTGGCTGGCCACTTTAGGCTCTCAGTCAAGTTATCCCCTACTACAGATGAGGAGAAGGAGCACATGGCTCGAGTTCCTTATGCGAGTGCAGTTGGCCGCTTAATGTATGTTATGGTGTGCACTCGACCAGACATTACACAAGCCGTAAGTGTGGTTAGTCACTTTATGGCTAATTCCGGAAAGAAGCAGTGGGAGGCTGTGAAGTGGATATTCAGGTACTTGAAGGGCACCACTGATGTGGGATTACACTTTGGTGGAGACTTTAGTCAAGTCAGTGGATATGTGGATTCGGACTATGCTGGTGATTTGGACAGGCGTAGGTCAATTACTGGATACGTGTTTGTTTTACATGGTGCACCAGTCAGTTGGAGGTCTATGTTGCAGGCTACGGTTGCCCTATCAACTACGGAAGCAGTGTATATGTCGGTAACAGAAGCAGTGAAAGAAGGACTATGGCTTCGTGGTTTGATTAATGACTTTGGGGTAAAGCAGGATGTAGTTGATGTGTACTGTGATAGTATGAGTGCTATCCACTTGACAAAGAATCAAGTCCATCATGCAAGGACCAAGCATATTGATGTTTGCTACCACTTCATACGGGATGTTGTAGAAGACGATGATATTGCACTTGAAAAGGTGCATACCAAGGACAACCCTGCTGATATGTTGACTAAGGTTGTTCCTGGAGCTAAGTTCTAACATTGCTTGGACTTGCTCCAAGTCCTACCAATTGCTTGAGAGCCCTTAGGGACGGAATTGACGAGTGGTTGATTTGGTGAAGCTATGCGGTGGAGAAGTGTCGGCTCAATTTTGTAGCAAAATCTTGCGATGTGGAGTTATGAAGAAAATTGTCCAAAAATAGGCCCATGATATTTTTTGACTATATATATGGTAATCCTATACAAGATTGGATTTGACCATATATGTGGTAATCCTACTTAGAATTAGGATTATATTTTTAGCCTACATAAGATTGGATTTCTATGCTATATAAAAGGGTCTATAGGTGCTCCTTGAGATATCTCATTGTGCTCAAGTTGTTGAATAAATTCATCACAAGAGAACTAAAGTTGTTGAATAAGTTCAACAAAAAAAAATTGAGAGATTTTTTTATCTTTGTGATAGAGAGTTCTTGAGTGCAAGGAGAGAAGTGTTGAGAGTTATTGTAATTCCTTTTCTTCTTCATAGTGGAATTAAATCACCCTCGTTTGTGGAAGTAGACATCTTGACCGAACCACGTAAATCATTGTCTTTGTGGTTGTAAATTTTTTCTGAGTTTCTTGGATTTATTTTCGCTATGCCACAACATATATATATATATATATATATATATATATATATATATATATATATATATATATATATATATATATATATATATATATATATATATATGAGGAAGGATAAGCATCCCCACACTTTTTGCATCCCCATGTTCACATCCGTTGGATGTACTTTAAGTCATCTAATCTTAACCATTGGTAAATCAACGGTTAAGATTAGATGACTTAAAGCACCATCCAATGGTGTAAATAGGGGGGATGCAAAAAGTGTGGGGATCTTGATCCTTCCTCTCTCTCTCTCTCTCTCTCTCTCTCTCTCTCTCTCTCTATATATATATATATATATATATATATATATATATATATATATATATATATATATATAGCAAATGACCTCTAGCCTAGTAGTTAAGAGTGATGCATGCGGCCCAAGTGGTCGGGAGTTCGAGCCTCAGTGGAGGAGAGTTCGCCACAAGTACCCATTGCTTCAATATAGCTAGAGGTCATTTGCTATATATATATATATATATATATATATATATATATATATATATATATATATATATATATATATATATATATATATATATCATTCTCAGACAACGACCAACCTGGCAGTTTATTGAAACCAATATATAAGGCCCTTACCATGGTACAACTTTAGAATTTTGGTATCTCAAAAAAATGAAAAATAAATAAAGAGAAAACTATAAAATGTTGGTAAAGTGGAAAACTCCAGTCACTAGTATGGACTCTACGCTATCTAAACCCAGCCATGCAATCAGCTCTGCAATGCATACTCGCACCCTCATCATCACATCATGGTCCATGGCCTACTTTCTCTCAATTGTCAATAAAAGTGCAGGTCCCAGAGAGCCAGCCCAATGGAGCCAGAATTTCAAACACTCATGAGCCATGATTGCATTAGGCACTCAAACTAAAACCAAATGATGTGGTCGTTGGTCCTTTTTTTTTTTTCCTGCTCACCACCGACTGAACACCATTTAAGAGCCTCGACCAACCACCACCACAAGATGGATGATGGATGGACTCTCAGATCTCTCCACTAACCAAAACCATAAAGCAGAGGCCATGAGGAAGGAAGGGATGCTGCTCGTCTCCATTTTAGTCCTCTTCCTATTGACCACTCACAGTGAGGTCGTGCTAATGGAGGAAGATGGCAACATGAGCAGCAGTAGAGCCCTATGGGTTTCTCCTAACCCTTCAAAGAAGAGGTACATAAGCTACGAGGCGCTGAGCCGAGACAACGTGCCGTGCAGCAGGCCAGGGGTTCCCTACTACAACTGCCATGTGCTGCCCAAGGCCAACCCTTATGCAAGGGGGTGCAGTGTCATCACTGCCTGCAGGGGATGACATGGGGTCTCAAGATTTCAGATTTCAGATGTATTTCTTGTTTCCCTCTTTTTGGGGTGCTCGAATGTGATGCTCAGATTTTTTATTTTTTTTCGCTTTCCCTTTTGGTGGATGAATCAATGTATGCTTTATTCAGTAGGATGATAGATTTGGGGACGGAGTAACGTGTTATTCCCTTGGGTTGGGTTTAGGAAGTATGTGAAAAAAAGAAAAAAAAAAAAAGTACAATTTTTTACTACTCTTGGAAGTAGGGGTGTTCATCTGTCGACGGTCGATCTATTTTGTCACAACCGAAGTAGAATCGAAGTTAATTGGTTTGAAGATAATTACAGTAGAACCAAACCAACCAATTGGTCGGTTCGGTTTTGAAACATAACGACTTGGTTCGGTTTGGAACGGTTCGACTGATCGGTTTTGACTAGACAAATAATTTCAAGTATATAAGAGTGTTCCACAAAGTAAATTCACAAAAAATAAAACTTAACCATCTCCTGTCTGGAAGATATTTTTATGAGATATCAAAGTGGATACTAATCTTCTAAGTAAATCACTTGCACAATAAATTTCTTCCGTAAATCCAAAATAATTTTCGAAAATAAACCTTAATCCTAATAGACCTATGAATTGGAGATGAAAAATAAACATATGTTACCTAGAGTGGCCGACAGAGACCTGAAGCAGTCACTCCAGGTAACAATTGTTTACATTGTTAGGAGGAGAGAGTGAGAGTCAGTGATTTTAGAATACGAGCAACTCTCCATATTTTCAAGTCAAATGACTTCAAACCGTGAGATTGATAAGTTGGACCGGATATAAATTTAATTTTACATTGTTACTAACTGGATTCGGTTTGGTTCGGTTTAAGTGGTTTTTGGAATGACCAAACCATGAATCGAACCAAATCGATAGGTTTTTTAAATGGTCCGTCCAACCAATCCGACCGGACCATCGGTTCGGTTAAAAATCGACCAATTTGGTTTGGTTTGGGTCGATTTGATTGATTTCGTCTAAATATGCACATCCTACTTGGAAGATAAAAGTTGGGAATTACATACTGACTCGACGATATTACAAAAGAGAATACAACAGAGTTGCTACAATGGAGAAAAGACGGAATTCAAAACATTTGAACAACCCTCTCGGTAGGGTGATCAAAATCATCGTTGCTCAAAGCAAGATTCGACCTATCTCGTCAATCTTCTCCCAGAAAAAAGCAAGTTCTGGACACGAACTTCTAAATTGTCGAAGTTCTAATGTGCAGACCCAGTGTAGAAGAACCTAGTGGCAGACCAACACAGAAGCCCTGTGCAGAAGCCCCGTGCAGACACCACGCGCAAACGTCCCGGCATACGCCACGCACAAAAGCCACGCGCAAATCGTCAATCCCCGTGCAAACACCATACGTAAACATCCCGGCAGACGCCACGCACAAATCGTCACGAACATAAGCCTCGTTCAGACACCATGCACAAACATCACGTGCAGACGCCACGCACAGAAGCCATGCACAAATTGCCTCGCACAGAAGCCCCGTGCAAACACCATGCGCAAACATCCCACGCAGACGCCACACACAGAAGTCATACGCAAATCACCTCGCACAGAAGCCGCGTGTAGACACCATGCGCAAAAATCCCACGTAAACGTCATGCATAGAAGCCATGCACAAATCGTACTTCAAAAAACAACTAAATAGCGACGAAAATTTTTGTTACTAAAATGTCCTTTTCTGTCGCTAAAATAAAAAAGTGACGAAATAGCGACTAAAACTTTCCGTCGCTGAATTCAATTTCGCCTCGGGCAGGCGACTATGCAGATGCCGTACATAAATTTTCTATATAGAAGTTTAAATTTAGCTCCTATAGGAAGATACCCTATATGGCACCCACATGGGCCACCACACCGCATGTGTATATATCAATACAAAGTATAGTTATATATTGAGATACTCACTTGGAGTTTTTTTTTCCAATGAGGGACTTTTTTTTAGTGTGCTAGGCAAAAACTCCAACAATCTTCCATATATCTTAATATATAGGTCGAGCGTTCCCCACAGTGATTATACATCATGCATTAGATAAATGTAGCCTACGGATTGAATATTCTCGTATGGATCAAATAACAGTATGATACCGAATGGACTATGCCTTGAATTCAGTATATGGCGACAATTCTTTCCACTCACACAATGATATCAACTGTGCTTCTAGTTGTCACGTCCCAATTCGATAAAACGTTCGTCCTCACATCGATTTCTGCTGAATCGATCATCCTTGCTGGGGTATGATGCCGTACGAGTCTGGAGTTGCACTCGTACAAGGCAAGAACATACATTTGATAATTCTTTCAAAACATCAAGTTGAAACTTCAGAAATTGCAGTGAATTGGACATGCAATATAGGAAGATGGAAATATGCTTTTCATTAAAAGCTTGCAACGAAGTGCAAGTCATATTACATTGGATATGTCGTTGCGGCTACATTTGATTGAAAAAAACACTCGACAAGATGCCTGAACTAATATTTGTCGTTCGATACATTTATACCATTTTATACATTTCAAGTCTTGAGATGAATTAGCTTCAAAATACTTCAAAATAGGAAGAGCTTTAAATGTCTCCTCGAACTTTTGCTTGGGCCTAGCACCATACACGCCCAGAGTTCTTGTCACCTGTAGGGTTGGGGGATTAGTACACTTCGGAATGCACTAGTGAGCGGGACGAACCCACTCGTCTAAATCAATACTTCTTATTAAGGTAGCCATGCATTCAAGTTATCTTGCTATTTAGAACTAGATGAATTTTAGTTCATATCGATGGCATAATCGAAACCGTAAAGCATAACATTTCATATTGTTTCTTACCACGGCCGTGCTCGTCCCGGCATAAAAATAGAAAAAAAATACTTATCACCTGCATAAGGCAATAGATGAGTATGCTACTATCTTATATGTGGTAATTGATGTTACACTACCACAAAGGGACAATTATCAATGGCATTGCGATGCGCCCATCAGTCCAGTTTGCAAACCCGTTTGAGGTCTTTCAATGCCTCGTGTCGAAGCAGAACTCATATTTCCCCTAGGCCAATTCAGTTCCAATACCCCAAATACCGTTTGAGGAAAGCCAAACTTGTGCACAAGTTGTCAATGACCATGTAAGTGCGTGAATAGTTTAATATTTGAAACAGATGCATAGCAGAATTATGCAACATTATCATTTTGACTCATGCGAGAGTTCATTTTCTCAAGGCTGTATGTTTTGATTTGATGTCTCGTAGGCACCAAATACCCCGAGGCACCATGCCACAACGAACATTTCATTATTTTGCATTCCACGGTGTTACTTTGGATAGTAGCCTAAAGGATCTTCACTAGGGAGACTACTGTCACGACCCGCACCCTAGAGTAAGGGCACGAGAAGTGGGTACGTCCAGCCTACGCCGCAGTGTCGGCGGTAGAACGCTGTCCTAGGTCAATGTAATGCTCGTCTTGCCGTATCAGTATTTTATACGGATACATATTTATTTGAGCCGTATTTCGTATTTATCGATTTGCGTGATATTTTAAATTTTTTCTAAGTGTAGGATTTTCATGACTTGGTTTAACTTGGTTTGGTTTAGTTTGGTTCCTTGTGAGGTGAGGTGTATGGTTTAGATTGAGTGGAGAGAAATGAATGGTGGAGATCACCTGAGCTTGTTATATAAGCCACTTTTCTCTCTCCCACCTCATTCACCCTCATTCATTTCTTTTCCACCAAACCCTAGCCATTGGAGAGAGGCAAGTACACCTTGCCGAATGTTGGACGATTTCAATTTCGTTTGTTCCATTCTCTTCCTTGTTATATTCTAAGCATCTTTAGAACTTGAAATTTTCGGTTTTACCGAGTGGATTGTTGTAGATCTAGCTTGTGGAATTTTCGGTTTTCCTGAGTTTTGATCTGTCAAACCTGCATATTTTTGCTAGTTGATGGTTCCATGTTGTAGAGAATTTTGTTCTACCCCATTTTGACCTATGGAAGTTCGAATTTGGACTCTGGATGACGATTTTATGGAGCTTGGAAGTATGACTTCATGGTGTTTTCCTTCTCTGAAGTGAGGAGAAGAACAGTACTTGACCACATGACTATTTCATGCGGCAAGTGATTTTCTGGCCGCATGGCCTTGCAATCATTAATTGCATGTATGCATTAAATATTGCATACACTAGCATGCGAGTGAGCCGCATATGGCTTGCTCTTAAATATTACTTACTTTTAATATTTCCTTGCCTGCATGCAATCCACAGTAGCTAGCCGCATATGAAATAAATATGAGCCGCATGCAATAAAAATTGTGTTCACATTGAAGCACTCTTTATGAATACCTTTTATGCATTTTATGCATTTACTTTTGATGCATGTCCCTGGGTGAGCCGCATAGGCTTTAAGGGAAGCATTTAATGCACCCTTTCTTGTGATGTATTTTTTTCTATGGAGTCCTGAGTAGCCGCATGGGTTTTTGGAGGCTATTCCTAAAGACATTGCTTAAATGCAATTATTAATCCATTCTTAGTTTTGTCCTTATTTGCTTTATGCCTTGGTTAAAGCAAATTTTTGTCCTTATATATGCTTGGTTAAAGCATCTGGAGAGAGCTAGCCGCATGGTTAAATTAAATGCCTTTTTGCATTTAAGACCCTCATAATTCATATATTATGCTTATTGCACTTAAGTCCTTAGTAATTAATACTTTATGCCTTAATGAATTGGTTTAAGCCTTGGAAAAGTGGTGAGCCGCATAAGACTCTGATGGTTGAATGCATTTTTGCATTTAAGACCCTACTTTATTATTTAATGCTTTAAATGCCCTTCCTTGGTATCAACCGCATGGCCATTTTTAGTATTTATTTATTTGGTTGTACTTTCATGCAAGCAAATGTGAGGATGAGCCGCATGAACATTTACAGCATTAATAATTGTTTGATGCAGAGCCGCATGGCCTTTGGCCATTAAATATATTATTATTACTTGTATGTTATATTTTTGCATAAAATCTAATGTGAGCCGCATAGGTTCCCTTCCCCCACTATCTAATATTCTGGCCACGTGAGCCACTCTTTTACTGGCAGTCATCATTTTATTGTTTGGCCACGTGCCCCTTTTTCCATTGTCTTGCTTGCAAAGTGGAAGCTTGCATTCATTACGGGTCCCACTCTCTTTGTCTTTTCTGATTGCGGAAATGTTTCTTGCTGGCATTTAATTTTGGAGTCGCATGGCCTCCCACCCATTCTTGGCCGCATGGCCCCTTTTGTTATTTTCTGGCCGCATGGGTGGCCTCCCACTCTCTATGACCGCATATTTGTTCTTCCAGTTTTGGACCGCATGGGTCCCACTTTGATTGTTTAAATGTTTTATTTGCCTGAATTGTGGTCAGAATTTCTTCCCACTCCCAACATAAAAATTGTAGAGTTTCTCCTTGGCTTCAAGAATATATATATTATTAATATATTATTATTTAATTGTGCAAGTTTCTTCCTTCTTTGATAAATGACATGACACGACGATGACCCGTAGTGGTGCACTCTTGAAATGAACTTGACATGATATTCTTGACTTGATAATTGACAGTGATAACTTGACATGATATGCTTGACCTGATTCTTGATAGTGACCCGCCGTGGTGCACTCTTGACATGATAACTTGAAATGATGACTTGATAGTGGCCCGTCGTGGCGCACTCTTGATAAGTAATAATGATAATGATAGTGACCCATCGTGGCGCACTCCTGACAAGAATTAATTAGTATCCTGACACCGTGGGTGATTGTGTTTGTACAAATGAACCCGTCTCGTCTTGCATAATGTCTAGGACATGAATCCCTGGTTTTCCACGGTCAGGGATTCATACTGAAATGGACTAAGGCTAATTACTAGAATAATCCAGTAGTTCATGGAGAGACTTTCCCAGTTACCTGTTGCCCCTTTGATCTCGGCCATATATATATATACATGGGATTTGTTGCTATCCGTCGAGATGAGCGCACTTCCAGCCCGCCGTCGAGTGTGGTACCTTAGGACACATGTATCTTACTACAGTGTGTCTGCTATATCATGCTATCTTTTCCTTTTCTTTGCTGGGGTCATTCAGGTAGTAACAAACGGGTAACCGGACTTGGAAGAATCTCATTGCATCTTGCTAGTAACTAGGCCTGTGATAACCCTAGTTAGTTAAAGTATCAAGCCGTACTTATTGCTTGGCCGTGATTGATTGAATGGAGTCTAACTCAGTCTAGTCTTGACTTGATCCTGCACATGATTGTCGCATGACCTAATTGTTCATATTCGTCCTGTCTTGTACATGATTGTTATATGTCCTGATTTCTTATTTTATCTTGCCGATAAATGGTGGGAGAAACCAAGTTCCATTCAGATGAAGGGTTACAACCCCGGTCCTTGTTTGGTTTACGGGTTGTAACCTGGTTATCTGAATAGTCCCATGGTTATCTCATCGTATATCACCTGTCCAGTTCTATTTATTTAATATGTTCTCCAGTTTACTTTATGTCAAATGATGATTTACTTACTGTCTTCCTATGTTCGGGACAAGTGCATTGGTACTGCACAAATCTCGATCCTCCTTTACTTATTTACTTGTTGATTGCTAATGATTGTTGGTTTTAGTTCATAGTTCGACCTCCTTTGTGGTACTTGCTATTTGGGGTCTGACCCCACTGGTTTTGCATGGCCAGGTTCTGATAGAAAAGCCCGAAGGATCTACCGCACCATCTACTCGACGGTGACCAGCCGGAGCACCAGAGTGCCTCAGTGGGTTTCTTCTTCATCCTCCCACTGATATGTAAATTCTCCTCTTGTAACGTTTAGCCCCGAGCACGTGTTTAGCTCGTGTTTTGGTATTTTCCTTGACATTGTAGCCTACGGGCATAAACATGATATGTGTATTCTAGACTATAGCTAGTTCTTATCATGTACGACTAATACTCTAGCTAGTCCTCAGTTCTGTGGTACTGGCTTCATGATCAGTCATGTATATATGGTTCGGGACGCCTTACTATTGTATGTATGATGATCGTACTCTTGCTCTTGTATAATAGGCCTGTGATTGAGATACCTAGGATTGTTAAACCCTAGGATTGACCGATGGCTTGTAGAGTAACCCCCATGTCTAGACAGCTTATACGTAATTTCAGAGTATTAACGTACTTTGGGATTGCGTAGCTGGCTATGTCTGTCCCCGCTCTCCAGTATTCTGGTTCTGGGGCGTGACATGGTTTTAGTGGTGGCGCCATGCAGGTCTGAATCTCGATTTTCAGATTTGTGGGGGTTACCATGTTTAGATATCTCAATCACGATTATCCTTATTGATCTCCTTCGGATTATTCTCTACCTCTGATACTTGACTTGATATCTGTTTTGATCGTTGGTCATTCCTGTTCCCATGAGTTGATCTTGTGTCCTTCAACTTTCAAGGGCACTGTTCTTGATCCTTCTGATTATCTTGTTCGTGTTTTGCCAAGGGCAGCTCAGCATTCTTCAGCCATGCCAGTTATGGAGGATCAGTCTCAGCATGCAGGCAGAGATGTCAGTCCATCCCAATCAGTCAGTCGCTTCTGTCTTCGTATCTTGAGACAGGTGATAAAGTTCATTCATCTGTTTCAATTACGATGATACGTCCTGGGTAGAGTCATGTCTTGAACTAAGTCATTGGTGCTGACTTATCTTGAGGCTTGACCTTATCCATTTTTGGGAGTCAGCTTAGGCCAGCGAGGACGTTGGTTTCTACACAACTGTCCCAGGAGACATATTGATCCATATGCCTCCAACCCTTCTTGATCAGTATTGTAATTGTTCTTGTGCATTTATTTACTGCTTACGCATTTATTTATATTACTGATTGTTTTACTTTGCTTATATGCCATGCTTGATTTATTGAGATTGTTGAGTTTCCTGGAGCTTTTGTTTTAATATCTTGCTCGACTAGCCTCAGGAAATTCCGAGGATGGAATTTTTCTAAGGGGTGGAGAGTTGTAATGCTCGTCTTGCCGTATCAGTATTTTATACGGATACGTATTTATTTGAGCCGTATTTCGTATTTATCAATTTGCGTGATATTTTAAATTTTTCCTAAGTGTAGGATTTTCATGACTTGGTTTAACTTGGTTTGGTTTAGTTTGGTTCCTTGTGAGGTGAGGTGTATGGTTTAGATTGAGTGGAGAGGAATGAATGGTGGAGATCACCTGAGCTTGTTATATAAGCCACTTTTCTCTCTCCCTCCTCATTCACCCTCATTCATTTCTTTTCCACCAAACCCTAGCCATTGGAGAGAGGCAAGTACACCTTGCCGAATGTTGGACGATTTTAATTTCGTTTGTTCCATTCTCTTCCTTGTTATATTCTAAGCATCTTTAGAACTTGAAATTTTCGGTTTTACCGAGTGGATTGTTGTAGATCTAGCTTGTGGTATTTTCGGTTTTCCTGAGTTTTGATCTGTCAAACCTGCATATTTTTGCTAGTTGATGGTTCCATGTTGTAGAGAATTTTGTTCTACCCCATTTTGACCTATGGAAGTTCGAATTTGGACTCTGGATGACGATTTTATGGAGCTTGGAAGTATGGCTTCATGGTGTTTTCCTTCTCTGAAGTGAGGAGAAGAACAGTACTTGACCACATGACTATTTCATGCGGCAAGTGATTTTCTGGCCGCATGGCCTTGCAATCATTAATTGTATGTATGCATTAAATATTGCATACACCAGCATGCGAGTGAGCCGCATATGGCTTGCTCTTAAATATTACTTACTTTTAATATTTCCTTGCCTGCATGCAATCCATAGTAGCTAGCCGCATATGAAATAAATATGAGCCGCATGCAATAAAAATTGTGTTCACATTGAAGCACTCTTTATGAATACCTTTTATGCATTTTATGCATTTACTTTTGATGCATGTCCCTGGGTGAGCCGCATAGGCTTTAAGGGAAGCATTTAATGCACCCTTTCTTGTGATGTATTTTTTCTGAGGAGTCCTGAGTAGCCGCATGGGTTTTTGGAGGCTATTCCTAAAGACATTGCTTAAATGCAATTATTAATCCATTCTTAGTTTTGTCCTTATTTGCTTTATGCCTTGGTTAAAGCAAATTTTTGTCCTTATATATGCTTGGTTAAAGCATCTGGAGAGAGCTAGCCGCATGGTTAAATTAAATGCCTTTTTGCATTTAAGACCCTCATAATTCATATATTATGCTTATTGCACTTAAGTCCTTAGTAATTAATACTTTATGCCTTAATGAATTGGTTTAAGCCTTGGAAAAGTGGTGAGCCGTATAAGACTCTGATGGTTGAATGCATTTTTGCATTTAAGACCCTACTTTATTATTTAATGCTTTAAATGCCCTTCCTTGGTATCAACCGCATGGCCATTTTTAGTATTTATTTATTTGGTTGTACTTTCATGTAAGCAAATGTGAGGATGAGCCGCATGGACATTTACAGCATTAATAATTGTTTGATGCAGAGCCGCATGGCCTTTGGCCATTAAATATATTATTATTACTTGCATGTTGTATTTTTGCATAAAATCTAATGTGAGCCGCATAGGTTCCCTTTCCCCACTATCTAATATTCTGGCCACGTGAGCCACTCTTTTACTGGCAGTCATCATTTTATTGTTTGGCCACGTGCCCCTTTTTCTATTGTCTTGCTTGCAAAGTGGAAGCTTGCATTCATTACGGGTCCCACTCTCTTTGTCTTTTCTGATTGCGAAAATGTTTCTTGCTGGCATTTAATTTTGGAGCCGCATGGCCTCCCACCCATTCTTGGCCGCATGGCCCCTTTTGTTATTTTCTGGCCGCATGGGTGGCCTCCCACTCTCTATGACCGCATATTTGTTCTCCCACTTTTGGACCGCATGGGTCCCACTTTGATTGTTTAAATGTTTTATTTGCCTGAATTGTGGTCAGAATTTCTTCCCACTCCCAACATAAAAATTGTAGAGTTTCTCCTTGGCTTCAAGAATATATATATTATTAATATATTATTATTTAATTGTGCAAGTTTCTTCCTTCTTTGATAAATGACATGACACGACGATGACCCGTAGTGGTGCACTCTTGAAATGAACTTGACATGATATTCTTGACTTGATAATTGACAGTGATAACTTGACATGATATGCTTGACCTGATTCTTGATAGTGACCCGCCGTGGTGCACTCTTGACATGATAACTTGAAATGATGACTTGATAGTGGCCCGTCGTGGCGCACTCTTGATAAGTAATAATGATAATGATAGTGGCCCGTCGTGGCGCACTCCTGACAAGAATTAATTAGTATCCTGACACCGTGGGTGATTGTGTTTGTACAAATGAACCCGTCTCGTCTTGCATCATGTCTAGGACATGAATCCCTGGTTTCCCACGGTCAGGGATTCATACTGAAATGGACTAAGGCTAATTACTAGAATAATCCAGTAGTTCATGGAGAGACTTTCCCAGTTACCTGTTGCCCCTTTGATCCCGGCCATATATATATATATATACATGGGATTTGTTGCTATCCGTCGAGATGAGCGCACTTCCAGCCCGCCGTCGAGTGTGGTACCTTAGGACACATGTATCTTACTACAGTGTGTCTGCTATATCATGCTATCTTTTCCTTTTCTTTGCTGGGGTCATTCAGGTAGTAACAAACGGGTAACCGGACTTGGAAGAATCTCATTGCATCTTGCTAGTAACTACGCCTGTGATAACCCTAGTTAGTTAAAGTATCAAGCCGTACTTATTGCTTGGCCGTGATTGATTGAATGGAGTCTAACTCAGTCTAGTCTTGACTTGATCCTGCACATGATTGTCGCATGACCTAATTGTTCATATTCGTCCTGTCTTGTACATGATTGTTATATGTCCTGATTTCTTATTTTATCTTGCCGATAAATGGTGGGAGAAACCAAGTTCCATTCAGACGAAGGGTTACAACCCCGGTCCTTGTTTGGTTTACGGGTTGTAACCTGGTTATCTGAATAGTCCCATGGTTATATCATCGTATATCACCTGCCCAGTTCTATTTATTTAACATGTTCTCCAGTTTACTTTATGTCAAATGATGATTTACTTACTGTCTTCCTATGTTCGGGACAAGTGCATTGGTACTGCACAAATCTCGATCCTCCTTTACTTATTTACTTGTTGATTGCTGGTTTTAGTTCATAGTTCGGCCTCCTTTGTGGTACTTGCTATTTGGGGTCTGACCCCACTGGTTTTGCATGGCCAGGTTCTGATAGAAAAGCTCGAAGGATCTACCGCACCATCTACTCGACGGTGACCAGCCGGAGCACCAGAGTGCCTCAGTAGGTTTCTTCTTCATCCTCCCACTGATATGTAAATTCTCCTCTTGTAACGTTTAGCCCCGAGCACGTGTTTAGCTCGTGTTTTAGTATTTTCCTTGACATTGTACCCTACGGGCATAAACATGATATGTGTATTCTAGACTATAGCTAGTCCTTATCATGTACGACTAATACTCTAGCTAGTCCTCAGTTCTGTGGTACTGGCTTCATGATCAGTCATGTATATATGGTTCGGGACGCCTTACTATTGTATGTATGATGATCGTACTCTTGCTCTTGTATAATAGGCCTGTGATTGAGATACCTAGGATTGTTAAACCCTAGGATTGACTGATGGCTTGTAGAGTAACCCCCATGTCTAGACAGCTTATACGTAATTTCAGAGTATTAACGTACTTTGGGATTGCGTAGCTGGCTATGTCTGCCCCCGCTCTCCAGTATTCTGGTTCTGGTGCGTGACAGTCAATCATCGAACAATATAAGGTACCTGTACAATTTATACTCTCCGAGTGGAGGTAACATCATAACATATAGCCTCAATCACATCTAAGGTAGAAGAATGAAAGACAGAAGATAGATAGTAACTCAAAGAGAACCATAGCATAGATGAAATAAGTCTAGGTGTCTAGGATACATAACATCCAGAATGTCAACTCATATACAATAAGTCTAAGAGTCTATACATCTCCACATCTCAAAATACAACTCAGAATGTGAGACAAAATGTAAATATAGAAAAGACTGCCTAGACTAAACTGGTCTAGACTACTGGAACAACATCCTCAGCTGCACGTGGATCCTGCTGAGGGTCCTCAATACAAGTGTCATCTAGTCCTGCTCCATAATAAGTAGTCACCCATGCCTCGTCCTCATCCTCTGTAATATTTTCAACAGGTCCAATCAGGACAGGAACGAGCACAATACATCTCACGCAGTTCATATCAGGTTAGGAAATACGATACAAGCAATAGAGTATGATACATGAACTGCTGAAAGGAAATATACGCTGTAAAAGAGATAGCTGTAATGAAATATCTACTGTATATAGAGAACTGTAAGTGACTAGTGATGTAGAGCACAAGATAGGCATGTGAATGGCTAGAATTTATACATGATTACACTACTGAGTTTGCACATGATTACACTACTTTAGAATTATTCACATGTCCACTTCGACTCCCCCATTTTCCTAATCAATACACAAGGATCTATACAAGTTACGTTATTATACATGATATCACATGGGGCCCATGAAAGGGTGCACATGATAGTATACATGAGGGCTCAGTAAACATGAGAGTACATGATCACATGAGTGCACATGAATGATAGAAGTATAGGAGTACATGATGATAGTGAAACACACATAACATGAAGTACCCGATGCTCCCGAGAGGGATAACATCTCATGTAAAGATCCATATAGTACCAATCCGTGTTACCAATGTGACAGCAACAAGTAAAGTAATCTAGAGCGAGAAGTAAAGCCTGAACAATTATGAAACGGTCAGAGAATGTACTCGCCTGCTGTATGAATGTTTGTAGAGAATATGCTGTCTGAGGAGAGGTGTCTGGCTCCTGATCAGAGCAACACAAGTCACAATGTGTTCTAAATAGTAAAATGAAGTCTACTATGCAAACTACATGATTCTAGGTCAATCTGGTCAAAAGTCAACTCTTGGTCGACTCTAAAGTCAAACTAGTCAAAGTTAAGTCAATACTAGTCAAACTAGTTAGGGTTTTAGTCAAACTAGTCAAACTAGTTGTTTTAGGTCATTCCTAGTCATTTCTAGGTTAACTAGGTCACTTTTGACCTAAGGTTGACTTTGGTCAACCCTTAGAAATCAAGGGTCAACAAGTAGGGTTTTGGGCCATTAGGGCTAGCCTCAAGCCATAGGCTAATGATCTTGGCCACAGGCCATTGTCATAGGTTTTCATATAAACCTATACTAGAAATCATATATATATATATATATATATATATATATATATATATATATATATATATATATATATATATATATATATATATATATATACTACTACCCATATACCCATATATGAATACTATATACAATACAAACCCACATACATATATATATATATAATATCACTATATGAAAACTAATACAAATATATATATATCAATATATATATATACATATATATATATATATATAAACTCATATATATACTATATATATAGAGAGAGACATAGAGAGAGACAAAGGGTGAGAGACATAGTGAGGGAACTGTGAAAGGGAGGGAGAGGTCTGGACAGGGGGAAGGGGAAATGGTTCCCAGAAATTTCTGGAACCAATCCAGACCCAACACACACACACACAGAGTACATACATACATACCTATGTACACATGTACACAACTACACACATACACCACCATTTCTCCCCAAAATTGACCCACACTCACATATACATATATACTACGTATATACACACTAAAATACACTAGTCCAATGTATTAATTATAATAAAAATTGATTTGAAATTCGATTTCTCAAAACTGGAAAAAACCCAATTTCTGTTAACAGTGCACAGTGTACTCAAAAATAGGTAATTCGATTTACACATACTAAAACAAGCTAAGCCTCGCAACCATGGGTTGGTAACTAAGGCCCCACACATACACTAGTGTCCTAGGTCACTGACACGACACTACGACACGGTTTCACGTGTCCAAACTCCCAAAAACACCACACGGGTAAATTCCTGACACGCGCACGAACCACAGTGTCGTGCACGCGTTCCACGTGCTCGTGTTCGCAACACAGGACACGACACACCACGTGATCGTGTCCACGTGTTTGCCCCATGATGGGCTACACACTCGTGTCACCACGAGGTGCCCAAGTGTCGTGTCCACGCGACACGACACGCGCGAAGTTGGCCCCCGCGCACGTGTGCGCTGACAGTGCACGACCAGTGCACGTGTCCGTGCTCTCTCGACACGACACCAACATGTCTCAAACTCGAGGGGGGGCATGTCAGAGGTTGCCCCCTCCTCTGTGTCAATTTTCACGTGTCCACGTGTCCCACAGTGTCCGTGCTAAGTGTCGAGTAGCAGGGCATGCACGATGGGCTCGTGCGGTCGGTTCGTGTCCAATTTGGACACGGACACAGCACTAAAATGTGCTCAGTCAAGTTGTTTCGTGTCCTACATGTCTAGGGCTAGCTAAAAGTGTAATTTGTTTTGGAAAAACATAAAAACCAATCCTATGTGGCATTTCAACAAACAAGGGTTTCTACCCTATGATACGTGTCCGATACGGACACCAAACCACTTCTAATTTCCACCAAACCTTACCCACAGTTATGGTAGTCCTACATGAATGCATTTATGAAGAAAAATCAGGGTTTTAACTAAGTTTGAGAGAAATTACCTATTGGTGCAATTCCAAGGAAAATCAAGAAAATGGGGGTGTGTGCTCTTCCACTTGATGATGTCCAATGCTTCCAAATCCTTGATTGCTATCCTCCCTTAGTATCCTTGATGTTGTAGGGTCCCAATGCAAGAGACTAGAGTGAATTTGGATCAAAATAGCTCAAGTTATGAAGGGTTGAAGGAATGGGAATTTTTGGGGAATAAAATTCATGTAAATTATTCATGAATGAATACAAAGGATTATATAGGAGTGTGTACCAGCTAGGGGGATACCCCTTGGCCGGCCATGGCATGGGAAGGGGGTGTCCTTGCCCTTCCTTCATGGCTAAGGCTTGGACTTTTGCATAAAGGGTTTTAGATATTTGGAGTGTTTTGTGCAAAATATCAATAAAGGTAAACTAGATATTTTCCTCACTTCAACCCTTAACCAAAAATCCTTCCTAAAGCTTCTAGGTTAGTGGCTAACCTCTAGATTAGGGTGGGATAGGTTAGGGACTAGTCATGAGACTTACCAAGAATTAAATAATATTAAAATTACATAATCTCAAATAAAGACTAGTAAATTACCAAAATACCCTTTTGGCCAAAAACCACTAATTTGATGTTCTAAGCCTATGGCTAAGCTCTCATGGTCATGGCAACTTCTAGGTTAGAGAAAACTAGGGTTTACACTAAGTTATACTAACAAAATCACAAGTCATAAGTCATGACTGAGCATGACTTAGGAAATGGTTCTAAGCACACTAGAAATCACCATAAATCATATCATGCCCTAAACACACTTAATAATTAATAAAAATAATAATTTTTAAAAAAGCCCTAATTTCAGAAAATAGGGTGTTACAAGTCTACCCTCCTAACAATAATTTCGTCCTCGAAATTTAAAGACGAAACTGAAACTAAAATGAGAAGGATAGAAATCATACCTCAAGGTACAAATAGATAAGGGTATCGCTCGCGCATCTCATCCTCCCGTTCCCAGGTGGACTCTCCTGGAGAATGATGCCTCCATGCGACACGAACCAACGGTATCGTCTGGTTCCTCAATGCCTTCTCCCGTCAATCCAGAATCTCAATAGGCTGCTCTGGATAACGAAGAGTAGGACCCACCTCGATCTCGGAATGATCAAGTACATGGCTAGGATCTGCCACGTACCGTCTCAACTGCGACACGTGAAATATGTTGTGGACTCCAACCAATGCTGGTGGTAAGTCTAGCCTGTAAGACACGTCACCGACTCTCCCGCTGATAACGAAAGGGCCGATGAAACGCGGGCTAAGCTTTCTACCTCCACCAAAACGTATCGTACCACGTGTTGGAGATATCCTCAAGAATACCTGGTCTCCGACCTAATCACAAACAAGGTCTCAATTTAATTATGATAAACAAACATGATTAACAAAACACAACAAGACAACCTAATTCTAATCCTATCTCTAAACTGTACCTCAAACTCCAAAGGTCTGCGGTGGCTGTCGGCCCAATGCCGATGTCTGTCCTGCGCCACGCGAAGCCGATCTCTGATAAGCTTCACCTTCTCTGCTGCATCTACAACCATCTCAGGACCCAATAAAACTCGCTCCCCAACATCGTCCCAAGACAAGGGTGTACGACATCTACGCCCGTACAGTGCCTAAAAAGGGGATATCTCGATGCTGGCCTGAAAGCTGTTGTTATATGCAAACTCTACTAAGTGCAGGTGACTCTCCCAAGATCCTCCAAAGTCCAGGACACAAGTCCGCAACATATCCTCCAGTGTCTGAATGGTCCGCTCTGACTGTCCGTATGTCTGCGGGTGGTATGCAGTACTAAACTTGAGCTGAGTGCCCAAGCTAATATACAAGCTCCTCCAGAAATGTGAAGTGAAACGGCTGTCCCGGTCTGATACAATGCTCACTGGAATCCCATGAAGCCTGACTATCTGCCTCATATACATCTCTGATAGCTTCTCGGTAGACAAACCCACTTTGAATGGCAAAAAGTGGGCCGATTTGGTCAACCTGTCGACGATGACCCAAATCGCATCCTTCCCTCCTGGAGTACGCGGCAATCCCGAAACAAAGTCCATCGTGATGTGCTCCCACTTCCACTCCGGAATGGGCAATGGCTGCAACAGTCCTCCTGGCCTCTGCCTCTCTGCCTTGACCTGCTGGCAGATCAAACACCTGGCTACGAAGTGTGCTACCTCGCGCTTCATCCCACTCCACCATACATGCTCTCTCAGATCCCTATACATCTTGTTAGCTCCCGGATGTATCGAGTACTGAGAACGGTGGGCCTCCTGCATAACCTGCTCTCGAAAGTCTCCACTGGGCACACACAGTCTGGAACCGTGCCTCAATGCGCCATCCCCTGCAAGAGTGAACTCATCGTCCGCAAATCCATGTCTGACCTGCTCCCTGATGCATCGTAGAGAAACGTCATCGAACTGAGCCGACTTGATCCTATCAATCAAGTCCGACTGAATCTGGAGGCCCAACATCTGCATCTGCACTCCCGGCACAATCACCTCGATCCCAAGGCTCTCCAAGTCTGCCAACAAGTGACGATCTATCGTCAAACACATAGCTGTCGGGTATCTGCTCAACGCATCAGCAACTATGTTGGCCTTCCCTGGGTGATACTGCAGAAGAATATCAAAGTCCTTCATCAGCTCCAGCCATCTACGCTGCCTCATGTTCAGCTCCTTCTGCGTAAACACGTATTTCAAGCTCTTGTGGTCTGTAAATATCTCCACACGCTCTCCATACAAATAGTGTTTTCACAGCTTCAGAGCAAAGATAACTGCCGCCAACTCTAAATCATGGGTAGGGTAGTTCTTCTCATGGGGCCGTAACTGCCTGGAAGCATAGGCAATCACCTTCCCATGCTGCTGCAAGACACAACTCAAACCCTTCCCCGAGGCGTCACTGTAGATAGTGAACCCGCCTGATCCTGATGGCAATGTCAGAATCGGGGCTGTCGTCAACCGCTTCTTCAACCCATCGAAAGCGGCCTGACACTCCTCTGACCAGAGAAACTCTGCGTCCTTCCGGGTAAGCCTAGACAACGGCTCTGCAACCCGGGAGAAATCCTGGACGAACCTCCTGTAGTAGCCTGCCAATCCCAGAAAGCTCCTGATCTCTGCTACTGACGTCGGCGCTGCCCAAGCCTCAACTGCTGATATCTTCCTCGGGTCGACTGAGATCCCATCTCCAGTCACTACATGACCCAGGAAGTCAACTCTATCAAGAAAGAACTCGCACTTCGAGAGCTTGCCGTAAAGCTGCTCCTGTCTGAGAGTCTCCAGGACCACTCTCAAGTGCTCCTCGTGCTCCTCCTCGGTCTTCGAGTACACCAAGATGTCGTCGATGAACACCACCATGAACTTATCTAAGTACTGGTGGAACACCTTGTTCATCAAGTTCATGAACACCGCCGGAGCATTCGTCAATCCAAACGGTATCACCATAAACTCGAACTGGCCGTACCGCGTCCTGAACGCCGTCTTCGGGATGTCCTCCCTCTTCACCTTTACCTGATGGTAGCCTGACCTCAGATCAATCTTCGAGAATACCCGAGCTCTGCTCAACTGATCGAAGATATCATCGATCCGCGGCAGTGGATATCTGTTCCTGATCGTCAGACTGTTGAGTGCCCTGTAGTCGATACACATACGTACCGACCCATCCTTCTTTGGTACAAAGAGTACCGGTGCACCCCAAGGTGAAGAACTAGAGCGGATGAAGCCTTTGTCCTACAACTCATCCACCTGTTTCTTCAATTCTACTAGCTCGCTGTTGTTCACCCGATAGACATGCTGAGAAATGGGTTCCGCACCTGGAACCAAGTCTATCGAGAACTCAACGTCTCTGTCTCGTGGAAGCCCAGGCAATTCCTTTGGAAATACGTCCATGAACTCAGCAATCAAAGGATGTGGAGCTGGCTGCTCCTCGACTGAAGCTCCACAGAAAACTCCGCAAGTCTGCTCTGCCTGCCGTCGGAAATATACAAACTCTGGCTCTCCTGGCGCTCTGAACAGAACTCTACCCCCGTGGCAATCTATGCTGGCATGGTGCATGCTCAACCAATCCATACCGAGTACAATATCGTAGTTCGGTAGTGGCATTACGAGCAAGCACACATCCAACTCTCGACCTCCCAAAACTACTCTCCGTCCCTTGCAAATATCACGAACGAGGATAATGCCACCCCGGTCGTAATCTTGCAAGTCCTAGGCAACGATTCAGATATAACATGATGTCGAATCGCAAAAGATACTGATACAAAGCTATGGAAAGCCCCAGAATCGAACAATGCATAAGCTGGAATAGAGTCGAGAAGAATAGAACCTGCTATCAGCTCTCCAGTAACCTCGGCATCCTCTGCTGCCATGGCATAGGCTCGTCCCTGCTGACCACCCCTGGCCTGATGCTGGATGAACCTCTGCTGCTGAGTCGACAAAGGTCCCTTCTGCTGCCCTGCCGGAGCCTTGGCTCCGCCTTCCTGAACTGGTCGTCCCGAAGACATGGGACACTCCCTCAGCTGGTGGTCTCCAGAACCACATAGTAGACACCTGCCAAGCCTCTTTCTGCAGTCATTCCATCCATGACCCTGCTTCTTGCAGAAAGAGCAACTGACGACCTACTGCCTGGGTGCCTGCTGCTGGTGCCTCGGCTGCTGCACTTGCTGGAACGGCCTCTGCTGCTGGAATGGCCTCTGCTGCTGGTGCTGATAATAAGACCTCTTGGCCTGTCCTCCACTGCTGCCAGCTCCCTGGGTATCGCGGCCCCTCTTGAGCTTCAGCTCAAGATCATCCTCAGCCGCCATCGCTCCTGATAGGATCTCCTCAAAAGTGGCATTCCTGTCACTCTTGGTCAAGGACTTGACCTCCTTGACCAAGCCCTTCCTGAACCTCCTCGCCTTCGCTGTCTTGCTAAGGCCCTCCACGAATCTGCTCAACCGACAAAACTTACCGGAATACTCTTCTACAGTCTGGTTCCCCTGAACCAGGTTCTCGAACTGGGTCTCCAAAGCACCGACTGCCTGATCCGGGAAAAACTTCCCCTTGAAGAGCTCCTTGAAAGCTCTCCATGTCCGCCCTGGAGTGCCTACTCTCGGGTCCGTCTGATACCAGGTACGGGCAAGATCCCGCATCTGGCTGGCTGCTGCCTCGATCTGGAGTCCGGCTGGTATCTCCGCCAGTCGAAAGATCTCCTCAGTGTGCTTAATCCAGTCATCCGCATAAAGAATCCCCTCTGTCCCCAAGAAGTCCCTGGGGTTCATCTTCTTGAAGTCCTGTATGCCCGGAATCCTCTGCTGTCGCGGCTGTCCTGATCCTCCCTGTGGCTGGACTGCCAACCTCTCCATCGTCACTCTAGCCAGCTGATGGACCTCATCAATGCCTCTGGTAAATGCCGTCGTCTGACGCTGCTGCTGGGTCTGCTACGACTCTAGGAACTGCTGGAAATATGTAAACATCTGTGCAGCATCCACAAATCCAGATGGCATCTGCTGCTGGTACTCCTGCTGGTACTACTGGTGCTGCTGGTGCTGCTGGAACTGAGGCTGACGAAACTGCGGGGGAGGCATGTCTGGGGTAGCTGGGATGGTCCCCCGAATAAGTAGAGGTGCACCCCCAAATGTGGCAGAAGCTCCCACATGAGCTGGAGTAAGGGGAGATGCAGTCCCCGGGTCCTGGTGAGCTGGACGAGAGGTGGCAGACCTCTCAGTGGTGTCACCTGGATCGAGACGCTGCGATCGTGTCTCCACCATCCTGAAGACAGATCAACAAGAAAATCAATACAGAGAAGAAACGATATAGTCAAAGGAGACAGTTTATTTTCAAAAAGAAAGACAATATCAGCAAGAATTTAGATAGCAGGGATTTAGATAAGAGTTTTTCCTAATGTGATTGAGTACCTCAACTACATCCTATTTCCTACTGCAGGCTGTGGCGATACTCTAGTTCGAATATCACCACATAAACTGGACCTGCAAGGGCCACCACTAAAAACGTGTCACAACCCGCACCCTAGAGTAAGGGCACGAGAAGTGGGTACGTCCAGCCTACGCCGCAGTGTCGGCGGTAGAACGCTGTCCTAGGTCAATCATCGAACAATATAAGGTACCTGTACAATTTATACTCTTCGAGTGGAGGTAACATCACAACATATAGCCTCAATCACATCTAAGGTAGAAGAATGAAAGACAGAAGATAGATAGTAACTCAAAGAGAACCATAGCATAGATGAAATAAGTCTAAGTGTCTAGGATACATAACATCCAGAATGTCAACTCATATACAATAAGTCTAAGAGTCTATACATCTCCACATCTCAAAATATAACTCAGAGTGTGAGACAAAATGTAAATATAGAAAAGACTGCCTAGACTAAACTGGTCTAGACTACTGGAACAACATCCTCAGCTGCAGGTGGATCCTGCTGAGGGTCCTCAATACAAGTGTCATCTAGTCCTGCTCCATAATAAGTAGTCACCCATGCCTCGTCCTCATCCTCTGTAATATTTTCAATAGGTCCAATAAGGACAGGAACGAGCATAATACATCTCACGCAGTTCATATCAGGTTAGGAAATACGATACAGGCAATAGAGTAAGATACATGAACTACTGAAAGGAAATATACGCTGTAAAAGAGATAGCTGTAATGAAATATCTACTGTATATAGAGAACTGTAAGTGACTAGTGATGTAGAGCACAAGATAGGCATGTGAATGGCTAGAATTTATACATAATTACACTACTGAGTTTGCACATGATTACACTACTTTAGAATTATTCACATGTCCACTTCTACTCCCCCGTTTCCCCAATCAATACACAAGGATCTATACAAGTTACGTTATTATACATGATATCACATGGGGCCCATGAAAGGGTGCACATGATAGTATACATGAGGGCTCAGTAAACATGAGAGTACATGATCACATGAGTGCACATGAATGATGGAAGCATAGGAGTACATGATGATAGTGAAACACACATAACATGAAGTACCCGATGCTCCCGAGAGGGATAACATCTCATGTAAAGATCCATATAGTACCAATCCGTGTTACCAATGTGACAGCAACAAGTAAAGTAATCTAGAGCGAGAAGTAAAGCCTGAACAAGTATGAAACGGTCAGAGAATGTACTCGCCTGCTGTATGAATGTCTGTAGAGAATATGCTGTCTGAGGAGAGGTGTCTGGCTTCTGATCAGAGCAACACAAGTCACAATGTGTTCTAAATAGTAAAATGAAGTCTACTATGCAAACTACATGATTCTAGGTCAATCTGGTCAAAAGTCAACTCTTGGTCGACTCTAAAGTCAAACTAGTCAAAGTTAAGTCAATACTAGTCAAACTAGTTAGGGTTTTAGTCAAACTAGTCAAACTAGTTGTTTTAGGTCATTCCTAGTCATTTCTAGGTTAACTAGGTCACTTTTGACCTAAGGTTGACTTTGGTCAACCCTTAGAAATCAAGGGTCAACAAGTAGGGTTTTGGGCCATTAGGGCTAGCCTCAAGCCATAGGCTAATGATCTTGGCCATAGGCCATTGTCATATGTTTTCATATAAACCTATACTAGAAATCATATATATATATATATATATATATATATATATATATATATATATATATTTTTTTTTTTTTTTCATATATATATATATATATATATATCTATATATAGATATATATATCTATCTACTACCCATATACCCATATATGAATACTATATACAATACAAACCCACATACATATATATATATATAATATCACTATATGAAAACTAATACAAATATATATATATCAAATATATATATATAAACTCATATATATACTATATATATATATAGAGAGACATAGAGAGAGACAAAGGGTGAGAGACATAGTGAGGGAACTATGAAAGAGAGGGAGAGGTCTGGACAGGGGGAAGGGGAAATGGTTCCCAGAAATTTCTGGAACCAATCCAGACCCAACACACACACACACACACACAGTATATACATACATACCTATGTACACATGTACACAACTACACACATACACCACCATTTCTCCCCAAAATTGACCCACACTCACATATACATATATACTACGTATATACACACTAAAATACACTAGTCCAATGTATTAATTATAATAAAAATTGATTTGAAATTTGATTTCTCAAAACTGGGAAAAACCCAATTTCTGTTAACAGTGCACAGTGTACTCAAAAATAGGTAATTCGATTTACACATACTAAAACAAGCTAAGGCTCACAACCATGGGTTGGTAACTACGGCCCCACACATACACTAGTGTCCTAGGTCACTGATACGACACCACGACACGGTTTTACGTGTCCAAACTCCCAAAAACACCACACGGGTAAATTCCTGACACGCGCACGAACCACAGTGTCGTGCACGCGTTCCACGTGCTCGTGTTCGCGACACAGGACATGACACACCACGTGCTCGTGTCCACGTGTTCGCCCCATGATGGGCTACACACTCGTGTCACCACGAGGTGCCCAAGTGTCGTGTCCATGCGATACGACACGCGCGAAGTTGGCCCCCGCGCGCGTGTGCGCTGACAGTGCACGACCAGTGCACGTGTCCGTGCTCTCTCGACATGACACCAACGTGTCTCAAACTCGAGGGGGGGCATGTCAGAGGTTGCCCCCTCCTCTGTGTCAATTTTCACGTGTCCACGTGTCCCACAGTGTCCGTGCTAAGTGTCGAGTAGCAGGGCATGCACGATGGGCTCGTGCGGTCGGTTCGTGTCCAATTTGGACACGAACACAGCACTAAAATGTGCTCAGTCAAGTTGTTTCGTGTCCTACATGTCTAGGGCTAGCTAAAAGTGTAATTTGTTTTGGAAAAACATAAAAACCAATCCTATGTGGCATTTCAATAAACAAGGGTTTCTACCCTATGATACGTGTCCGATACGGACACCAAACCACTTCTAATTTCCACCAAACCTTACCCACAGTTATGGTAGTCCTACATGAATGCATTTATGAAGAAAAATCAGGGTTTTAACTAAGTTTGAGGGAAATTACCTATTGGTGCAATTCCAAGAAAAATCAAGAAAATGGGGGTGTGTGCTCTTCCACTTGATGATGTCCAATGCTTCCAAATCCTTGATTGCTATCCTCCCTTAGTATCCTTGATGTTGTAGGGTCCCAATGCAAGAGACTAGAGTGAATTTGGATCAAAATAGCTCAAGTTATGAAGGGTTGAAGGAATGGGAATTTTTGGGAATAAAATTCATGTAAATTATTCATGAATGAATACAAAGGATTATATAGGAGTGTGTACCAGCTAGGGGGGTACCCCTTGGCCGGCCATGGCATGGGGAGGGGGTGTCCTTGCCCTTCCTTCATGGCTAAGGCTTGGACTTTTGCATAAAGGGTTTTAGATATTTGGAGTGTTTTGTGCAAAATATCAATAAAGGTAAACTAGATATTTTCCTCACTTCAACCCTTAACCAAAAATCCTTCCTAAAGCTTCTAGGTTAGTGGCTAACCTCTAGATTAGGGTGGGATAGGTTAGGGACTAGTCATGAGACTTACCAAGAATTAAATAATATTAAAATTACATAATCTCAAATAAAGACTAGTAAATTACCAAAATACCCTTTTGGTCAAAAACCACTAATTTGATGTTCTAAGCCTATGGCTAAGCTCTCATGATCATGGCAACTTCTAGGTTAGAGAAAACTAGGGTTTACACTAAGTTATACTAACAAAATCACAAGTCATAAGTCATGACTGAGCATGACTTAGGAAATGGTTCTAAGCACACTAGAAATCACCATAAATCATATCATGCCCTAAACACACTTAATAATTAATAAAAATAATAATTTTTCAAAAATACCTAATTTCAGAAAATAGGGTGTTACAACTACCGACAATGACATCTGAATGATGTGTGATGATAGGATGTACCATAGTGCAGATCTAGGAAGGTTGGGTGTAGAGTGGATAGGTCTGTGTTAAACTTGACCGACATCTATATATGATAAGAATAGCCTTAACATGACTTATTAACAACCAGGACTAGAAGATTGACCAATAGGTAAATAGTTTGCCAAGGTAGGTGTAGAATTAACTTCCATAGGCTAGTGTTAACTTCCAACTTTACCTAACAGATAGGTGTAGAATGGTTAGGTGTACTTGTAAGTATTGTATAGCTTCCTATATGCTAGAAAGAGTAGAGTGTTAATTTCGCTATTAAGGAGGTTGATATATAATTATAGGAGTAAAGTATTGAGTTTACCATAGATTTGATTCCGGGAGTAAAGCCGATATCTTTCCATGTCTATAGCTAAGCATCGAAGGAGGTGCAAGAGCTGAAGGCCCAGATAGATGAATTATTGAGTAAGGACTTTATCCTATCTAGTGCTTCTCCATGGGGAGCATCCGTCTTATTTGTACCAAAAAAGGACGGGTCTGTGTGCTTGTGCATCGACTACAGGGAATTGAACGCAGTGACGATCAGAAAAATAAATCCCTCACCACGTATCGATGACCTATTTGATCACCTTAATAGTACACGAGTGTTTTTCAAGATCGACCTCAGGTCTGGGTACCATCAGATCGAGGTGCGGAAGGAAGACATTCAGAAGATTGCTTTCCCGACGAAGCATGGATACTATAAACTTCTAGTGATGCATTTGGTTTAACCAACGTGCTAGCAGTGTTCATAAATTTGATGAATAAGGTGCTCCACAAGTATCTAGACAAGTTTGCTGTGATCTTCATGTAGGAACGAGATGTAAAGCGCTATACTCTAGAGGGGGGTTGAATAGAGTATGCAGTGAAAAATTAGCTATTAAAAATGGTTAGTAGCAAGATCACAAAAATATATCACATATATATAAATGTAAAGTAGAGAGCAAAGAGCAAACGCAAACATAAGGATGTATACTGGTTTTTCTCTTGTAAGGACTAATTTAGTTGGAAGAACTCCAGCTTCCAGTTAAAATCCACTATAGAAAATGCAAATTTTCATGCGAAGTCCTTGCAAGTTCTACAACGTGAGCTTTGATCCAAAGCACTCGACCAACTTCAATTGTGAAGTATCTATCTTCAATCAAGCCTCTGATTACAATCACTCATTAAACTTCTAGACCGTACCATACTGGCAAATCGACTAGAGGATTGTAATTGACTTGGGATTTAAAAATTAAAGCTTAGAAGGCTTTGGAAGACTGTAGTAGGCTTAGAGAGAAGAGAAGAGAGAATGAATTGGTGTATTGAGATGGTAGAAAATTTTCTCTATTCATAAGTTTTCTAAAGATAGAATTCGGACAGAATTCTTTGAGAGAATCTCGGCAGATAGTCGTTGCATCCGTAACTGCGGGAAGACTGGGTTCAAATGTCAATGTTCTACTAACCGAACTCGGGCCGTACTCGGTCCGAATTCTATTGGTCTAGAATTGGTTGGTTAGAGTTTTACAAATCGGGGTTTGGGCTTTTGAGAAGTCAAGCAGTTATGAGCTTTTGTAAGTGGGCTTATTTTCAAAAACCAAAGGGTATTTGAAAACATTTTTGGGGTAGCCTATTTTTCAGTATGACTCGGTGTACATTGTATTCCTAGACTTGTGAAAAATACAATAATATTGAAAATACATATTCAATGGCAAAGTGGCTCCAAGTCTTGAACGACAGCAGTAACGGTTTGAGCAGATCGTCCAAGTAGCCCTTATATTGAGACATGGTTAGATCAATTATTAAAAATTATGTTTGACCATGACCAATGGGCTTACAATCTCCTCCATTTTGATAATTGACAAATCTTGACCGATATAACATCTTGATCCTGATTTGACTAAAATATCAAAATTTGTATGAAACTTGTTTTGTACTGTACTGTCTCCTCGTTTGGTAGAAATTTTTATGAAAAAGATATTAGATCCATTTTCTCTCCCGTTGTCACTTAGCAAAATAATTGCAAAGAGAGAAGCTCACCCACAATCCATGCATAAGAGACGAACATTGAAGAAACGCAGAGATAATATATAAATAAAATTAAGTTCACATACAATTTTTATGAATGAAGCATCAGCTAAAATATATTGTGCTAAGCATAAAACGCAGAAGTGCATACAAAAAAGAAACAATACATACTGAATGATAGAAAATGCATAATAAAAAAGTTTGAATACATCAACTCAACAAACAGTCATAGAAGTGCTAAAAGAAAATAAAAGTACTACTATCTTGAAATATCAGAGCATTTCCAAGAACACATAGACAAATAATAGGGTATAATCAGAAAACATCTGGATAAAATACAATAATGTCTAGATCAAATCCTCAGATCTAAACAGAGTCATCATCACCGCGACCAGCATCGCCACCATGTCCAGAATGATAAGCCCCAGAATTGCCAGCTCCATCAGAGGGGTGTGGTATAACACCAGAACCACGGTACCAATCATAAGCGTTATCGGGCTCAAAGAAGTGATGAACCGCCTTATCCTCGTAGCGGTAGCCAGAAACAGTATGATATAGTGGAAGCACTACTAAAATAAGGCAAATTAGCGACGTCCTTATACGTCGCTAATAATGAAAATTACGTCGCTAATCGTAATTGGCGACGGATTTAGCGATGTAACGTGAAGGTCGCTTTTTATCTAGTCGCAGATGGACAATACGTCGCCCTACGTCGCTGTTTGTGACGTCCCATCCGTGTCGCTAGTTCGTCGCAATGTTAGCGACGAGATAATTAGGTCGCAAACTTAGCGACGTAGTGCGACATTGTAGCGACGTTTTGTTCTATCGACGTGATGATGTGGCAATGCCTTCCACGTCAGCAAGGCGGCGACGTACATCGACGTACCGCCGCTAATTTGTGACGTTTAGCGACGTCCAGTTCCCGTCGGTATCCGTCGCTATACGTCGCTAACCGTCGCAGAATACTAGAAAAAAAATTAAAAAATATAATATGTATTTTTGTTATGCTGTGTGTCTGTGTTTACACTGTAAACACAGACACACATCATTACAAAAATACACATTATATTTTTTTAAAATTTGGGCAACACCTTCTTTGTATATCAGATCATCGCTTATAACCCAGCGTAGGTATATTTGTCATCCCCGTCGCAGATATCATCACAACTAAATATCATCCCATCATAACAGTCTATAACTAGTAGATAAATAACAGTCTCCCATCATAACAGTCTACAACTAAATATCATACATGTACTCAACGAAAATACCAACAAATTAAATATCACCAACATACATGTCCAACAGAGTCAAATAATAATAAAAATCGGTGTACAGAACGATCAATGGGCCCATAGGGCCAATACATACAAAGATGATAAAAAATCTACTGGATCACTGAGGACCCCTGCCGTGCATCTGGGATAGCATGTACTCATACTGCTCCTGTGTGAGCTGCACCGTAGGGGCAGTAGGAGGCAGTACAATGTCTGGAGTCGACGCCGTCGATGGACCGAGAGGACATATCTGCTCCAGCTCTCGTAGTCGCTCACCATGCACTGCAAGGGTACTCACCACCCTCTGAGTACTCTCCTGAAGCGAAGTCGATACCTCAGTGAGTGAGACAGACATGGTCCTCTGCGAATGGTCCAGCTCAACCTGTCTACGCTCTGTACACTGCATAGACTCGGTGAGCGTGTGCAAGCTGGCAGCTGTAGCCTGCTGCAGACTCATCAGCTCCTGTATACTGCGTTCGACCGCATCAAATCGTCCGGTGATCATCGGAGGGTCCGATCGTCACTCTGCGGTAAGGTGATCAAAAATATGCTGCTGCAGCTCGCGATGCAGCTCGTCGATCTGACGATGAATATCCTGAGCTCGTGACGACGCCGGCGAAGCCGGAGACTGCGCACTGACAGAGGGGGCCCGGGATGACTTCGAAGCCAAATACGCGTCGTAGGATCCCGCACCGTAGTACGTACCCTTCTGAAGACCGCCAACGGCAGTCATCCAGAGGTCGTCCGACGATGGAGCTGTAGACGGCTGGGAGGAAGTACCGGCCTCTCCCTCTGCTGGCGCACTAGCAGCAGCAGCCGTCTCCTCCTGTAGCCGAACAAACTCGGCCTAGAACATGTTTGCTAACGTGTAAGTGTTTGCTAAAGTCTATATTGATATCTATTTTCCTATTTTCTAAATTATAGTAAATTAATATAAAGAATAGAACATACATATGCCTGCGTCGCCCTCTCGTCAATGAACTCCCCAGCCCACCGATGGGTGACCAGGAAGACGGTCACCATGTTCGGGTCCTCACCCTTTTTCATCTGTTAAAATATATTATCTATTATTAGTATTAAACATTCTATTGAACTATATATAAATTAATGTCTGTCATAGGAAACGTACCAGACGACGAAAATGCTCCGTCATCAGAATGGAGCCACCATACCACTTACCGGTCAAATGTTCTAATAGACTCATTCTCAAGTCTTGCGTATGGACGATCGACCTAAATACCACGAAAGAAGCAATTAAGCTCATTCTCAATCAAGTGCATATACAGAAAGGTAATTACAGAGTTCTCAAGTCTTACATATGCACTCAACCATGATGGAAAATAATGCCTCATTTCTTGTTTTAGTTCTTCTTCTGTTATGTGTGGCCTACATGACCTCACATCATTATTAAATATGTTAAAAACAATATCGTTCAATTAATGTAATAGTATAATAATCAACACTATTAAAATAATGTAGACGTATTAATTACTTACCCCTCCAGTTTCTCTACTTCCTTCTCGTCGCAGTTGAGTAATACATACACCTGAGCAGCCCTTAGCTCATCATCGTTCAGATATCTCTTCTTTATTTTACCCGATGGCTTTCCTGGAGCATTAAATACCTTCAGTATTGTATCATTACTTTCATGATCTCCGTCGTCGTTTCTGGAATCTCTCGTTCTATTAGTTGCAACATGAGGCTTGAAATACATCAAACAAAAGTTTGTAATCTCCTCGAGAACATAGGTTTCACAAATAGAACCCTCGACCCGTGCCTTATTTTTAGCCTTTCTTTTTAGGTGATTCAAATGTTGCTCGAACGGGTACATCCATCGATATTCGACGGGTCCACCAACACGTGCCTCATAGGATAGATGAATCGGCAAATGCTCCATAGAGTCGAAGAATCCAGGAGGAAACACCCTCTCTAGATTGCACAGTGTTACCGTAATGTCCTTCTCTTGCTTTTCTAGACGATCAATGAGCAATTTCTTAGAACAAAGATCCCTGAAGAATATGCTAAGCTCCGTCAATTGATCTCAAACTGCCTGCGGTAAGAATTCCCGAAATGCAATCGGAATTAACCTCTCCATGAATACGTGACAGTCGTGGCTCTTCATACCCGTCAATTTGTTTTCCTTTGGATCGACACATCTTCTCAGATTTGACACATATCCGTCTGAAAATTTTAGGCCCTGGATCCACCGACAAAGTCTCACTTTATCCTCCTTGTCCAGCGAGAAAATTGACTTCGGCAGGAACTGTTTTCCATTCTGCTCTATCAAATGCAACGCAGGGCGTTTGCATATTTCTTCTAAGTCCAACCTGGCCTTGGAATTGTCTTTCATTTTTCCCTTTACGTCCATCACAGTATTAATTATGTTATCAAACATATTCTTCTCAATATGCATGACATCAAGATTATGTCTGATCAGATTGGTACTCCAGTATGGCAGATCCCAGAATATGCTCATTTTTGTCCAGTTATGATCTCTACCAAATCCATCGCACTTGTACCCAGTTGTAGGATCTTCGATAGCACTTGGAAAATCTCTAACCTCCTTCCATATCGTGGCTCCGTACCACCTTGGCGGTGGATCACCCTTCTCTACAATGCCGGCACAGAATGCATTCCTGTTCCTTCTGAACGGATGATCTTTTGGCAAAAATTGCCGATGACAATCAAAGAAGCACGGTTTCCTCCGTGTTTCAAGCGGAAAGCCTTACTACGGTCCATGCAATACGGACATAAGAGGCGGCCATGAGTGCTCTATCCAGATAACATTCCATAGGCCGAAAAGTCGTTGATGGTCCACATAAGGGTTGCCTTCATCTAAAAATTCTGTTTCCTGGGAACATCGTACGTGTTAGCGCCTACTTCCCATAACTGATTCAACTCATCTATCAAAGGATGTAAGTACACATCAATGTTCCTCTTGGGATTGTTTGGATCAGGAATTATAATGGTTAGAAACATGTACTGAGTCTTCATGCACATCCAAGGCGGTAGGTTATACGGAGTGACAATCACAGGCCAGCACGAATACTGGGATCCCGAAATACCAAAAGGAGTAAAATCGTCAGAAGATAGCCCCAACCTGATATTACACGGATCTGAAGTAAAATCAGGATACACTCGATCAAAGTGCTTCCACGTTTCTCCATCGGATGGGTGATCCAACACTCCTTCAATCTGTTCTCGCATGTGCCAACTCATATTTTCGGCCGTCTCTTTCACCATAAATAATATTTACAACCGCGGCGTTAAAGGCAAGTAGTACATTGAATCGGTCGGTCTTCTTACACCGGTAGACCTTCCTGTATTAGTTGTCTTATAGCGATCAGCACCAGAAAATCTGCACACATCTGTGTCCTTGTCGTCTTTGTAGTACAGCATGCACCCATTGCGACAAGAATCGATTTTCTCGTATCCCATCCAGAGCGATCGCACCATCCTCTTAGACCGGTAGAAGTTTTTAGGCAACTTAGCACCCTCCGGCAAGATCTCTATAATCAACTCCAACACTCGGTTGTAGCATTCTTACGACATGTTAAAATCTGACTTAATGCTCAACAGTCTTGTTACCACCTCCAACGGTGAATGATCCTCACAACCAGGATACAATGGAGTTCTGGCATTCTCCAGCAACTCCATGAACTGTGCAGCATCGGCGTTCGGTGCCTCCTCAGGTGCATCATGATCGTCCTGATCAAAACTAGGCCCCGCCGCGTCAAAAATCATGTTCACCAACCCATCGTCGTAAGCAACGTTGTTGTGGACATCCACATAAGACTCATACTCCGATGCTAAAGACACAAGTTCTCCGTGCGCGCTCCACTGATAGTAATTCGGCGTGAAACCCTTCGAGTATAAATGATACGTGACTTCCACTTCTGGATGATATTTCAAGTTGCGACATCTCACATACGGATACTTAATTTTGGTACCATCCATATACTGAGGGAATGCCTTGGCAAACTGCAGGAACTGCTGTACACCCTCTATAAATTCATCTCGCACACCGCACATGTCATCAGGATGACGGTTGTACATCCACGAATGATTCCGTAAGTAGTAATTCATATCCATATCCAATTGAGGATAATTCTGTAAGATAGATCGATACATGCACATTGCAGTCAGTGAATGAATGTTAAGACAGTTTAGATATGGGTGCACAACATAAACTGTTCATTCATTCCACATATTACAAACAAAGAATTTGAAGAAAGAAACAAAAACAACTTTGTTGGGACTAAAACAACTGTCTTGTGTGGAAGTGTCGTATCCGATAGACCGATACTAATGCGATACGGTCGATACTAATCTGATACCGATTCTGATACTCATCCTAACTGTCCAATATCGACCCTTTGGGTCTACAAGAGTTACTTCACCCAGTTTGTCAAGAAAGGTAAAACTTTTTAAATTAATATCCTATAACTTGGCCTTTGGCCTGTGCTTGAGCAGTATCCTAACTCAAACTATCTATCCTAACTAATAAATTAATATCCTACTTTAACATCTACTAACTCTCATATTCCTTGTAACATAAACTAATATCCTAATCTAAACTAACCCTTTAACTGAAACTAATATCTAAACAATGCTAATCATGAACTAACCACCTAACCTGGAAGTCCATACTGCTCAAGCACAGACCAAAGGCCAAGTTATAAGGCAAAATGCAGGCAACTGCCCGTAGCTACAAGGCAAAACCAAATGTTGACGGTATATATACCGTCAACATTTAAAAAGTTTACTTGTCTTAACAAAGTGAGTGAAGTAACTCTTATAGACCGAAAGGATACTCTATACACTCTATGTAATACGATATACCAATCATACCTACACTTCTAGGATACTCTATACACTGTAGTAATGAATTGCCCTTACTAATGATGCTCTTAGGTAACATAATATTTAACAGATGAGATTTTTATGTTGCACTTACGCATTTGTAGCTATAAACTGCTTGAGCAACAACATATAGGTATGGAAATCGGTATCGGACTATTCCTATGAGTATTGGTATCGACGATATCAGTAGTAGACTTACTAGCTTGGGTTTTGGTCAAAACCAATTATTTTCAATTTTTCTTAGAGGATACGCTTCAAAGGACAACGTACGTGATCAGTTTAATTAGCTCACCGGATAAAGGGGACGACCAAAAAAGTCAATATTGCTGACCGCCTCCGCTAATTGCTACTTTTGATTGCCAACCACATTATTAAAAAAATAAATAATAATAATAATAATAATAATAATAATAATAATAATAATAATAATAAAGTCAACACACTAGACTATACTAGTCCGATTGTGAATTATCAAAACTAGGGGTGCAACTCGTGCGGGTTGGGTCGGGCTTGAGGTCAACCCGAGCCCAACCCGGTGAATCATAAGCCTAGCCCGAGCCCGAGCCCGGCCCGACCTCGGGTTCCACATATGAAGCCCAAGACCGAGTCCGGAGGATCGGGTTGAACTCGGGTTGGGTCGGGTACATCAGGTTTATCGGGTTCTAATATAATATTTGAAATAATTTTAAACAAAAGTAATATTAGACACATAATCAAATAACAATCAAGTCTTGATCATTACAAAATACAAACTGAAATAATATTTAGGATAAGGAGTTGAAGAGTTTGAGTAAAGAAATTTAGGATTTAAACTTTTTATATAAAAAGTTTATATATATATATATATATATATATATATATATATATATATATAAATATAAAATATATATATATATATATATATATATATATATATATATATATATATATATATATAAGTCGGGTTTCGGGTTCTTCGGGTAACCCGACACATGAACCCGAGCCCAACCCGATTTTTGACCGGGTTCAAATATTTTAACCCAAATCCGAACCCGAGTATCTTCAACCCTAACCCAACCCATTAACGGGTTTACCCGATCGGGCTCGGGTTTGGCCCGCCCGAGTTGTACAACTAATTAAAACCATTATATGAATCGGGTTTGAACAAAATTAAACCTAATTATAAAACCCAAAACATGTCCAAGACACTTGCCATGCTTCCCCCTCTCTCACTCTCACACAAGACACAACCGCACACACTATATATTTATAAACTTTTATCTAAAATAGTCCACATACATAAATATATACCAATTTATATATATTTACATATATACATGACTTGTGGGTCAAAAATACATAGATATATATATATAGGAATCCATATGAAAACCAATTGGGATACCTTAACCATGACTAACCTACCCTCATTTATGCACAAAACTGAAATTAGGATTATAAATGACCGATTGGGCATTTCCACAAATACTTGGTACGTGTATCACCCTCCGTGTGTGTGTGTGTGTCTCTCTGTGTGTGTGTGTGTGTGTGTCTGTGTGTGTGTGTGAGGGAGAGAAGGAGGAGGAGGAATTAGGTTAGGATTTACCGCCGGAGAGGAGGATGAGCTCGAGGAGGAGGGGGAGCTCGAGGAGGAGGAGCTCGACGGGGGGGGGGGGAAGGGAGTCGTCGGGGGGGGGGGGAGGGAGTCACCGCGGGGGAGAGAGTCGCCGGGGGGGAAGGGGAAAAAAATTTCGAGTTTCAATTTTTCGAGTGAGGGAGAAAAGGGAGTCCTGTGCCCTAAGTAAAAAATTTAGTGACGTCAACAGTGGACGTCGCTAACCGTCGCAATAATTTTAATATAAGCGACATATTTTCTTAATATGTCGCTGAACGTCGCTATTCAGCGACATACTTTATCTAGTGTCGCTGAACGTCGCTAATTAGCGACGTATTGCGACGTTATTAGGAAGGAGTCGCTATATTATATAGTTAGCGACGTAATTTCTTTCCATCGCTAAACGACGTCGCTAATAGGGCATATTTTAGTAGTGAAGAGAACTGGCATGCTGACCAGTCTCGACAAAATGCAGATCCGTAAAAGAGTTTGTAAGGGCCTGAAACTGACTAACATCTCGGAACTCGCGTTCCCTCAATGTGTCAGTAACAAACACTCGCAAGGAGTTGTGCTCATCTAGCTGAGCACGCCGCATATCAAATAATTGTTGGTGGATACCCTCAAAAGTTATAAGGTAATCTTAAGGTAGATGAGGTGGTATAGTAGGAGAAGCAGGAGGGACAGCTGCGCTACGACGAGAGAGCGGAAGATACTTGGGCTCAAAATCATGAGCACAAGAAGATACATCGATCTCAAAGTAGTAGAAGATGGTAAGAAGGATCATCGCATAGACAAGGTTTATGTTCCTCTCGTGACATCGACCCATCATCTGGATAATCGTCTTAGGGACGAAAAAAGGAATCCGATTACGAATATGGTAAAATGTAAACATTTCAAGGGTGGTCACATCATCTTTGAAAGTAGATTTTGGTAAAATAGTGGAATAGATAATGCGATGTAACTCATAAAAGAATAAGTTCAAATGTGTAGCTTTAAACTTTCCAGGACGAACATGATCAGGAGCACAGAGTTGGTTCGTAAAACTTTTTAAAGTCGTGTCCTCTTGAAATTCAAATTCAGTGATATCGTCTAGCAGAGCACCTACATTTGAAATGTTTAGAATTTTTGCTAAGTCGGCATCATTGAATTGAATATCAATGCCTGCGACACGGCTCTTAATAGTAAAAGTATCATCGGCTAAGGTGAAGTTGCAAGAAAATAGCTGAATAGCATTAGTAGCAAATGGAAAAGAATGAGTGACAAGGTTGTGCAATCCCAATGCTTCAAAGAATGTTTTATGTGATGGAAATATCGCCCACTTAATCAGTGCGCCGGGTCATATGTTGCAAAATGAAAAATATGCATACCACAATAATGATTGTTCAAAAGTTTCGGAAAAAAACTCGTTGAATGCCCCGTCGTCCATTTGGATGGGTAAAAAGAGAGATCCTTGAAGAGGATCCAAAGAGGAGGCTTCTTTGCTAGCCGTCGTCTTCTTTCTCTTGAAAGGATTATTAATCCTAGGCATAATTTCTAAGAAAATATAGAATTTCTAAAAAATTGAAATAGAGAAAAGAAAGAAATTATACCTTCTAGAAATCAAGTATGTATAAGAGATGAGATTTCACGCACGAATCCAAAGTTTGAAAGAGAAATTCCAAAGGAATTGAGAGGATTCAAAGGTGGAAGAACTAGGGTTTAGGGGCTCTTTTGTGCGGCTGCTGCTTTGTTTGAAGGAGGAAGGAGATGAATAGAAAAGGGGCCACTTCATTTATAACTTAAAATACCCGACACCAACAAAACTCGGGCCGAATTCGATGCGAGTTCGCCTACAGTTCTATTGAGGTATTTTGCACAGAAATAAATGTAACTTTGTATTCATCATTCCTTTTTAATTATTTAATTCCATGTTTAGTAATTTTAAATTTCAATTAATATAATTATCATTATTTTATGAATTAAATTTTGTTACGTAGCGACTGTTTCAGATTAGCTGTAGGGGTACTGTCCCAGCTAACGGAGGTTCACAAGGAAACGTTTAAATACTGTTTTGATTTAGTCGTAGTCGTGGTGACAGACAATCCCTTTGTAGGCTTATCTCGAAAATAATTTTTGCATAATGAAAATTAATTAATAAAATAAAATAAAGTAATATTATTGACATATAAAATTTCTAATTCTAGACGTAAGTAATTGAAATGATCTTCCGCTAATGGTTCTGTAAAGATGTCAGCCAGTTGTTTCTCTGTCTACATATTCTAGGTTTATATCTCCATTTGTTTGCTGATCTCTAAGAAAATAATGTCGAATCTTAATATTCTTAGTGCGAGAATGACATATCGGATTATTAGTCAAATTAATAGTACTAGTGTTATCACAAAAAATGGGTACGTGTGTGTAATGTAAACCAAAGTTTTCTAAGGTTTACTTCATCCACAAAATTTGTGCACAACAACGTCCTGCAATGATATACTCAGCCTTAGTAGTTGATAATATGACAAAACTTTGCTTTTTGCTAAACCAAGAAGTGCCTTACCTAGTAAATGACATGTACCACAATTACTTTTTCTATATACTTTGCATCCAGCAAAATTAACATCTGAATAATCGATTAGGTCAAAGGACATGGTTTTAGGATATCATAAGCCGACAGAAGAAGTGCCTTTAAGGTATCGAAAGATACGCTTAACTGCGTACATGTGTGATTCCTTAGGGTTAGCTTGAAAACGTGCACACAAGCAAATACTAAACATTATAACAGGATGAATAGCAGTTAAATAAAGTAAACTACCAATCATACCTCGATACTTACGTATGTCGATAGGCTTGCCTTGTTCATCTACATCAAATTTGGTTAAAGTTGCCATTGGAGCGCCAAAACGTTTGACGGCTCCAGATCGAACTTTTTTAGTAAATATTTTGTGTACTTGGCTTGATTAATGAATGTCCTATTATTTGTTTGTTTGATTTACAGTCCAAGGAAGAATTTGAGTTCTTCTATCATGCTCATCTCAAACTCATTCTACATACACTTGAAAAATTCTTGACAAAAAAACTCATCAGTAGATCCAAAGATAATATCGTCAACATAAATTTGAATTTAAAGAAGATTTCTATTTAAAGATTTTATAAAAAGTGTAGTGTCAACTTTGCCTTTTAAAAATTATTAACAGGTAGAAAGGAGCTTAAACGATCGTACCACGCATAAGGGACTTATTTCAGACCGTATAAGGCTTTCTTCAACTTGAAAACATAGTCCAGGATTTTTGAAATCAACAAATCCTAGAGGTTGAGCTACATAAACTTCTTCTTTTATAAAACTGTTAAGAAATACACTTTTCATGTCCATTTAAAAAAGTTTGAAATTATGAAAATATGCAAATGCACATAACATACGAAAGGATCATAATCTCGCAACTGGGGCATAGGTCTCATCGTAGTCGATACCTTCCTCTTGGTTGTATCCTTGTGCTATAAGTTGGGCCTTGTTACGAGTAACTAAACCATTCCCATTCAATTTATTTCGAAATACCCAACAGGTGCCAATGATCGGATGATCAACAGGCTTGGGAACAAGTTCCCAAACTTGATTATGTTCAAATTGCTTTAATTCCTCTTGCATAATATCTAACCAGTAATTCTCGCTACATGCATCTTCAATAGTTTTGGGTTCTAGCTATGAAATAAATGCAACACAAGAAGCTATATCTCTAGCAAAGGAACAAGTACTTACCCCCTTAATAATCTTACCTATTACCAAGTCCTTGGGATGGTCTGTAATAAATTTCATTCTTTTTGGCAGACTCTCAAGATAGCTGGTTCCTGCAGGTGCTTTGCTCGGTGTACTGATGTCTTCATCATCATCATCATCATCAATCCTCTGTTGATTTAGTTCATCAAAGGTGACGTTCATTGATTCTTCGATGATTATAGTCATTTTGTTGAAGACTCGGTACCCTTTTCTTTTGGCAGCATATCCAAAGTGGTTCTAGTAAACATACTTATGTTGGTATAATTGCTTGAAAGATGACCTGTGTAGCTTTGCAATCACCAACATGTTCCATGGTCCTATTTGAAATGAGAAGCTTCACCTCACTAAGAGGCGAAGACTTTGGTATCCAAAACTTGGATCCACATTTGTTAGCTTTTGGAACCTATTTGCATAAGTTTATATCAACAAGTTTTCTAGTATGACATTGACTAGAAATGTGTCCTTTTATACCACAATAATGACAAAAACTATTAACATTAGTGCTCTATGCAGCAGTATAAGAACATGTAGTAGTGTGACATGATGTGCGTGAATACTTGTAATAGAAAGCATAATGATGTGTAGCATTTGGTTTGCGTGCTTTCTTTGATCGTGTCCTATCATGTGTGTGATGTGTCATAGGACATAACTTTGATTGGATAGTAGGTATTACCTATTTTTTCAATATAATTTGTAACTTTTTAGAGATAGCACATGCCTCATCATATTTAGCAATAAGAGAATGAATACTACATGAAGCAATATAATACTTCTTCTTTTCTGATTCTAATTCCTCCATAATTTTAGCATTTTCTTGAGTGCTTTTCTCAATACATTCAAGTGCCTCATGCAATCTGAACTCAAGTGTGGAAATCTTAGTAGAGTTATCAGAAGTAGAAGTGTTTCTAGCATCATTAAATAAACAAGTTATAAGTTTTCATTCTCACGCTGATAAGATAGTATATCATTCCTAGCTTGCTTATACTTATCTAATACTTTCTTGTGTTCTTCCAATAGATCACTGAAAGTATCAGATAACTTATCATAAGAAAATTCATTCTCTTCAAGAAGAGGATTATTTTGTACCTCGTTGGATAATGCCATTAAGCATAAATTTGTAGCTTGACAAGGGCTTTTTTCTTCTTCAGAGTCGCTTGCCTCACTTTCATACCATATGCTCGTGCTAGCATACTTATGAGACGATGATCTTCTTTCCTTTGATCGTTCAGAATGATTCTCCTCTTTAGTAGTAGTAGGACAATATTCCATTATGCATCCTGATCTTCTGCAGCTATGGCATACAATCTCTTCTTCATATATGGGATTGTGTTGTACCTTAAGTCCTGATGCCATCATGCACACATTTGCATCATTATGAAGACTATCCTCCTCTCTGAAGTTGCTAGCTTTGCGTTCATACATGCACTCATAGGTAGCTTCAAGAAGTTTTCAGATTTTATGAGATGTTGTGCAAGTAGTAATAAGATTGAATACATTTATGTCTACAACGCAATAAAAAACATGCATTGCTTTTACATCAAGGCTAGCTAACTTCTTCTCTTCCTCCCTGTAATTATAATAATGCTTGTTTATTATAGAGGAAGTGAGAATAGAAGTGATAGTAGGCTTTTTGTAGCCATTGATAACAATTGACCAGAGGTCAAAGTCTAGAGACTTTATGTAGAAGCTCATCTGTGTTTTCCAATAAATGTAGCTGGTACCATCAAACTGTGGGGGTCTATTTGTGGCTTGGTCTTCACTTGTGAATTTCACAGTTGCCATGTGTGATATAGTGATCTAAAAAAATAATAGCAATTTTACAGTTGCCATGTGTGATATTGTTGAAATCCACTATGGAAAAATACAAGTTTTCATGTGAAGTCCTTGCAAATTCTACAAGGCGAGCTTTTATCCGAAGCACTCGACCAACTTCAATTGTGAAGTGTCAATCTTCAATCAAGCCTCTGATTACAATCATTCTGAAACTTCTAGATCGTACCGCATTGACAAATTGACTAGATGATTGTAATTGGTTTGGGATTTCAAAATGAAAGCTTAGAAGGCTTTGGAATACCCAGGTAGGCTTAGAGAGAAGAGAAGAGAGAATGAATTGGTGTATTGAAATGATAGAGATTCTTCTCTATATATAGTTTTCCAAAGGAAGAATTCGGGCAGAATTTGGGCAGAATTCGGACAGAATTCTTTGAGAGAATCTCGGCAGATAGCCATCGCATCCGTAAGTGCCGGAAGATTAGGTTCAAATACCAATGTTCCACTAACCGAACTTGGAATGAATTCGGGCCGTACTCGGTCCAAATTTTGTTGGTCCAGAATTGGTTGGTTAGGGTTTTGCAAATCGGGTTTTGGGCTTTTGAGAAGTCAAGCAGTTAGGAGCTTTTGTAAGTGGGCTTATTTTCAAAAACCAAAGGGTATTTTGAAAACATTTTTGGGGTAGCCTATTTGCTAGTACAACTCGATGTATATTATTTTCCTAAACTAAATAAATTATAAAAAATACATTGATATTGAACAAATAGACTCAATGGCATAACAGCTCTAAGTCTTAAGCGGTAGTAGTAGTAGTTTGAGCAGATCGTCCAAGTAGCCCTTATATCGAGACATGGTTATATCAATTATTAAAATTAGGTTTGAACAAGACAAATGGGCTAACACTTCATTGATAACATACTGATATACTCTAAAAGTCATAAGGAACATCTTCGGGTCGTGCTTGGAGTATTAAGAAAGGAGAATCTGTATGCCAAGCTCAGCAAATGTGAATTTTATTTAGACAAAGTCTCATTTCTGGGCCATATCTTTTCTGAGGAAGGACTTTCAGTTGATCCAGAGAAGATAGAGGCAGTTGAGACGTGGTCATTGCCTACATTAGTTTCAGAGATTAGGAGTTTTCTCGATCTTGCCGGATACTATTGGTGGTTCATAGAGAATTTCTCGAGGATTGCTGAGCCAATGATGTGGTTGACGCGTAAGGAGAAGGAATTCACATGGATAATAGTGTGTCAGACAATTTTTAATGAGCTGAAGAAGCATTTGATGACAACACCGGTCTTGACTCTACCTTCAGGGTCATGAGGCTTTATGGTATATAGTGACGCATCTGGCAGTGGATTGGGATGTATCCTTGTCACGCCCTAGAACCAGAATATTGAAAAGCGGGGGCGGGACAAAGCCAGCTACATATACTAGAGTATGCCAGTACCCCAAGATACAGTCACGGTTGTCTGGAAGACAAATAGGTGGACTCCAACATGTTACTGATGACTCCTAAGGTCAGGCAAGTCCTATATTACTCCAATCAACACAAGAAGCAATAAAGAGTAAATCAAATATAAGATGGACATGGCGTCCCAAACACAAATGCATACATAATCGTGAGGGATGATGTAGAAGCATGAAATTTTATGTGCATCAAGAGGCCAAAAACTTCATACACCACAAACAGTATACACCAAGGATAGATGTTAGTGCATCACAGAAGACATCAGATAAAAGCATATGAAAATAAGATTTTATTACATGAAAATCTATTACATGGCTTTTCTTCTCATTACATGGAAAGTCTATTACAAAAGCCAAGTCTAATCTCTATAGATAGGCAAATCATTCTAACGTCTCTGCATAGGCACATCTTTTGCTCATCGCGAGCGAATCACTTCCTTGTCAACGCGCGAATCACTTCATCGTCAACGCGCAAGCACATTATGTAGGACTGTTGAACACCTCTAGAGGGGATGAATAGAGTGTGTGTGTGTGTGTTTGCCATTAAAATATCAAGAACAAGAATTACAGACGAATTGAACTTGATTGCAAACTCGTTTGTACAAAAGAAAGCCTAAAAAGAAATCCTAGGAAACAATCTAAGTACAATTGTTTAATTTTTGATTTCGGGGGGTGACGATGGAGGCTCGGAAAAGTACAACAACTCTGCCTTACTCCTTGGACTATCAGACACAGTCTTTGCTCTTAAAAAAATTTGCCAGCCTTTGATTGCCAACCTTTTGCATGGGTGTGGTACCCTGCTATTTATAGTGATTCCTGCATAAAGCAGATTTTGGGCCGCTAAGAGGACCACGTGGCCACGTGTCTGTAACAGCACACAAAGACTCGATCTTGGGCTGCCAGCTGGTGGGGGTTGTTGAGATTTCTTTGTTGTAGCAAATCTGGGTAGTTGAGACTTGGTCAAATTGCCACGTCCCCCTCCACAAAGTAGGGTCCTAATCGTTTTGGCCTCATAATGGCCTTAGGAGCCTTTCTTCTGCAGCTCGGCTCCGCTTGGCCGTATGGAATCTTCGAGAACCCTGCTTCTGCAGCTTGGTTTCATTTGGCCACATGGGATGTTTTACTTAGCCGTATGGGATTTTCGAGAGCCTTCCCTCTGCGGCTCGAATCCATTTAGCCGCAGGGGGTCTTCGAGAGCCTCGCTTCTGCGGTTCGAGTTTTTCTTAGCCGCATGGGGTCTCTAGAAGCACTCCTTCTGCGGCTTAGTTTCACTTGGCCGCAGGGGATCTTCGAGAGCCTTTCCTCTGCGGCTTGATTTCTCTTGGCCACATGGAGTGATGGTCCGTATAAACTCCATCTTTTCTATGCTTCTACAAGACCCCCTTCAAAGTTTTCAAATTGCAAATTTGGAATACTTTAAATAGAAGCATGGAGACATTCATAAAACGTTAAGCCGAAGAGAAGCTTTGAGCCACAGGGAGATCTCGATCTATAGAAAAATTTCGAGCCGCAGAGAGACTCTGTCCAGCTGTCCCTGCCGCATTTAATGCTCGGATTTGCTTTTCAGATTTGGACTCTCTTTTCAAGATAAAGGTGATGGTTACTAAGGATAAAATCCAAAAGGCCATCATTATCTTTTAATGGCACGGTAACCGAAGCAGTGTCTATCCATTTTAGCCTATAAATACAGGCTGTGTAAAAGAGAGAATTTCTTCTATTTCTCTTTCGAATTTCTCTCTCTTTCATACAGCCTGTATTTATAGGCTAAAATGGATGGGCACCGCTTCGGTTATCGTGCCATTAAAAGATAATGATGGCCTTTTGGATTTTATCCTTAGTAACCGTCACCTTTATCTTGAAAAGAGAGCCCAAATCTAGAAAGCAAATTCGAGCATTAAATACGGTAGTGACAGCTGGATAAAGTCTCTCTGCGACTCAAAATTTTCTTGCAGATCGAGATCTTCCTGCGGCTCGAAGCTTCCCTGCGGCTTAACGTTTTACGAATGTCTCCATGCTTCTTATTCAAAGTATTCCAAATTTGCAATTTGAAAACTTTGAAAGGGGTCTTATAGAAGCATGAAAAAGATGGAGTTTATGCGGATCATCACTCCATGCGGCCAAGAGAAATCAAGCCGCAGAGGGAAGGCTCTCGAAGATTCCCTGCGGCCAAGTGAAACTAAGTCGCAGAAGGAGTGCTCCTAGAGACCCCATGCGGCTAAGAAAAACTCGAGCCGCAGAAGCGAGGCTCTCGAAGACCCCCTGCGGCTAAGTGTATTCGAGCCGCAGAGGGAAGGCTCTCGAAGATCCCATGCGGCTAAGTAAAACCAAGCCACAGAAGCAAGGCTCTCAAAGATCCCATGCGGCCAAATGAAACCAAGCCGCAGAAGCAGGGTTCTCGAAGATCCCATGCGGCCAAGCGGAGCCGAGCCACAGAAGAAATACTCCTAAGTCCATTATACGGCCAAAAAGATTCAGGCTCTACTTTGTGGAGGAGGGGGACACGTGACAATTTGACCAAGTCTCAACCACCCTGATTTGCTACAACAAAGAAATCTCAAAAACCCTACCAGCTGGCAGCCCAAGATCGAGTCTTTGTGTGCTGTTACAGATACGTGGCCACACGGCCCTGTATGCGGCCCTAAATCTGCTTTATACAGGAATCACTATAAATAACAGGGTACTACACCCATGCTAAAGGTTGGCAATCAAAGGCTGGAACATTTCTTTAAGAGCAAAGACTGTGTCTAATAGTCCAATGAGTAAGGCAGAGTTGCTACACTTTCCCGAGCATCCATCGTTACCCCCCAGAATCAAAAATTAAACAATATTAGATTGTTTCCTAGGATTTCTTTCTAGGCTTTCTTTTGTACAAGCGATTTTGCAATCAAGTTCAATTCGTCTGTAATTCTTGTTCTTGATATTTTAATGGCAAATACGATGGCGACTCTGCTGGGGACTTCTTTCTTCTCTGATGAAAAGTTGGTGACACAATCCGACGCATCCAAGCTCGGCTCTACGCAGCAAATACTTGTGGTTCATTTTGACCAACAAGCATTCAAAGAAGTGCTCTCCGAAGAGAGCGCTAGCACGTCAGAGAAGCGAGCCAACCCAAAGAAAACCAGCAGGACGTCGAAGCGCAAAACTGCTACCCCTCGCCAGGTTCTCGAAGAAGCTCCTTCTGCGGTCCAAGACGGTGATCAAAGCTCTCCTGCGGCCTTGCTTCCGACCGCAGAGGACCCCACTGTACCCAAATCCAGCAAAGGAAAATACTACAATGCTGAGCTTTTGGGGGCACAAGGGAGATCCATGCGGACCAAGAAGAGGCCGCATAAGAACAATGGGCAGTAAGCCTATGCGGCAACCAACTCTGGCCGCAGGCAGATGGCCCATGCGGCAACCAATCCTGGCCGCAGACAGGCTACCCCATGCGGCCCTATCAGAAGCTCTATTTTTGACCGTCTCTCATGCGGACCCGATCCCATGCGGCCCATTGAGAATGGAGAATGTTCTCATCTGGACTCTTCTTACTATGCGCCTTCGGGTACTAAGTCGAAGAAGTCTAGGACAGTGTGGGCCCAACAAGCCCAGTCAGCAGTCCAAGCTGCTGACTGTCAACAGACACTGTTAATTGTTATGCGGGCTCCTGATGAAAAGCTGTACAGAACCACCCATGTCCAGCCCTCCGGGACAAACGGACAGGGTGGGTCCCAAAAGGCTCCCAACAACGATTGAGAGCAAGTGCTTATACTAGCTTCGGATCAAGGAGCAAATATGATATCTACGCACCCGTACGCTCAGGATACCCGAGCCCACAAAACGGATGCAAAGGTAGATCAATCTTCCCTCGACTTACGAGAAGTACTCATCCACAACCATAAAAAGAGAGAGGCAACCTTGGCATGCGGTGAGACCTCCCTAGGATATCACTGTACCCAAGTTGTGATCAACTGCTGCTGCGATAAGTCGACAGCACCTGAAGATCGGCAGTCCATTTTCCAACGACCGCACCAGCCAGCACCTGTCCGACGACAACTCGAAAAACAGGTGCAAATTTCGAAAGACGAGGAATTTCCTTTCGCCTCCTGTAATTCAACTCGGAAGATTCCTGTCGACAAAGGAGGAAAGAAGACAGGCTCCTCCAGTCCGACAATCTCAGCCAGCACTGCAAGAAAACTCTCATCTGGAGGATTGCCGCCGACAACCACAGGGGGTGTCTACCTAGGCACCCATTCCAGAAAGAAGCTTCAAACACCCGGGGGTGCATCCTCGACCTCCCTGGGGGTAGATGAAGCTGGGGGAAGCAGTCCCCTCAATGTATGCGACAACCCGGTATTCCAAGAGGATACATATGGGGTAGCGATCCACTGGAATTATGCAACAGACTTGGACGTCTCCGAGGGTAACCGTCTTCGCCAAGACGATGCAGCTTCCTGCACAGAGGGCGGCACCCCTTCCAAATCCGAGGAGGAGGACATTCCGATGTTCCTCGACGATTTCTCTGTACGAAGGTACGACACGGAAAGCACATCCTCTACGGTCCCATCTGTCTCTTTCTACCTGCGGATAGTGTTTATAGCGGGAGATGATCATGAAGGACCTACGGATCGACAACGTCTAGAAGTACTTGAAGCCATGCTCCTATCCTTGGTCAAGTCAGTAGACGAAATCAACGCTGCCTTGTCGACTCAACCAACAAGGATGCCTGGACAAACAAGCTTGGGACCCACAGTCAACGTGGACTCCAATACGACGCTCCTCCTTTGGGTAACAATCCTCTAGGAGCATCTTCTCCTTCAGCCGCAGACGAAGCCAGGAGGCAAGGAGGGAAGTCCAGGAGCTTCGAACAATGTTCAATGCCCGAGACTCCTCCCGGGTCCTCAGAATACGGCAGCCGTATCCCGTTGCATGGAGAGATATTCCTTTTTATCCATGGTACAAACCGTTTCATATAGATTCGTATGACGAAAAGACCTCTGCCAGTCGGTACATGACATATTTTGAGGTCACAACAGACTACTTGCCGCATAGTGATGCCATCCTCATACGATTATTTATCGGGACATTAGAGGAAATCGCGTTCGACTGGTACCGCAACCTTCCGGACAACTGCATCCATTCCTTTGACGGCTTCAAGCACATATTCTTGGAAAGATTCTACGAAGTGGGGCATGATGTGATAATGTCGTCTCTCATGGACGTCGTTCAGGGAGAGAGGGAGCTAAAGAAGAACTATATCGAGAGGTTTCGCGAAACCGCGATGAGATTGCCCCAAGGCAATCCCGAAAGCTCCTTGATTGAAATCTGCCAGAAGAAGTTTCTCCCCGCAATCAGCCTCTAGATGGGCAAAGATCAGTTCAGGAATTGGACGACCTTTATCATAAGTGCTACCAATGCGGAGGTGAAGTTAAAAAAGGCTCGCCTGGTGGGATTACATATCCCAGATAGAGAGGACAAGGGCAAACGTCCTGGTAACGCCTCCAATAACAACAACAATGGTGGAACCACCAATAACAGGGATACCAAAGGCAAACAGGCCATGGTCGCTGGTACGACCAAAAAGCCTGAACAAAAGCAGGCATAAGCTCAATAGCCCAAGGTGAATTACCCATTTGAAGATAGTCATGTCAAGCCTATCTTCGACATGCTCTTGCAAGGGGATAGGATCAAACTCTCTCCACCAAGGAGCGAGCCTCGAGTGGCGGAGATAAAGGACCCAAAATATTGCCACTTCCATCGCTATGTCTATTATTCCACTCATGACTGCTTCCAATTAAAGCGGTACATCCAGAATCTTATCGACTCCAAAGCTTTGTCATTAGATTTCGAAGAGGTTATCATGGCTGCGAACATGGTATCAGTTCAGTTCGGTGACTTCCCTCCAACAAAAACTCAAGATGGGGTAATACCTGTCCCCCGGGCAACGATGGAGGTTACTAATCTTCTAGCTGTCCGGGACCAGACGACTGGCTTGGTTCCTCTCACCACATCACGAGGAGAGGTCATGTGGGTGCACCCAGATCTGGTGCCCGAAGTTATACAGGCGGTGCCATCTTCAACCAACAAAAGGAAGGGCAGGAAGTCCAGATCCTGCCATACAATTTCAGCCGAAGCGAAAAAAGAGAAGGCGGTGGACGTTGTTACCCGGTCTGGTGCACAATTCCAACCCACTCTGGGTAATTCAGTCGAAGACCCTTAACCGGCAACGCTGCCTGCTAATGATGTTCCGGGGCCATCTCAGCCTCCACCGGCGGACAGGTCCAAGCCGAAGGAAACCCGCTTCGACAGGCCACTCCGTATGGATGCACCTAAGGGGCTCGAGAGACCTTACAACTTTGACATACTAGCACAACTGGCTAATATGCCAGCAAAGTTGTCATTATACGAGCTCCTAAGGCTCTCCAAGGATCTACGGGTCACATTGAGTGAAGCACTCCAGAATGCTGACGCCTACTTAGCCCAGTATGAATGAATTAAAACAATTACTTTGCTTCCCGTTAAAATATGCGTATTTAGTTTAAATTTTTTTATATGCATAAAGCAGATCAAATAATCACAAGAATTAGGGGATATCTGAGATACGCACCTTTTTTTTCCCTTTGATCAATATAAAGTTCAAAACTTAAAACAAAAAAAAATCATCTTTAGGCAAGTAAAATAAATATCCAATTAATAAACACTTAAAGATGAACAATCAAAATATATCCCCAATTAAAAAATATTCAAATAACAATTATGACTTCAAGACAGTAAAGAATTTTTAAAAACTGTCTTAATAATAGCATTCGAGCAACGGACATGGTCAAAATAACAGAGAAAAAACAAAAGACTTTTGAAATATAAAAAATTGTCTTAATAAATGTTCGAATGTGTCCATTTAGTTCTGAGACTGACAGCTAACAATTTGAATATATTTTTTGTATCACGAAACCAGCTTTTAATAAAAGAATCCATAAATCATAAATAGCTCATTTTGAATAAATAAAATAGGACTAGATAAATGCCCAAATAAATAGGAATTCTAGATATATGGCATGTCAGGGGAATAATTGATTTGAAATAATTAACTCCTCCCTTTACATGGGTATAACCAAATTAATAGTATTGATATATTTAAATCCAAATTTTTTTTTTCAGAAGTAGAAATCTAATTCATCAAAATATTAGGTCTTCTTATCAAAGTTAATTTCTTCCCTTTAAACCTTAGTAAGGTTTTCATCTGATAACCGTAGGGTTAAAGAAAAGAAACGCTTCGAGAGAGAGAAATTTAAATTGTCTGACTTCTCTCCCGCAAAGAATTACTGCTATAGGTAGTTAGTAACTTGAAAAAGAAGAGAATAATAAAACTTGAATATAAAGAGTATCATGAATATTACACAAACGCTAAAGAACATGTCAGAAGAACATAACATTCAATGAGTAGTCACAAGATCAAATCAAGTCTGAATATATAATATTGTGACAGAAATATCATGAATATATCAAAAGTTGACAAACATTAACCTATTGAAGATCAATGTATGTTATTTTTTGTGAAAATATTATTAAAAGATAATATTGTCCATCAAAATGAAAGTCCAAATCTAAAGACGAAATCCATCTCTTTGCTTAGAATTAAGATCAATCTAAGATTATAGATCGATTTATGGTATACAAAAAAGTGCATCTACTGGAATCGAAAGATCTAAATTTTTTTTAAATCATTTGTAGCTATAAGCATAAGATGTATCCATTACATGTATCCTTATTGTGCTATAAAATTATTGGGTAACAATAAAATATAAAGAATTTATAAATCAAAATGTAGGGCCTAGATACACTGATGTATTCTAGAACCTTAGGAACTGGGTTCACTGTCCTGAATCTAGAACTAGACAATAGCTGCAAGTAGACCTTAATAAATCTTAAGTCTATAAAGTATTGATCACGTTGGGTTAGCAGTAGGGGCCGATTCCCAGCTAGCGGTAGTCCGAAGACTAGTACACCGTGTCATTTCAGACTATTTAGACCTATATGACAGAAGGACCCTTTCAGCTTGTACCCAAAATGATCTCTACTTTTAAGAACATAGATTTAAAATAATATATACAGTATCATCAATCAGCATTAAAATCCAGAATCCTTAAATATAAGAGAAATAAATACCCAAAGAATTAACAAAGAATGATCATCCAGACTAAGATACTAATAACTTGTTTTCAAAAAGTTTTCATAGTACACTTATAAAGATAAATATATAGTATAAGTGTGCACTAATAAACATATCAAGATAACCCACAAAAAATATGGACTCGTAAATAAATATCCAGACATATGGTCATATGCAAGATACAAATAAATAACTTTGCTTAAAAACATAATTAAAGAAATAAAATAACTATAGGATATCAAATGAGAGATAGTAGCAAGCTATTATTTAATAACATGCAAGATTCTAGAAATTTAGCCATTTAGAAAGAATCGTTTAGCATGTTACTAAAGTTGTTCTAGTGACCACACTTATGTTGGTGCAATCGCTTGGAATATGATCTTTATAGCTTTGCAATCACCAACATGTTCCATGGTTCTACCTGATGTAAGAAGCTTCACCTGCATCAAGAGGCAAAGACGTTGGTATCCAAAACTTAGATTCACATTTATTAGCTTTGGGGACCCATTTGCACAAGTTCATATCAACTAGCTTTCTAATCCGACAATGTTTAGAAATATGTCCATTTATACCGCAATAATGACAGAAAGTATTAATACTAGTGCTATGTGTAGCAGTATGAGAACGTGCAGTGGTGTGATATGATGTGCATGGATACTTGTAATAGAAGACATGGTTATGTGAAGCTTTAGCTTTGCCTGCTTTCTTTATAAAAGATCTGTTGTGTGTGACTTTGTGATGTGTCACGTGTCTTGTGTTAGAGTGAGTCATAAGTTGTATTACCTGCTTTCCCAGTCTAATTTCTAACTTTTTAGAGTTAGCACATATCTCATCATATTTAGCTGAAAGAGCATTAATTCTACATGAAGCAATAGAAAACTTTTTCTTTTCTGATTCTAATTCCTCTTTAAGTTTAGCATTTTTTGAGTGTTTTTCTTAATGAAATCACGTACCTCAAGCAATCTAAACTCAAGTATAGAAATCTCAGCAGAATTATTAGACGTCGAAGTGCTTCTAGCATCATTCAATAAGCAAGTAAGCTTTTCATTCTCAAGCTGATATGATAGGACATCCTTTCTTGCTTGCTTATACTTATCTAATACTTTTTTATGTTCTTCTAATAGATCACTAAAAGCATAAGATAACTCATTATAAAAAAATTCACTATCTTCAAAAAGAGAATTATTTTGTACCTCGTTAGATAATGCCATTGAACATATATTTGCAGCTTAATGAGGGCTCACTTCTTGTTCTGAGTCGCTTGCCTTGCTCTCATACCATATGCTCATGTTAGCATACTTTTGGGATGATGACTTCCTGTTTGATAGGTCGTAGCGGTTCTCTTTTTTAGCAGTAGTAGGGCAATATTCTATGATATGGCCTGATCTTCTGCAGTTGTGGCATACAAGCTTTTTTTCATATAAGGGATTGTGTTGTACCTTAAATTCTGATGCCATCATACACACATTTGCATCATTTTGAGGACTATCCTCCTCTCTACAGTTGCTAGCTTTGCTTTTGTACCTGTACTCATAAATAGCTTCAAGAATGTTCCAAATTTTATGAGATGTTGTGCAAGTAGTAATAAGATTGAATACATTTATGTCTGTGGCACAATAAAAATATATGTATTACTTTTGCATCAAGGCTAGCTACTTTTTTCTCTTCCTCCGTGTAACTATAATAAGGCTTATTAATAATAGAGGAAGTGAGATTAGAGGTGGTAGTAGGCTTTTTGTAGCTATTAATAATAGTTGCCATAAGTCAAAAGTCTAAAGACTTCAGGTACAAGCTCATTCGTGTTTTCCAGTACGTGTAGTTTGTTCCATCAAATAGTGGGAGTCTATTTGTGGATTGCCTTTCACTTGTGAACATTGATTTCACGGCTGCCATATGTATACTCTCTAGAGTGTTATATATAAGTATAACATGCTCTGATACCAATTATAGAATATTGGAATCAGGTGTTAACAATTGATAATAAGGATCTACTCTATGGATGTTCAGCCAAGTAATAGAGTCCTTGCTATGATACCAATTATAGGAACAATTGGTATGATCAGCAATACCTATATAAAGAGAACCAGGTTTGATACCAATTGTAGGACCGTTGAGCACCTCTAGAGGGGGATAAATAGAGTGTGTGCGTATAAAGAGGAATAAATATCACCAATTAAAAAAATATTCAGAACTTATAAACTATAGCAGATAAATGATAGTAAATAATTTACAGTAGAAGTAAGAGTTAGGAATTCAAACTTAGTGATGTCGTCTCGTAAAAGAATACTACTCTGTCGTCTCGTAGAAGAATACTACTCTGTCCGTAGCTGACTTGACGCATCTAAGTCTTTTGAAGGAGTTCATCGTCAAAATCAAAGCTTCTTTAAACGAGGAGATCCATAACCCGCAGTATAACATCGCGCCAAGGAGGAGGATCGGTTGAGTTCATTCTCAAAAGACAAAGTTCTGTGAAATGAGAGCGAGCAAACTGTCTTCACCACTGCTATTTATAGGCCAGGGCAACAAAATTTATGTGCCAAGTGGCAACTTTTCTGAAGTCTGTGTAATGAACATAGCATTAATGTCAATGAATTAGTCATCTCAAAATCAGGTAAGTCAATTGAGCTTCGAAACACTCAACAAATTTGATCGAAGAAGATTTGCCCCACACCTGATGCGCCTCTCAAACAGATGTTCTCCTCAGATATATGTGCTCTACAACTGATGCACGTATGAGAACATGTGCCCCACAAGAAATGCGACTACCCTAGAACGTTTCCCATCAGAGCATTTAATGCTAAGTGATAGAAGTCATCAACATACATCTCGAGGATTAAAAAGTTGACAAATTTTACATAAATCGAAGAGATGCCAACATCAGCATAATTATTACTTTATTTGTTAGTTACAAATGTGCTCTGCTACGTGGTCAATTAGACAATAGCATGTGCTTCCGTGACCATGCGCCCAAACTTTGCATGCGCCTTTGTAGCCACGCGTCCAGACTTGCTATTTCTTTGAAAGTCATATGCAAAGTCTCCTCATGCGCTAGATCCTAGGGGCATCCAATCAAATTATCCTGCAACAAATCAAAGATCTTTGTGCAATGTGCATGCCATGGGTTATTGACCTAGTTCTAATCACAAACGGGTGCTAACCGCCCAAGATCACAGCAACAAACGAATCTCAACAACCGCCACTTGTCAGCTTATCCGCAGCACAACTGTACAATTTCAAACAGATTTAGTTCCAGTTTCCTGGTGCAGCATCTCTGTGCCCAAAAAAGCCATGTGAGTAGCGTCCCTATGTGCTAAATTTGATGCACGTATCACATATGAGCACATGAACGGTTCATTTTGTCGCCTATAAATAGAAGGATTATTCCTTCATTCAATCGTCTTCAATTATTCAACTCTTGAAATCTTTAACAGCTTCAACTCTTGGTATTTCTCCCCGAAGTAACTCAGACATTCAGAGAGCTCGAGATCATCACCAGATTGTCAATAGAGTAAAGAATCAACTCTTCATCGCCATGGTTCTCAGATAAAAATAAAAGTATACTCAAAGGATTACATCAAATTTGAAATTGTACTCTATTTAGTTTGTTATATATAAAAGGTTTCCTCAAATACTTTTAATGGCAAACAAGCTAGCGACTCTGCTGGAGACCACTTTATGTCGTTGTATAATGGCAAGAAGCTCGGCTTCTCCCAGAAGACACTGATGGTACACTTCGATTAGCAAACGTACGAGGAGTTCAGCTCTGAAGGCAGCACGAGTCCTTCGAATCAGCTATCGAAGCCGAAGAAGACTCGCCAAGTCTAGGTACCCAAAGACAATGTGCCAAGTACCACAATCGAAGGAGTTGTATCGGCGCTACCATCCCTTCATGCTGACATTATCAGCAAGCAAGATTTTGCTACTGGGGCGGCACATCTGCCACGAAAGTGCAGTTCTGACTGTAACTCCCACCCACTTCTTTTTTATCAAAAAAGATGCATCAATGGAACAATGGTGCAACCACTCTCCTACGCATGAACTCTACTTAGCAGGAAAAACTGTCGATCTTCGATAGAATCACTTGCTGTAAAGGAAAGGGTAAGTTGGACTCTGAGTACTATGCGCCTTTGCGGGCCAGTACAAAGAAGTCTAAGACGGCATGAGCCATGCGTTCTGAATGTGCTATGCTAGCTGCAAACCAAAAATGTGTGCTGAAAGTCATGCGTGCAGTTGAGGTATTTGAAGTGGGTTGTGTGCATGAAGTGGGCTGAACCAAGTCATCTCATGCGCGTGAACCAAGTCAGAGGACAAACCTTGTGGTGTCGAACCTATGCGCCCATGTGGGCTGTGTGCATGAAGTGGGTTCAACTCACAACCTTCCTATTTCTTGTTATTATTGTGAATTCAAATTTTACTTTTAGTCATAAAATTATTTTACAAAACTAATAATTATAATTTTGGGATTAATTATTTATAATATTTAATATAGTGCATATGCTATATTATTGATTATGATTAGTGGTTAGCCATTAGTTAGAATAGTTGTTAGTGACCCTAGTGGATCTAATTAGTGGCATTAGATAATCATCAAACCCATTTTAATAAGTTAGTTAGTCTCTAGTCAGACTAGTAAGTAATTTAGAAATTTGGCTAAACACCCAATTAGAAGAAAGCCTTTTCCCTGGAACTTGTCATGACAAATTGAGAGGGCTTTTTAGACATTTCACCAAGCCTAGAACCCCCAAACCCAAGCCTATGGCAGTCACCTCTTCTATATAAGAGGAGCAGCTTCTTCTTCCTCCTCCTCCTCCTTTCTTTCTAAAACCTAACCCAAGTTTAGAGGTTTCTTCTCCAAATTATTCCTACACTCAAATCTTATCCAAATTCTTTCAAATTGGTCTCATTCCCTGCCCTTCGGAGAGTAGAAGGCTCTAGAAGCAAGCTTGGAAGGATTGGAACACTTGGAGCTTGAGGGCTTCTAGATCTTAGAAGTTTTTATTGGGAATCCATCTCCCAATAGGTATATGTATTATAAACTCTATAATTTCCATTAAAATAGTATGGAGGCATGTATTAGGTTACCATTAGTGAGGAGTATAGACTCTCATCTTCCTATTCGAAGAATTTCCTTTTTTATTTGGAAAATTCGAGAAAAGTAATTTTAGGGTTTGTGAATAGGTTCATTAGGTCACGTTTGATGATTTAGAATATGTGATTATGCTTTGGGTCAATCTTGGATCTATTTGGAGTCTGTATCATGGTTGTGTCACCACGTATCTGATACGCACGTCAAGTGTTTGGCAAAATGACCAAAAGAGCATCCATCACTCTAAATTCGGATTTGACACTTGTTTTAGATATATATATTGATATCGGTTATCCTCTTTCTAATTGTTTAGTAATAGATAAGGGTTTTGTATTAATTTTGTATAGTTGGGTGAGAGGAAATTGTGGACTATTTTGTATACAAATGTATAGGGGACTGTTTTGATACTGCTATAGCCATGTAGGGATTTACCTATAGTATCAGTCTTATAGGTTTGAGGTATCACTTATTTGTTCAGTCCCTATTTACTTGTATTAGTCATAGGCTATAATATGTCCAGTCCATACTTTTATTCTTTCAGTCCATACCTTCATGCATCAGTAATTAGGATGTACTTTTGTTTCAGTCCTGTATGTATCTTTGTCTCAATCCCTGTATACTAGTTCAGTCCCCAAATTGCCTTGTTGTTTAGTCTTATTATTCAGTCCATGTTAGGATGTTCAGTCCTTGTTCAACTATAGGTATTACATCAGTCCTATATTTACTAGTTCACTCAATTGTTGGATGTAGATCAGTAAATGGTGAATGATAGGAGTTACCTGAGTATCGATGGAGACTGATATATTATATCATTTGAGACTTAGGATCAGCTAGGACTGATACTTGGTACAAGTTGAGGTATTTGAATACTAAATCAGTGAGGGGGATAGGTAATAAAGTGTTATTGAAGGGGATTTAGATGAGTGTCTGTAGCAGCAATAGTAGTATACTCTATAGGAGGAAACATGTATTGGTTATAAGAATCATGTATCAGTTGACCGTATATAAAAAAGGGGAGTTCCTGGGGAGAGGCCAAGGTGTCAGTGGTAGGACTATTTTGAATAAGAAAAAATATCGGTTAGTATAGGAGAGGGGAGGCCTCCTTATATAAGTAATTTGTAAGTGAATAGGAGAGAGGGGGCTCTGGTTAGGAAGGTTATAGTAGCAGTGGAGTGGGGGAAATATAGCATAACAGTACTTGAGTGAGAGGGGAAGAAAGTGACATGAAGGTATAACAAGTAGCAGCATTAACCAATTGTTGCACACATCTGGCAGGGTAAGCAAGGGTTTGTAGGCCCTATCACACAAGTGTAGGTCATCAGGAAGCCCTGATACTTTTAGCTAGATATTAGAGAGTATAGGGAAAATCAAGTATTAGACTATTTCGAAATTTAGGAAATTGAAGGTAGGCTTTACATGTAACAATTGTGGAGCTAATATTGCATTATGTGTTTTAACCCACACTTGAGTGTAGACTAAACTGAGATGCTGAGAGACTTTGTTTCAGTCCATGGTTGTATCAGTCTTGTGGGATTGAGGTTTCAGTCCAACACTTGATACTTGGTTTCAGTAAAACGAAAAGGAAATATGATTACCTATTCAGTCTGACTATAGCCTCATCTATCAGCCTTTAGTCTTTAGACCTATACTTGAATATGTATCAGTTAATTAACTTCAGATGTATCAGTTACTTGAATAAGTATGTATCAATTATTTAATTGGAAGAGGGTAGATGTGAGGGTGAAGTAAAGAGTGTCAAGTGGCACAGTTGTGTCTAAGTATATGAGAGGAAGGGAAAGTAGGGGAGTGACAATTGGATAAGGAATAGGCTATGCACATGGCCTATCCGAGCTTGCAGCAAGGGCTCCCTGTAATAGGGTGTACCCAGGTTTGGTTTACATTATTGCTCAGGACAATGCCATGTTCCTGAGATAGGTAAGGCAGTCAGTCATGTAAATAATATTGTATCTATATATGGTATATATTGTATCAGTTAGAGGGAATATTAGGAAGTATAGTTAACAGTTAAAGAAGAAGGATATGTATCAGTCCTTAGAAACCAATGTGTCAGTAAACTGATGCGTGATGATATGTATTTATGTGTGTGTTTTAGCCATATAGGAGAAAAGCATTAGGACATTGGCCATTGGCCTATGAGGGTACTTAACTGCATATGGAACACTCAAGTATGCCACACATGAGTGTATAGTGTCTGTTGCTTGACTGTGTGGGTGAGATAGTAGGAAGTATTGGCATGGCCTATAGATGAGTGTGTCAATAGTGATGAGGGGTCAAAGAAAAGTAGTATTGGTTAGGAAAGGCAGGGAGAATTAGTTTTCAGTTATGAAGAGTTGGAATTGAGAGACCAGCTTAACTAATTACTTATCTATCTATCTACATACCTATCTATCTACTTATCTAATTACTTATTTATTAATCTATTTATCTATCTTTCTATCTATTTATCTATCTATCTATCTATCTATCTATCTATCTATCTATCTATCTATCTATCTATCTATCTATCTATATTTTAGATTATCATATATGGTAGGAGGACTATATATAGGGTAAATTTAATTGAGTAATGTCTATATGTTGGGATAAGTGAACTTAGCCTAGAGTTGACTCAATTTGACCTAGTTTGACCCCGAAAACCTAGTTTTGACTAGATTGACTAGCTTTGACCTAGTTTGACTTTCCTGAGCTAGAAGAGGCCTAACATCATGTAGTTAATACATTTAAATATATTATTTACTCTAGAACACCTTGTAACTCTGTAAATTCATAATAGGTCCTTGTGATGCTAGTTCAGAAATTGATACATAGTCGTTGCTCAGGATATCAGGTGAGTACCTACCTCTGATTATTTTTATCATGATAGTATCTATACTACCTGGTTTAGACTATTTTACTTGATGCTGACACATTGTTATACAAATTGATACTAAATAGATCTTATCAGGAGATGTTATCCCTTATTGGGTACATCGAGTATGTCATGTTCATATACTTTATCATGTACATTGTGTACTCCTTGTATTTGTATTATTCATGTACTTTCATGTGCTCTTATATACTCTAGTGTGCTCATATGTACTTTATGTACAAACTAACAATCATTTACGTAATATATCATGATCAGATATATGTGTATTGATTGGAGCGGAGGAGTAGAAGTAGTTATATGATTAAATCCTTTAGTGTAATCATGTATATATCGATTATACCTTCATGTATATTTGAGTTACCGTAGAATAATCATGTACAACCTAAACCAATCACATAACTGTCTTGTGCTCTAAATCACTTGTATTAATTTTAAGTTAACATGTTCTCTATCTTACTCATATACTCAGTTTTCTTGTATCTTCATAATGCTATTTCTCTATTTCCCTGTATATTCTATTGCAGTATATCACGTACTTTATTCTATTGTGAGTTATATATTTCCTACCATGCAATGGAACTTCATTCAGAGTTTAAGTACTTCGCTCCAATCCTGACTTGATATATTTTTCAGAGGCTTTGGAAGATTTTTGCACAACCTATTATGGCGCAGGCATGGTGACGATTGTGACCCGGATGATAAGTAGGATCCTGTTAGCTTAGAGGAGACACCAGTAGTGCCTAGATTAGATTGCTAAGAATTTGTCTGGATTTGTTTCCAGTTATCTTCCCTGAGTTGTATATATATTACTTTTACTTTTTAGGATGTGATGATAACTCTTATGACTTATTTTTGTTTGGCTTATATTGTACTTTGACATCTATCTATTTCTATATCGTGCTATTATTCCTCCTTAGCTGTTTGTGATTGAGTTGTATCTATCTATGATTGTCCTTCGTATGGAGAGTATTATTGACAGGGACATTATATTGTGTTATAGTTGGTTGTGTGACCTAGGATAGCGTTCTACCGCCAACACTGCGGCATAGGCTGGACGTACCCATAGTCTCGTGCCCTTTTACGGGGTACGGATCATGACATATTTTTAGTTGAGCCCATGCAGGTCAGATTTCGTAATTAGAACAATGTTGTGGTAGTGCAATAACATAGTTGTACTACTATGATCCTGTGATAGGATTAGGAAATATGATATTATGATGAAAGGATACTCAATCACAATTAGGACTTCTTGAGAGATTTCTGGGACGACTCTTGAGATTCTTATTTTAAACTCCAATTCAAAATCCTTTCATCTTATTTCACTTTATCCTTGCTTGTTGAATTTGATTCTTAATAATTCGTTAATTGATTTTAATTTTCATATCGAGATGAATTTTATGAACTGGATTACGGTATCTTCTGATGACATATGTTGACGAGGACAACAAGAAAGGTAAATTATCTGCTTTGGTTATGGAACCTAAATTATCGCAGCTATATTTGTTGGCGTAGCGAAAACGTAGGGACTTGACTTTGGATGTACATATCTTAGTTATAAAATTTAGAATTTCTCAGAGCTATACTAGTCGGCACAACGAGGATTCTAGACGACATGATTATAGAGGTGCATATCCTAGTTGTGGAATCTATCATTTATCACAGGATTTTGAGTATCATGATTTCGGGACAGACGCATATGATTATCAGATTGTATCTTAAGAAGGTTTTTTAATATATCATCTCTATCATTTTACTTCTGTTATTATAGGATTCTGTTCTATCATCAACTAGCTCAGGAATAGAGATACCTTCAGTTCTTTTAGTCTAGTTCCTAGTAGAGGTTAATTTCATTATAGTTCCTTCATAATGTGATGGGTTGGTGACTTACAAATAGGTATGTGTCCTGGAGTATCAGTTTTGATTATTAGGAGTATAGCTTGTGAGTCTGAGGGTGGTTTCTGGTTTTGCATGTGAGCATTAGGCATCCGCATATAAGCCTTAGACAACCAATAGCATAGTAACCTAGCAACCCTATTTATGATATGTATTAGTGTATTACCCTGAGTAGGATGTGCCAGTAAGTAACTGTGTTCATGTCCTTGAGATGATAGTTTAGCATTCGTAATAGAAACGGTAACCCATTATAAATAGTTCTTCTGTTTTATATTATGATGATTATTAGTTTTCATTATTATGTTGATTGATAACCTGTCTTATAACTCTTTGATGATTTCTCGTTCCATCTATCTTTCAGTATGGCACCCATGACCAGAGCCTATCGTCTGAGAGTAGCTGCAGTTCTGGACATGACTGAGAGCATACTTCTACCTCCTATTGCACAGGAGGTAGTGACCCCTTCCGTTGAACCGGGGGTAGTTTAACCTCTTGCCGTTGAGGAGGTGGTAGCAGCCTCACCAGAGAGTCTTCCTCCGTCTCTTGCCATTCAGGAGATGGTTGCAGTTTCGTCTGAGACCTAGAGTCTTCCTTCGCCTCCTCCTCTGCCTTCTGGAGTGGTACCCCATACCATATTCTCAGAAGGGTTGCCCCCTGATGGGACTCAAATATTTGGACACCTATGGGACGTATTGGAGACAGAGAGTTTAGACAGAGATCTGAGGGAGCAAAGCCAGAGGATCCAACAGCTGTGGGAACTAGTACATTCTCGAGGAGAGCCTAGTTCTAAGAGAGCGAGGAGTAGTATCCAGCTTGGGCCTCAGGAGTGTCCAAACCTTTAGCCTATGCCATCCTTTCCAGTTTGAATTCCTGCTCAGCAGAGGCCAGTTGAGCGGATGCCTACATGTGCCTACCGTAAAAAGCTTGGGCATTTATGGACCGACTGTAGGAAGAGGAAAGGGTTGTGTATGTTTTGTGGGTCAGCTACACACATGATACGAGACTGTCCTAGTACACCTATTCTAGTCGAAGCCCCTGCTTAAGGAGGGAGTTCCAGTCACTAGACTCGGTTGGAGGTGAGTAACTAACCTAGATTTTAGTATGTCTTTTTGAGATGAGTTAATAGTACATGAATAGAATATTGTAGCCTTATATGTATGATGTAACATAGTACTAATTAGACAAGTTGATAATTAGATCTGAAAATGGGAAGGCCATAAGAGGTAGGTTAGCATGTTGTTTTGTTGTGACCCTTCTTTCCTTTCTTTCATCATTGTTTGTGTGTTCTTAGTACCTATGAATTGTCTTGTGCTATAGTGTGGATAGTGTAGTTAGATGAGACCCCAAATTAATATTGCATGTCATAGCTAGTAATATCATAACCATGTATTTTTGTTTCTTTTAATAGAATTATATGGTTTAGATAGGGCTTTCTTGGACCATGATTGTTGGGGCAAGACCTAAAGGAGAGTACTACCAACTTAAATTTCGAGAACAAAATTTTTCTAAGGGGGGTAAGATTGTGACGACCACTTTTCCCTAAGAGGGGTATTTTTGACTTTTTCCTATTTCTTGTTATTATGTGAATTCAAATTATATTTTGAGTCATAAAATTATTTTACAAAACTAATCATTATAATTTGGGGATTAATTATTTATAATATTTAATATAGTGCACATGCTATATTATTGATTATGATTAGTGGTTGGCCATTAGTTAGAATAGTTGTTAGTGCCCCTAGTGGACCTAATTAGTGGGATTAGAAAATCATCAAACCTATTTTAATAAGTTAGTTAGTCTCTAGTTAGACTAGCAAGTCATTTAGAAATTTAGCTAAACACCTAATTAGAAGAAAGCCTTTTCACTAGAACATGTCATGATAAGTTGAGAGGGCTTCCGAAACATTTCACCAAGCCTAGAACCCCCAAACCCCAGCCTATGGTAGGCACATCTTCGATATAAGAGGAATAGCTTCTTTTTCTTCTTCCTCCTTTCTTTCCAAAACTTAACCCAAGTTTAGAGGTTTCTTTCCCAAATTATTCCTACACTCAAATCTTATCTAATTCTTCCAAATTGGTCTCATTCTCTTTCCCATGGAGAGTAGAAGGCTCTAGAAGCAAGCTTGGAAGGATTGGAACACTTGGAGCTTGAGGGATTCTAGATCTTGGGTCTTGTCACTTCCCGTTCCCGGAATACGTATTCTAAATACATGTATTGCTGGAATATATTTATTTAATATTTATCATATATTGTTCTGTATTTAAATTCCTTTAATTTCTTGCTAATTATTTTTCTGCATTTTACTTTTTGCTTTGCTTTTGGGTTCGGTCCGAGTTGGTTTTTTTTTTGGCCTTGGATGGTTCAAACCCACCTACCACCACTCCTTCATTTAAAGCCTCATCCCCTTTCTCTCTCTTCACTACTTCTTCTCATTACACTTCTTCTTCCTCATAACTCCCCCACCAACCTAGGAGGGCTAGGCAAGTGCCAACTTGTTTCTTGATGGATTTTTATTTTTGTTGTTCCATTGTCTTCCTCTCAAGATTCTTAGACACTTTAGTACTTGGTATTTTTAATTCTCATGGCTCATTTCATGTAGATCTAAGTTTAATACATTTTCAGAATTTTTAGGTTTTGATCTAGTAACTTTATTATTTTTCAAGTTTTGATGGTTCCATGTCGTAGGTGTCACGACCCGCACCCGCTTTTCGGATACGAAACGTGTCCAAGCCCAGCCTACGCTGCAGTGTCGACGGTAGTACGCTGTCTAAACTCAAGTCACGGCAATCTAGAATCACGGGAAAACTATATCTCATCCACAGAAATAATCATGTCACAGTCAAGATCAAAGAAAAGACATGAACTGAATAATACTAATGAATAAACTGAATATCAAGAATCACTGTCACGTCCGGTGGACACAAATCCACTACCAATAGACGGAGGAAAATAAAAGAATACATGGAGTAACTAACTGAATAAAAACTGGTAATCTAACCACCTCAAGTGCAAGCGATGCGATCTGATGCTAACTCAAATCCACTCGTCTGTCCTGCCTCAAGCTCGGCTAACCTGAAGAGATCATCAGGTCCTCAGAGGACATAGCAAGATACATAATATACATGCCTATCTAGCAGTTTTATCATGCTCAAGAATAAACAAGAAGGAACAAGAACAAGACAATGACTACGAACACAAACACGAACACAAATACGAACACGAATACGAACACGAATACGAACACTAGAACAACTACGCGTAAATGAACTGCCGGATGAAAGAAACACGAGATCAATGGAAGAAATCAAACCCTCGTCCCGAGTGTGGACTCTCAGGTTTGAACTAAGCGCTAACCCTCGTCCCGAGTGTGGACTCTCTGGCTAGCTCACGGCAAGACACCCTCGTCCCGTGTGTGGACTCTCTGGTGTAAATGGTCAACCCTCGTCTCGTGTGTGGACTCTCTGGTGCCATTTGATCACGACAAACACCCTCGTCCCGTGTGTGGACTCTCTGGTTCACCAAACAACCCTCGTCCCGAGTGTGGACTCTCTGGTTGTGTACAATGATAATCAAGGCTATGGCAGTTCACTACACGCACTCATTCTATGACACGACTCAAGCAAGGTACTGACGAGAACTCCAAATATGAAACACAAGGCCAAAACACGAACATGGCTATAAACAATAAAACAACTACACAGAAAATAATACGAAAGCACATGTCCATATATGATTCAAGAAAGTAAAATGAAAAGAACTGCATGTAAGTAAAACTGTAGTAGAAGGCAAGGTATACTTGCCTTAGGTCCTGAGCTGCAGATATAGATTACAACGCGTAACAGTGTCCAAGTATCCTGTTTAAAGAATTTACAATATGAGTAAGACGATGGTAACCCATGATAATTACCTACTAATCTCTAGGTCCATTTCTAGGCCAAGTTGGGTCTTATAGCTTGTTAGCATACTGGGGTACTCCTAATCTTGTTTGGTTCTAACCCCTAACAGTACTAGGCATTGGCCACACCTACGGGTTCTTGATACAAGGATTTGTGAATACTATTACCCTTCCAACTGAAAAATGACCAAATTCATAGATGATTTAACATGGACTGCTACTGCAGGCACTTTCCTGTTCAATACATATATACATATACCCTTGTTGCTTTCCTAATGCAGGGCTGCAAGGTTCTAATGGAAATTCATAAGTAACTAAAGAGCTTCTGGCATAAGAGTACTCAATTATCCTATACTGATTTGGAATTCAAAAGATAATACCCTTCTTAAACTTAATGTGTCTAAAATACAACCTGTTACCAAAACCTGAACCATTTCTTTTATTTTCATCACAGTTGGCACCCAAACAAGAGGCTCATATATGCAGGAAAGGGCCAAACAATGTATTGACACTCAAGTAAATGGACTGCTATTATTTCAATATAGATATGGCTGATACAGGATTCACCAATATCCTGTGGGCACCTGTGCTATAACTCCCCTCCATTTCACCCCTGTACATTAGCTTATACTAGGAATCTGTTACAATGATACTGTGTCATTTGTGAATCCAGTTCACGATTTGAATCACCAAGTGGCCTCACCTCTCCACTATCCTTCCTGTTTCACATTTTGTCCTAATCTCCCAGATTGCTCTGCCATACCCTATAGTGTTAGTACCTGCAAGTGTATCTGTTCTTTGATTTGGGAAGTTCAAGTATTCTTATCAGATATGTAGCCATGGATACCCATTTTACTTGACATTCACTGCTGCCCATGTATCTCCTAGGAGTCTGGTGCTTTAAGAAAATACTCAAACCTCTATCTGGTATAAAACCATTTTGAACACCCTCTATTTCCTATGAGTTGAACTGAAGTCACTTCAAAGTCTGAATATAACTGAACCTGCAAGTCCATGAGCCATGCATCCTTTATTGGACTTTGGTGTACAGCAGACTAAGGTTGCAATTTGGGGTGTCAATTTGCTGTGGGCTAAGGATTGGTGAACCTAAGAGTGTATCTAGTATAAGATACACTTAAACATCTGACATCAATTTTATTGCATCCTATAACCCCTACTGTATATGTAGGAACCCAAAACTCATTTCTACATACTGGTATGCCCTAGTACATTAGGATACTCTCCACCCATATCCCTGTTAGTCCCAAACCAAGGCTAAGTCATGTTGTATTAGTGATGCCCTATACCTCATCTATTTCTGATACCATAGATGTGAATAGGAACTGGCTTGTACAGCAGTATTAATGAGTACCAGCATGTATATGTCAATATCTCATGGATAATCAAGGAAGGTCTATCAGAGAGAAGTGCTAAGATATTCTTAGGACTTGGGAACAACTCATAGGTCAATATCAGCACCCTACTCTCTATCCTGTTTTGCTCGAGCTACCCATGGGCTGTCAGGACACCCAGTAAATAGACAGGTTGTCAAAATAGGGACTGATATTACACATGATGTGGCTATACAATATATGTATTGAGGTGGGCTGCTCTCTACGGGTATCAATCAATTTGTACGAGATTGGAACTGGTCCTGCCTAGGCTTGCAGTTATTCCTGGGACTCTACCTAGATACTTGGTCCTTAAATGCACTAATCAAGGAAGTTCTGAGGACTCCTATCCAACAGATGAAGTGAAGGTCCAAGATGTGACAAAATCCTAAAGGTGGGATCATTGCATTGAGCATATGATATCAAGAATACAACCTGGTAGCTAGTGTTAAATATGACACCAAAGTAACAAGCCTAATGTCAGGAGTTTATGAATCGAAAGCCAAAGGTAAGTTGAAGATTCCTCTCTTTACCCTATGGAAAATCACTTCTAGTGTTCTGCTACTTCTTTCTGTGTACAGTAGGCTGTGTCCTATTGACATAGCTACAGAGGCATGGATACCCACTGATACTCCTATGTGTCCTCATGTTCCTGTGTGTACCAGTGTTTCACCCTAGGATAATAGTTGTGATGTATCCTAGAAATGTACACTGGTTGCTACTATAACAGGTTGCAATTAATATTCTTAATAACCAGGTCACCCCTATACTAGGCCTTTGCTAGGTTGTGTGCTATGTGGTCTTTGGTGATTTGGTCTTGTCCTCCACAAAGTGTCCTTGCACCTGTTATCACCTGGATTCCAGGAACTACCAACCATTGGTTTTGAGGAAAGTCCCCTGGTCTGCTACTAGGTTTTGATACCAATAAAGATCTCTTAGGCAAAACTTCGAATACAAAGAATATCAGATGGCCAAGAGGTGTAATAAGGAATACCTGATATTGCAATCTCAGAGTTTTCTGAAGTTGCAGGCCTCCTCTTCCCTGAAATATCCCGAGTTGGTCGACTGGAATTTCAGTTGGATGAAAACTTCTAGGGTTTCAATTTGCTCGAATTCTCCCTATTTATAGCTGGGAGAATCAGGTTAAAGGATAGGAGTAAAAATTCGATTTGAAATAGGTTTGGATAAATGATATCCAGTTCAAGATTTGAACAGGGGATATGGTGTGTCATTTGAATTCAATTTGAATTTGAATTCAATTAGGTTCGGCTGCTAGAAAGCTTAGTCATGACCTTTTGCATAAAGGTCCCTGTTATTACCTATATTACCTTTTGATCCTATATTATCCACTTGGTCCATCTATTAGTAAATAAGTAAAAACCAATATAACACCTAACAATGTACGTGACAAATAATTTGTAAAAAAAATAAGACAAAAAAAAATACGAGGATAAAATTGGTCAAGGGGTTGACAGTAGGGAATTTGATTCTACCCAATTTAGACCATTGGAAGTCCTGATTTTGACTTATTTTGAGTGATTTATAGCCTTTTGGTTCATGGGTTTTCATGGCCATTGGAGGCTAGTTGGGGAAGATGAGCAGTACATGCTGTCCTGGCGCATGTTATTTGCTGGCAAAAAGCTGTTGCCATGCTGTTTGCTGGCGCATGCTGTCTTGGCGCATGCTGTTTCCTGGCACATGTTGTTTGCTAGCAAAAAGCTGTTGCCATGCTGTTTGCTGGCGCATGCTGTCTTGGCGTATGCTGTTTCCTGGCGTATGTTGTTTGCTGGCAAAAAGCTGTTACCATACGTTTGCTGGCGCATGCTATTTGCTGGCGCATGCTGTCCTGACACATGCTGTTTCTGGCGTATGCTATTTACTGGCAAAAAGCTGTTGCCATGCTGTTTGCGGGCGTATGCTGTTTGCTGGCGCATGCTGTCCTGGCGCATGCTGTTCCCAGGCGCATGCTGTTTACTGGCAAAAAGCTGTTGCCATGCTGTTTGCTGATGCATGCTGTTTTCTAGCACATGCTGTTTCCTGGCGCATGCTGTCCTGGCGCATGCTGTTTTCTGGCACATGCTGTTTCTTGGTGCATGTTATCCTCGTACATATTGTTTTTTGGCGCATGTTGTTTCCTGGCACATGCTGTTTCTTGGCGCATGATGTCCTGGCGCATGCTGTTTCTTGACGCATACTGTTTCCTGGCACATGTTGTTTCTTGGCGCATGTTGTTTCCTGACGCATGCTGTTTTCTGGCGCATGCTGTTTTCCGTGGCCGTATGACACTTCCTGGCCGTATGAGATCCTGACCACATATGTATTCTCAGCCGCATGAACTTCTATAATTTCCCGGCCGTATGAACTCTAGCCCATGATGCCCTTTGACTGATTCTTGTCCCGAGTTAACATTAATTGATATTGATTATGACCTTGACTAATAATTGATCATGCGTTCCTAGTTGGAACTAAGAGACTGGCTAGTCGTCTTATTGAATTGAATTAATGAGACACGTTCATATTAATTATGAACTATTATAATCGATTGGCCGATCCCGAATATTGGCTTACAGGCATATGCAGGCTTCAATTTATTTATTTTTCTACAAAAGCAGCATGTGTACTTTATGGTCAAGGCATGATTTATTCTGTGGTTAGTTTTAATTGTTGCATTACGCTATGTAAGACCTACAACCTAACCGTACAGGTATCGTTGTAGAGTTGGGCATATCGTACTTTGTACGGAAGTACTCATTCTGAATGACAATGATCCACGGCATAGAATTTCATTTAACATAGAGGCTACTAAGTTAAATAAAATAATGATTGCATGGAGAGAATGGATTTCCGAGTTCTTATATGGCAACCCTCTTTGGGACTATTAGTGCCTGACAGGCCGGCTGGTTCCCACAGATACTGCAAATCTGTCACACGGGCAGGGAACGATATCTGCTTATATTATTTATTGTATATTGATGACAGGCGTCCCGCTGGGACTTGTCTAATTCATGATTGGCGTAATTGATTGACTGGATAGACTAGTTTTGCTCGCACATAGTAAGAACTGAGGAATCTTTTATCGCATAATTCCAAGATAACTTGGAACCCACAATAGCAAGCCGTAGTAGTTGCATGGTCGTTTAAATTGATTTGGTTGTGTACTGTACCTACTCTGTTGACTAACTGAGATGATCAGAGTGTCGAGACATGACGGGCCAACTTCTGTCCTTGTTTGGTTGGGAGGTTGGTTCGAAGTGTGGTGATGTTATGTGAATCCCAGTAGCAAGCAGAGATCTATTATTATATTCTCTTATTTACTGGTTTAAATTCCTCATATCGTGCTTCTTTGCGGTACTTGTTATTATAGGTCTAACCTCTCTGGTTTTGCATGGCCAGATTTAGAGCCGGTTCCCGAGGACTCAGCTTACTTCCACCTCCAAGATGGTCAATACTAGAGGAATAATCGCATGAGGACTCGAGTGGGTTCCTTACTTCCCCGCTCATTTTGTTACTTACTTTATATTTTGCCGTTTGGCACTGACATGTTAGTCGGATCGTCTTGTACTTACTTTTCCATAATTGTAACTAAGTCAGGCTGCAGCTGATAAACAATTGTGTATACCTTGCGTCGTCATCTGGCTATGTTTTGTAAAGCCAGATATCAAGAACATTTTGACTGAGCGTTTGGGACGCCTTACTGCTTTATCTTACATGTTCTCTATTTCTGTTTCGTAGTTGAATGATTGAGACAATAGATGTGAAGTGACCATAGTGTGACTTTTATGTAGTATGCACCCCCTCGTCTTATTAGACAGCATTGATCATATTATACGGTATTCCTCTGCCCGTAATACGTAGCTGGTTGAGTCATTCCCCCGCTCTCCAGAATTCTGGTTCTGGGGCGTGACAAGGTTTTATTGGTGGCCCATGCAGGTCTGATTTCAGACTTGTGGGGTGTTTTGATTTATAAGATGTCTCAATCACATATGTTCCCCCTTGATCTCATGATTCATTGTTCTCAATCCTAGCTTGACATTCACGTATCCTTCGGCTTCATTGATCCTTCATGTCCGATCGTTTGATTGCTCTCTTGTCCCTTTCCTTAGGGGCACTTCGTCTGTATCTGTCAGAACTAGACAGCAACAACAAGGAAAACATGGGCAACCTGACCATGTTGGTCAGCAACAAGGACCAGTACTACCTCAAGAGACTATCCAAGAAGAAGTGATAGTGGAAGCAGCAGTTGGACCGTAGTATCCAGAGGTTCCAACGCCACCAATACTTCTACCGACCCCTGTGGAAGTGGACACACCAGCCCTTCTGGAGATCATGAGAGAGATGATGGCTACTCAGCAACACCAGATGTTAGCCCAGCAGCGCATGCACACTCAGTTGCAAGAGCAGAACGTACTACTCAACCATGGGTTGCAGATGGCATTGGAAAAAGGGGCAAGGGCATATTCAGGAGTGTCAACCAGATTTTGTAAGTACAACCCCCGCCGTTTCGAGGGTACGGAAGATGCTATCTCAGCAGATGCATGGCTTAAGGATGTTGAGGCTATTTTGACAGCAGCTAAGGTGCCAGCGGAAGAACCTGTGGATCATGTGAAGTTGTTGCTTCATGATCTCACATGTGATTGGTGGGAATAAGAAGAAGTAGGCATCAGACGTTCTGTTGCTTGGGACGATTTTACTGCAAGGTTTAAGACGAAGTACTATGGAGTTGTTGCACAGTTTGAGCTACAACAGAAGTTTATCAACCTCATGAAGGCCGACAAGACGGTAGATGCTTATACATCGGAGTTCTACAGATTGAGTAGGTTCGCCCCAGAGATGGTAGCAACAGAGAGCCAGAGGGTTATGAGGTTCCAACAAGGGTTTCATCTTGAGCTCTTGTAATTGATAGATGGGCACAATTTCCAGACTTTCGATGAGGTATTAACGGCAACCCGAAGGCATGAGATCACCATTAAGAGGATCACGACATGGACTGGAGGTTAGAAGATATCCCACAGTCAGATTGAAGGTGGAGGGGGAGCAGCGCCCCGAGTAGCAACACTATCCATTAGCATTTGCATTCACGATGTGGCAATGCGAGGGCCAGCACCACTACCAAGGCAGCAGCAACAGCAACAGAGGAAGAACCAGCAACCCCCAGCGGGCTGCACTTATTGTGGAAAGGTAGGACATACTAGAGATGTGTGTCAGACATTGAACGGACTGTGTTTGATATGTGGAAGTCCAGATCATCGAGTTACCACATGTCCCATGAATTCGAGGTTAGGAGGACCAGTGCAACAATTTCCTGCTATGCCAGCACCAGGGGCAGGCCAGTATCGAGGACCAGCGGTGGCAGTGAGACCGTTGGCACAGCGCCCGTTCATGACACAGGCTCAGATGTTTCGGCAGCAGGGACCGTCGATGCAGCAACACCAGCATAGACCACCCCAGCATCATCAAGGCAGGGGCCAGCAGCAGCACCAGGCTAGGCCGCAACATAGGAACCAACAAGGAGGTCGAGGACAGGCATTCACTCTGTCCTTGGAAGAGGCATTAGCATCGGGAGATGTTATGGTAGGTAACATTCTCGTCACCTCATATCCCGGAGTAGCATTGTTTGATTCGGGAGCATCACACTCATTTATATCTGCACAATTTGTAACACGGCTAGGAATGGAATTCGAGGCATTGCCAGGAAGGTTAAATATACTCACTGGTAATAGGCTCGTAGGAGTTAGTAGAGTTATTCTAACATATAGCATTGTAGTTTGCGGGCATTCCTTACCCGTCCGGTTGATAGAATTTTCTGTTGGAAATTTTGACGTTATCTTAGGCATGGACTGGCTGAAAGACAGTCATGCGATAATAGATTGTCGTAGAAGGAGTGTATCTTTTGATATTCCAGGCATGAAGCTGTTCACCTTAGTCAGATCAGTGGCAACTCAACAAGAGTAGGGAGTAGTAACGGCAATAGAAGAAGTTCAAGTTTCGAAGGTAGTTGAAGAGTTTCTAGACGTATTTCTTGAAGAACTTCTAGGTCTACCAGCGGTTAGGGATATTGAGTTCAGCAGAATTGGTACCTGGAACTAAACCGATATTAGATCGAGTTTACAGAATGGCCAATTCAGAACAGGCCAAGGTATATCAGCACATAGAGGAACTGAAGGCGAAGAAGTTCATCCAAGTTAGCATATCACCATGGGCAGCACTAGTAGTACTTGTGGGGAAGAAAGATGGGTCATCCAGATTGTGTATCGATTACAGGAAGCTTAATGCGGTAACAGTAAAGAACAAGTACTCACTACCCAGGATCGACGACTTATTTGATCAGTTGAGCAGAGCTGGAGTTTTCTCCAAGATAGATCTTCGTTCAGGGTATCATCAAGTAAGGGCTCGGAAGGAGGATATTCCCAAGACAACATTTAGATCGAAGTATGGGCATTATGAATTCTTGGTAATGCCGTTTGGTTTGACAATGCTCTAGCAATATTTATGGATTTGATGAACCGCATCTTTATGCCATACTTAGATCAATTTGTCGTTGTGTTTCTTGACGACATTCTCATATACTCTGCTAGTGAAGAGGAGCATGAAGACCACCTCAGGAAAGTGTTACAGGTTCTGAGAGAGAACCAGTTTTATGCCAAGCTCAGCAAGTGTGAGTTTTGGTCGGACCATATTTCATTTTTGGGGCACATCGTATCAGGAGCTGGAGTAGCAGTGGATCCCAAAAAGGTAGAAGCAGTAGAGAGTTGGCCAGTACCCAAGACCGTAGCAGATGCGCAGAGTTTCTTGGGATTAGCGAGATATTACAGGAGATTCATAGCAACTTTGCAAGACTTTCAGCACCCATGATCCGCTTGACACGAAAGGATGTACCATTCGTCTGGTCGGCAGAATGTCAGGCATCATTTGAGAACTTGAAGCAGAAGTTGATATCAGCACCTATTCTTACATTGCCAGTTGGTCCCGGAGGTTTCACTGTATATTGTGATGCGTCTAAAGGACTTGGATGTGTCCTTATGCAACATGAGAAGGTGATAGCATATGCATCTAGGCAACTTTGAGACCACGAAAAGAATTACCCAACTCATGACTTGGAGTTGGCAGCAGTAGTGTTTACTTTGAAGCTATAGAGGCATTACTTATATGGTGATCGAGTGGACATGTACACGGACCACAAAAGTCTAAAGTACATCTTTACTCAGAAGGAGCTGAACATGAGGCAGAGAAGATGGTTGGAGTTAATCAAGGATTACAATGTAGAGCTTCAGTATCATCCATGCAAGGCTAATGCGGTTACAGACGCTCTCAGCAGGTGAGGCGGCACATTTATATTGACAACACAGAGGCATATCTTAGAAGACCTTCATGAGATGGGCATCGAAGTTATACTTTCTAGTGATGTAGGAGTTCTAACAAGTCTACAAGTTCAATCCGACTTGGTAGACAGGATCAAGGCAGCTCAGGCACAGGATCCAAGGATTCAGAAGCTTAGGACAGAATGTGAGTCAGGACTCAGGAAGGAGATGAGAATTCATGAAGATGGTACACTTAGGTTTGGGTCACGTCTATGTGTGCCTAGTGGAGATATCAGACAGGAGGTTATGGCAGAATCTCACAGCTTCCAGTATTCTGTACTCCCTGGAGGGACCAAGATGTACCAAGATATCAAACAACACTTTTGGTGGAACAGAATGAAGAGGAAGATAGCTAGATTCATTTCCCGTTGCTTGATATGTCAGCAAGTGAAGGCAGAGCAGCAGAGGCCAGCTGGATTATTGCAACCGCTTCCTATTCCGGAATGGAAATGGAAACATATTACAATGGACTTTGTGACCGGTTTACTGAGATCACCAAGTGGTAAAAATGCTCTTTGGGTAATAGTAGATCGGCTTACAAAGGTGCACACTTTCTTTCTTTCAGAGTAGGGCAATCTACAGAAAAGTTGGCAAAATTATATATGCAATAGATAGTCAGGCACCGTGGAGTCCCTGTCAGTATTGTGTCAGACAGAAATACCCGTTTAACATCACATTTCTGAAAGAGCTTACATCATAGTCTGGGTACCAAGTTAAGATTTAGCATGGCTTACCATCCACAGACGGACAGACAATCAGAAAGAACAATTCAGACTTTAGAGAATATGTTGCGAGCTTGCACTCTAGATTTTGGAGGATCTTAGGAGAGCCACATGCACTTTGTCGAATTCTCATACAACAACAGTTATCAAGCCAGTATCCAGATGGCGCCATTTGAAACAATATATGGTAAGAAGTGTAGGTCGCCACTGGCATGGGATGATATCGGGGAGAGGAAGATGTTCGGCCCAGAAATGATTGTCCAGACAGTTGAAGTGGTCAAGGGAATTAGAGAGCGACTTCGAGTTACGTAGGATCGACATCGTGATTGGGTGGACCAGCATCGTAGGCCGCTAGAGTTTTCTGTTGGGGACCACGTGTTCTTACGGATCTCATCTACCCGTGGGGTCATTAGATATGGCGTTCGCAGAAAGTTGAGTCCGCTGTACGTGGGCCCGTTTGTTATCCTTGATCGGATAGACGATGTTGCTTATCGTTTATCCCTTCCACCTTCGTTACGAGAGGTGCATGACGTGTTCCATGTCTTTCAGTTACATAGGTATGTATCGGACCCAAGCTATATCCTTGATCATTCTGAGCTGGTTGTTGGTACCAACCTGTCTTACGAGGAATAGCCTGTATCTATTTTGGACCGAAGAGAGAAGATACTCAAGAACCGAACAATTAGCCTTGTCCGGGTTGCTTAGGGTCATCACTCTTTAGGGGAGTCAACGTGGGAACGTGAGGATGACATCCTATCACGGTATCCGTACCTGTTTGACTCACAAGGTATATCTCTTTCTGTATACCTTGATTATCTTAACTCATGCTCGTCACCTTATGAGTAGAATTGCTTGGTATCGTCGATAGTTAAACATAGATATGTTACTTGCTATTGGCATTATAGGATGATTTCTTACTCAATTGCTTATACTTAGATTAGTTTAGCTCCGATGTTTCTATCCTGCTTGGATTTGAAATTCTGAGGACGGAATTTTTCTAAGGAGGGTAGAGATGTCACTTCCCATTCCCGAAATACGTATTCTAAATACATGTACTGCTGGAATTTATTTATTTAATATTTATCATGTATTGTTCTGTATTTAAATTTTTTAATTTTTTGCTAATTATTTTTCTGTATTTTACTTTCTGTATTTTACTTTCTGCTTTGCTTTTGGGTTCGGCCCGAGTTGGTTTATTTTTCGGCCTTGGATGGTTCAACATGAACCCACCTACCACCACTCCTTCATTTAAAGCCTCATCCCCTTTCTCTCTCTCTCTCTCTTTATTACTTCTTCTCATTACTCTTCTTCTTTCTTATAACTCCCTCACCAACCTAGGAGGGCTAGGCAAATGCCAACTTGCTTCTTGATGGATTTTTAGTTTTATTATTCCATTGTCTTCCTCTCAAGATTCTTAGACACTTTAGTACTTAGCATTTTCAAATCCCATGGCTCATTTCATGTAGATCTAAGTTTAATACATTTTCGAAATTTTTAGGTTTTGATCTAGTAACTTTATTATTTTTCAAGTTTTGATGGTTCCATGTCATAGGGAATTTAATTCTACCCAATTTAGACCATTGGAAGTCCTGATTTCGACTTATTTTGAGTGATTTTTGGCCTTTTGGTTCATGGGTTTTCATGCCCGTTGGAGGCTGGTTGGGGAAGATGAGCAGTACATGATGTCTTGGCACATGCTGTTTACTGGCAAAAAGCTGTTGCCATGCTGTTTGCTGGCGCATGCAGTTTGCTGGCGCATGCTGTCTTGGCGCATGCTGTTTCCTGGCGCATGCTGTTTGCTGGCAAAAAGCTGTTGTCATGCTGTTTGCTGGCGCATGTTGTCTTGGCGCATGCTATTTCCTGGCGCATGCTGTTTGCTGGCAAAAAGCTGTTGCTATGCTGTTTGCTGGCGCATACTGTCCTGGCACATGTTGTTTTCTGACGCATGCTGTTTCCTGGCAAAAAACTGTTGCCATGCTGTTTGCTGGCGCATGCTGTCCTAGCGCATGCTGTTTCCTGGTGCATGCTGTTTGCTGGCAAAAAGTTGTTGCCATGTTGTTTGCTAGCGCATGCTATTTTCTGGCGCATGCTGTTTCCTGGCGCATGCTGTCCTGGCGCATGCTGTTTCCTGGCACATACTGTTTCTTGGCGCATGCTGTCCTGACACATGCTGTTTTCTGGCGCATGTCGTTTCCTGGCACATGCTGTTTCTTGGCGCATGATGTCCTGGCGTATGCTGTTTCTTGGCGCATGCTGCTTTCTGGCACATGCTGTTTCTTGGCGCATGTTGTTTCCTGGCGCATGCTGTTTTCTGGTGCATGCTATTTTTTGTGGCCACATGGCACTTCCTGTCCACGTGAGATCCTGACCATATATGCATTCTCAGTCGCATGAACTCTAGCCCATGATGCCTTTTGACTGATTCTTGTCCCGAGTTAACATTGATTGATATTGATTATGACCTTGACTAATAATTGATCATGTGTTCCTAGTTGGAACTAAGAGACTGGCTAGTCGTCTTATTGAATTGAATTAATGAGACACGTTCATATTAATTATGAACTATTGTAATCGATTGGCCGATCCCGAATTTTAGCATACAGACATATGTAGGCTTCAATTTATTTATTTTTCTACAAAAGCAGTATGTGTACTTTATGGTCAAGGCATGATTTATGTCGTGGTTAGTTTTAATTGTTGTAGTACGTTATGTAAGACCTACAACCTAACCGTACATGTATTATTGTAGAGTTGGGCATATCGTACTTTGTACGAAAGTACTCATTCTGAATGACCATAATCCACGGCATGTGATTTCACTTAACATAGAGGCTACTAAGTTAAATAAAATAATGATTGCATGGAGAGAATGGATTTCCGAGTTCTTATATGACAGCCCTCTTTGGGACTATTAGTGCCTGACAGGCCGGCTGGTTCCCACAAATACTGCAAATCTGTCACACGGGCAGAGAGCAGTATCTGCTTATATTATTTATTGTATATTGATGATGGGCGTCCCGCTGGGACTCGTCTAATTCATGATTGGCGCAATTGATTGACTGGGTAGACTAGCCTTGTTCGCACATAGTAAGAACTGAGGAATCCTTTATCGCATAATTCCAAGATAACTTGGAACCCATAATAGCAAGCCATAGTAGTTGCATGGCCGTTTAAATTAATTTGGTTGTGTACTGTACCTACTCTATTGACTAACTGAGATGATCAGAGTGTCGAGACATGACGGGCCAACTTCTGTCCTTATTTGGTTGGGAGGTTGGTTCGAAGTGTCATGATGTTATGTGAATCCCAGTAGCAAGCAGAGATCTATTATTATATTCTCTTATTTACTGGTTTAAATTTCTCATATCGTGCTTCCTTGCGGTACTTGCTATTAGAGGTCTAATCTTTCTGGTTTTGCATGGCCAGATTTAGAGCCGGTTTGCGGGGACTCAGCTTACTTCCACCTCCAAGATGGTTAATATTAGAGGAATGATCACAGGAGGACTCGAGTGGGTTCCTTACTTCCCTGCTCGTTTTGTTACTTACTTTATATTTTACCGTTTGGCACCGACATGTTAATCGAATCGTCTTGTACTTACTTTTACATAAATATAACTAAGTCAGGCTGCAGCTGATAAACAATTGTGTATACCTTGCTTCGTCATCTGGCTATGTTTTGCAAAGCCAGATATCAAGAACATTTTGACTGAGCGTTTGGGATGCCTTACTGCTTTATCTTACATGTTCCCTATTTCTGTTTCGTGTTTGAATGATTGAGATAATAGATGTGCAGTGACCATAGTGTGACTTTTATGTAGTATGCACCCCCTCGTCTTATTAGACAGCATTGATCGTATTATACGGTATTCCTCTACCCGTAATATGTAGCTGGCTGAGTCATTTCCCGCTCTCCAGTATTCTGGTTCTGGGGCATGACAGGTTTTTTCATTAGAAATTCATCTTCCAATAGGTATATGCATTCTAAACCCTCTAATTTACATTAAAATAGTATAGAGGCATTGATTAGTGACCCCCATGCATTAGGGTTGCCATTAGTGAGGAGTTTAGATTCTCCTCTTCCTATTTGAGGAATTTTCCCTTTTTATTTGGCTTAAATTAGGGGGAAATCCGAGAATAGTAATTTTAGGGTTTATGAATAGGTTCATTAGGTCATATTTGATGATTTAGAATATATGGGTGTACTTTGGGTCAATCTTGGATCCATTTGGAGTGTGTATCATGGACGTGTCACCACGTGTCCGATACGCACGCCAAGTGTTTGACAAAATGACCAAAAGAGCATCCATCACTCTTAATTCAGATTTGACACTTGTTTTATATATATATATATATATATATATATATATATATATATATATATATATTGATATAGGTTATCCTCTTTCTAATTGTTTGGTGTTAGATAAGGGTTTTGTATTAATTTTGTATAGTTGGGTGAGAGGAAATTGTGGAATGTTTTGTATACAAATGTAAATGGGACTGTTTTGATACTGCTATAGCCATGTGGGGATTTACCTATTGTATCAGTCTTGTAGGTTTGAGGTATCAGTTATTTGTGCAGTCCTTATTTACTTGTATTAGTCATAGGCTATAATAGGTCCGGTATATACTTTTATTATTTCAGTCCATACCTTCATGCATCAGTAATTAGGATGTACTTTTGTTTCAGTCATACATGTATCTTTGTCTCAGTCCCTGTATACTGGTTCGGTCCCCAAATTACCTTGTTGTTCAGTCTTATTATTCAGTCCATGTTAGGATGTTCAGTCCTTGTTCAACTATAAGTATTACATCAGTCATATATTTATTAGTTCAATCAACTGTTGTATATGGATCAGTAAATGGTGAATCAGAGGAGTTACCTCAGTCTTCTAGTTCAGTCCCATTTCTTAATTTGTTCAATCTTTAGTTTAATTGGTTTGTATCAGTTGGTAGGAATGTGGAAAGTAGAGGGGCTCCAATGTTTTGGTTAAATCTTATGTATAGTATCAGTCCCATTTGTTCAGTCCTTGTCTTTATTAGTATCAGTTATTAGGCATATTGTATCAGCCATTTACAGTCTTAGATGTATCAGCCAGTTGGGGGCTCGACAGTAGTGAGATTTGGAGTGGATATGAAGGTGGCTCGGGCTACCTGAGTATCAATGGAGACTGATATATTGTATCAGTTGAGACTTAGTATTAGCTAGGACTGATACTTGGTACCAGTTGAGGTATTTGAACACTAAATCAGTAGGGGATAGATAATGTAGTGTTATTAAAGGGGACTTAGATGAGTATCTGTAGCAGCAATAGCAGTATGCTCCTATAGGAAGGAAATATGTATTGGTTATAGGAATCATATATCAGTTGACATTATATAGAAAAGGGGAGTTCCTGGGGAGAGGCTAAGGTGTCAGTCATAGGACTGTTTTGAATAGGGGAAAACTTAATATCAGTTAGTATAGGAGAGGGGAGGTCTCCTCATATCAGTAATTGGTAAGTGGAGTGGGAGAAATATAGCATAACAGTACTTGAGTGGGGGGGGAAGAGAGTGACATGAAGGTACAACAAGTAGCAACAGCAACTAATTATTGCACACATGAGGCAGGGTAGGCAAGGGTCTGTAGGCCCTGTCACACAAGTGTAGGTCAGCAGGGAACCTTGATACTTTTAGCTAGCTGTTGGAGAGTATAAGAAAAATCAAGTATTATATTATTTAGGAATTTGGGAAATTGAAGGTAGGCTTTGTATGTAACAATTGTGGAGCTAATATTGCATTGTGTTTTAACCCACACTTGAGTGTAGACTGAACTGAGATGTTCAGAGACTTTGTTTCAGTCTATGTTTACATCAATCTTGTGGGATTGAGGTTTCAGTCCTACACTTGATACTTTGTTTCAGTAGAGAGAAAGGGAAATAGGATTACCTATTCAGTCAGACGATAATCTTATGTATCAGCCTTTAGTCTTTAGACCTATACTTGAATATGTATCAGTTAATTGACTTCAGATGTATCAGTTACTTGAATAAGTATGTATCAGTTATTTGATTGGAAGAGGGTAGATATAAGGGTGAAGTGAAGAGTGTCAAGTGGCATAGTTGTGTCTAAATATAGGAGTGGAAGGAAAAGTAGGGGAGTGACAATTGGATGAGGAATAGGCTCTGTACAGGGCTTGTTCGAGCTTGCAGCAAGGGATCCCTTTAATAGGGTATGCCCAGGTTTGGTTTACATTGTTGCTCAGGGCAATGCCATGTTCCTGAGATAGGTTGGCAGTTAGTCATATAGATAATCTTGTATCTATATATGGTATATACTGTATCAGTTAGAGGGAATATTTGGAAGTATGGTTAAAAGTTAAAGAAGAGGGATATGTATCTGTCTTTAGAAACTAATGTGTCAGTAAACTGATGTGTGATGATATGTATTTATGTGTATATTAGCTACATATGAGGAAAGCTTTAGGACATTGGCCTGTGAGGGTACTTAACTGTGTATGGCACACTCAAGTGTGCCACACTTGAGTGTCTAGTATCTATTGCTTGAGTGTGTGAGTGGGATAGTAGGCAGTGTAGGCATGGCCTGTAGATGAGTGTGTCAATAGTGATGAGGGGTGTTAGGAACGGCAGGGAGAGTTAGTTTTCAGTTATGAAGTGTTAGGATTGAAAGGTCATCTTAACTAATTAATTATCTATCTATCTACTTACCTACCTATCTACTTATCGAACTACTTATCTATCAATCTATTTATCTATCTATCTATCTATCTATCTATCTATCTATCTATCTATCTTAGAGTATCATATATAGTAGGAGAACGAAATATAGGGTAAATTCAATTGAGCAATGTCTATATGTTGGGATAAGTGAACTTAGCCTAGATTTGAGTCAATTTGACCTAGTTTGACCCCGGGAACCTAGTTTTGACCTAGATTGACTAGTTTTGACCTAGTTTGACTTTTCTGACCTAGAAGAGGCCTAGCAGCGTGTAATTTATGTATTTAAATATATTTTTTACTCTAGAACACCTTGTAACTCTGTAAATTTATAATAGGTCATTTTGATGCCAGTTTAGATATCGATACACAATCGTTGCTTAGGATATCAGGCAAGTACCTACCTCTGATTATTTTCATCATTATAGTATCTATATTATCTTCTCTAGACTTCTTTACTTTATGTTGACACATTGTTACACGGATTGATACTATATGGATCTTATCAGGAGATGTTATCCCTTATCGGGTACATCGAGTATGTTATGTTCGTGTACTTTATCATGTACATCGTATACTCCTTGCATTCGTATTATTCATGTACTCTTATTTACTCTCATATACTATCATGTGCTCATATGTGCTTCATGTACAAACTAACAATCATGTACGTAATATATCATGATAAAATCTATGTGTATTGATTCGGACGGGGGAAGTAGAAGTAGTTATGTGATTAAATTCCTTAGTGTAATCATGTATATGTCGGTTATACCTTCACGTATAATCGAGTTACCATAGAATAATCATGTACAACCTAAACCAATTACATAACTGTCTTGTGCTCTAAATCACTTGTGTTCATTTCAAGTTAATATGTTCTCTATCTTACTCATGTAGTCAGTTTCCTTGTATCTTCATAATTCTATTTTTCTATTTTCCTATATCTTCTTATATCATATTTTATTCTATTGTGCGTTATATATTTTCTACCATGCAATGGAACTGCGTTTAGAGTACTTTGCTCCAATCCAGACTGGATATATTTTTCAGAGGGTTTGGAAGATTTCTACACGACCTATTATAGAGCAGGCATGGATGACGATTGTGTCCCGGATCATCAGGAGGATCCTGTTAGCTTAGATGAGAAACCAGAAGTGCCTAGATTAGACTGCTAAGAAATTTGTCTGGATTTGTTCCAAGTTATCTTCCCTGAGTAGTATATATATTACTTCTACTTTTTGGGATGTCATGATAACTCTTAGACTTATTTCTGTTTGGCATGTATTGCACTTTGACATATATCTATTTCCATATCGTGCTATTATTCCTCCTTAGCTGTTTGTGATTGAGTTGTATCTATTTATGATTGTCCTCCGTATGGAGAGTATTATTGACATATACATTATATTGTGTTATAGTTGGTTGTGTGACCTAGGACAATATTTTACTGTCGACATTGTGGCGTAGGCTAAACATACCCACGATCTTGTGCCCTTTTATCGGGTGCGGGTCGTGACAGGAATTTATAAGAGGAAGCTCTGATGCCAACCTTTCTGCAAGAAAGCGAGGCTGAAAGCTCTGATGCCAACCTACTTCGACCCATGTCGTGCAGGAGACGCTTTAGGACCGGATCTCGTGCATCGCATGGACACCCTGGAGTCGAGGCTTAAAACTCTCTCCACTTCTATACAGGCTCTGACCCAGGTCATATTTGACATCCGGAACACCATAGCTGCCCAACCGTCGATAATGACTCCCATTTCTGCAAGTCCTGATTTAGGAACTAATGGGGAATCAAATGTACCTCCTAAACGAGTACCTTTGGGGACTGATTATCATACTCTACCCTGGTCATCTGCTCCCTCGGGAGCTGAGCATCACACCTTGCCTCAATCACCTACTCCTGGTTCTATTGAAGAACTATTCGAGCAGGTGAAGGAGCTACGTGCTCGCATCGTAGCCAAGGACAAGCAGAAGGAATACCATAAGTTGGGATTTAGGAAACTCTATCCTCCTAATTGGAACAACATGGTCTATCCCGCCAAGTATAAACCACAAACTTTGGCACCATTTAACAAAAAAAAATCCCCCCATCGATACCTGACGTACTTCGCCTCTATGATGGGGTACTTACCGAAGTACGATGCCTTACTCACAAGTCTCTTCATCAGAGCATTGAAGGGGGTAGCCTACGAATGGTTCTGCAGTCTCTATAACAACTGCATATCCTCCTTTGAGGATCTGAAGCATCTCTTCATTTCCCGCTTCTATGACAGCGGCATGGACATGACCATGTCTTCCCTTATGGAAGTTACCCAAAAGCAAAATAAGATGACACGAGCTTACATAGAGCGCTTCCGACAAGCATGTCTCAGGTTAACTCTGAGAATTCCTGAGCATGTGCTGATGGATTCCTACTACAAGAAGATGGCACCAGCGATTAAACTTTGGGTCGACTCCATCCAATACAAAGAATGGACCGCGCTTAATATCGGTGCCGAAAATGCTGAGATAAAAGCTCGCAATGCTCGTCTCCCCATCTCCTAGGAGTTAGTTTCCCTTCGTTTGTTGATGAAGGGAAACGCTTCTCCAACAGCAGCAATAGTGGGCATGATCCCAAGAGGAAATAGGACTCAACCGTCAATACTTCCAAGGATGCAGCAGCTCCTGCCCAGAAGCCATCAACCACACTGCGGCAGAAGGAGGTCTACTCCTTCAATGACGAAGACACCCTGCAGCTCTTCAGGTGCTGATGTAAGATGATAAAATCAAGTTGCCTGGCCCTAAGCCCCCCGATGAGGTCGACAGGGTGGGCGACCCGAAGTATTGTCACTACCATCTGTTCGTCGGACACCCAATACGGGATTGCTATATATTGAAGAACTACATCTGACCCATGATCAATGTGAATGTCCTTTCCCTCGACTACGAGAACAAGATAGTCTTCGAAAACATGGTGTGTTTCAATTTGGCACCATGCCGCTGACTAAGGCTCAAGATGGCATCGTCCCTATCCCAAAGGCGACCAAGGAAGTAACCAACCTTCCACCGACTCGTGACAATGTAGGTGGGCTCGTGCCACTCACCACATCCCGGGACGAGATCATGTGGATTCACCCAGATTTAGCTCCAGAATTGACTCAACCGGTGGTACGTCCTACCACCAAAAGTAAAGGCAAGAAGACCAAGTCCTATCGCATGGTCTCTGCCTCTTCTGGAGAAGCCTTTCCAGTGGTGACATGGTCACAGCAGAATACTTAGCAGAAAGAGGCCCCGATTGAGGAGGTGCCTCCCGTCACCACTACCACTACCCGAGGGGAGGGTCCATCCCAGCCTCCAGCGGCAGACAAGAAGAGGCAAAATGAGGCTCGTTTCGACAAGCCAATGAGAAAAAGGTGCTTTGGGGTTGACTAAACCTTACAACTTCGATATATTGGCATATCTTGTCAATATTCTAGCACGGCTATCACTGTTTGAGCTTCTCCGACTCCCCAAAGATACCCGAGATGCTCTATGTGAAGAATTGAAGGATGTCGAGTCCTTCATCATTCAGGTCCAGCAGCCTGAAGAAGACCCATCCACGTGGACACACTGACCCAAGTGGTTAAGCAAGATGCATGCGGCCCAAGTGGTTGGAGTTCGAGCCCAGTGGAGGCGAGTTAGAAACAATTTCCCATTGATTCAATATATATATATATATATATATATATATATATATATATATATATATTGTGGATGAAAAGTCCCGCGGGGGGATCCCCGCCAAATCCCTACCCCCTGCACCATTGGATCGGACCGTGGGCCCGCGTGGGGCTCATGCGTGCCCGCTCGATCCAATGGTCCAGCCCCAAACCTTCAATCACCATCCCTTTCATCATAAAATTCTTTCTTTCTATCTACAACATCAAGCTCTTCCATCTTTCCATCCCTACACCCCATCCTTCACCATCTTTTCCAAGAAACCACTATTAACACCACCATCAACACCATAATCTTCATCTTTCCAAAATCAAGAATAGCAAACTAAGAGCAAGCAAGGAGGAAAGCTAGTGGGTGGAGAAGTTTTGATTGTCTTATGTTGGATCTTCATTGAGTTCTTGATTCCCGAATGTAACTTTTAAACCCTTCTTCTTGAACTTTAAATTGTTCTAAGAACATGTATGTCCAACAAATAGAAATTCTGCCATTAGAGAGATAAAAATACATTAAAAAAGCTCATAAGTAATGGTTAATAATTAGGTTTTATATAAACTAGAAGCATATATGTGTTTTTCAATCCAAAAATGATCCAAATTTGTTATAGTATTCAACCTCGCTATTAGTAGTAAGCAACTTAGGAATGTTATAACTCCAAGAATTCGATTAATTCCCTTTTTAACGAAACTGTCTCGAAGTTAGTTTTCCAAATATAAATATTAATAAACTAAATTTGACCTGGATTTTCTGTAAAATTATTTGAGCATCAAGTGTCCAAAAAATGGATGCGTTCGGGTATTTTTGCAAGTTTTGGAGCTTCGGACACGAAAATGCGATGTTTGAAGTTTTGAAAAGCAGACGCAAAGGCCAATGACATACTTTAACCCCAAAATTTAGTAAGTAAGTCTAATAGGTACATTATTTGTTACATGTAGAGGACAGTCTACAGGACGTAGGTTTTTATGAGTATTCATAAAAATATGTATATGGCTATAGTTATATCATCAATAGACTAAGGATATAACATAGATATAAGATTAATATGAAGACATAGATTATATGAAAACCCAAGTGGAAGAATATTCATTGGCTCATTCAAATATTGACATTCTTAATTCATAAATAGATTGTCGGAACTTGGACGTAGACCATTGTTTTCCATAAATAAATTCACTTTATTTATTGTGTTTCTGGGAAAATACAACTGTAGGAATCCGATCTGGAAGACGATCGCTTTATCCCTTAGACGATGCGAAGAAGAAAAGCTCTCAAAAATTTGACAGCAATTTAGATATCTATGTATCTGTACAATGAATGAGAAAAGAACTCTATTTATAGAGTCAAAAATAACTGAAAAGATAACTGTCTTCACAACCTGTACATAGTTGAAAATCACGCAGGTTTTAACATATGCAAGGTTATGAGCAGTTACTGGACGTGGCCTGTAACTGTTGGACACATGGAAATCGTGCATGAGTCGTGTATAAGTTACAGGACACGCAGGTGAGAGATCGGTGGCATGGCTGCCACGTACTCTAATTTGATGAAATCCACGCAGGCTTGTTGAGGACGAAATCTACGCAGCCTTGTTGAGGACGAAATCCACACAGACTTTGGATAAAAGGCTTCAGAATTCACACAAGCTTGAGACAGAAAGCTTAAAATACACGCAGACTTGAGGCAGAGGGCTCAAAATATACGCAAGCTTGAGGCAAAAGGCTCAAAATACACGCAAGCTTGAGGAAGGAACATAGAAGTTCAAAATACACGTAGACTTGAGTCAGAACGGCCAGCTGTCTTGATTCGACGTGCCTCGACTGACACAAAATCTCTGACATTGATTGCCTTGTCAGTCGTATTAAATGGCAATAAGCTCTTTTGGTATGCCAACTTGATGAAGGCTGAGTCTTGTTGAAAAAGATTTCGAAAGTCACGCAATAGTCGACTGTGATCTCTCGAGTTCCGTGCATACGTGGCATACGAGGAGACATTCTTTGTCTGTCGTGCTGTCAGTCATAATGACACTCTGACAAATGATGAGCTGTCTCTGCGTATATTTGAGGAAATAGTCTGGTAGAACCCAGCGTAACTTTTAAACATTGTCTTGATCAACTCAGCATGACTTTTAGACTTTGTCCTGATCAACTCAGCATGACTTTCATTTTTGAGGCCTACAAAACCCCCTTCAAAGTTTTCGAAAAATGATAAATTATTTCGAAATACTTTGAAATCGAGATGATAAAATGAATTTAGTCACGCTGAGATGACTTTAAAGAGAGATTTACTCCGAAATGATTGGACTGTTGGGATTCTGTGCAGTTAGGATCCCGTACAAAGCTCCTAAATCGAGGCAAATAATGATGTTGCCGTTTGGAATTCTTCATGAGCCTATAAATAAGCCATAAATTACTTCTTTCTTTCTTTACTTGCTTTAGAGAGAGAAAATCTACAGAAGAGAAACTTTATCTTCCCCGACGAACTTCATCTTCCCTGACTTCTTCTTCCCCTTCTCAGCAGCAATGGCTCCTAAGAAAATCGACGCTCAGGCCAAGGGGAAAGCTCCTGCGACTTCCTCGTATGCCACCACCGACAGACTCCCTCGACACGAAGTCACGTATCCTCCTATGCAGCGTAAGTGATGGATGGGGATACGAACTGTTGAAGATGACTTGATGAAGATGACTTTGATGAAGATGAACTCCACATAGAAATCTTAGGATCTTAAGACAAATAATGAACTTCAGAAATATATCTCCCCTTCTTAGGGCACAGGATATTAATAAAGTATACCCCCTCTTTCGGGTCGGCCATACTTCACATCTTCGTGTTTACGAAGCTCTATGTTTCACGCAAATGAGCATGGCTCTCATGACTCTGCGTGATTTTTCATGTATTGGCAGGGATGTCAATGTTTGAATTATTCACGCAGCTTTCATGACTCTGCGTGATTTTTTTTATATGTTGGCAGAAATGTCAATGTTGAATTATTCACGCAGCTTTCATGACTCTGTGTGATTTTTCATATGTTGGCAGAGATGTCAATGTTGAATTATTTACGCAGCTTCTGAGAGTCATCCTCTGGATAGATTAGTCTTGATCCGTCAGCATATTTTTTTGTCATTTTCACTTCAATGTGATTCTGGCAATGATGCGTGACTTTTCATTCTAATCTATCTAGACTTTGCGTGAATTAATCACATACGTGAATAAATCATTCAGCGTGTCTTTTTGATCTTTGTCTGAAGTCTGCGTGACTCATGAAATTTCCTTCGAACACTGCTATACACGCATAAGGCTCGTAGACATAGATTTTACTAAAACACATCTGACCTTGTCTTCTTTTATTTTCTGTAGTGAACATCCGAAGTGAAGAGCCAGATTATGAAGGGCACCTGAGTTTTTCATTTAAACATGATTTATCTCATGTGCAATTTCCTCAGTTTGACCTTCCAGAAGCCAGATTGTCGTTGTTGACAAATCAAGACCATACAACTCTACTCTGTCTGATGAATGGTGAACCCTTTCAGAGTCCTGATTTGGTGTTTCACAAGAAACCAACATTTCTGTTCGGGGATGCCATAGCACATAAGTCACAACCAAAGGGCATCAGAGAGAAGGTCTGCTTCTATTTCGAAGGTGATGCAAGACAGCCCATGTACTGGCCGAAGGTTTCTAGGGGCTTATCTATCATGAGATTCATGCATGCCAGTTATCCCAGGAAGATGTCCTGGCATTTAACAGAATATCAGCAGGCAAAGGCGAGCCATATCATTTACAGGAAGGAGGGATTCTTCAGTTCCCCAGAGAATCATGTATCCGTGTTTTGAGGTTTGAAGCCGGGATGTGTACCACCCGAAGACTCATCAATATTGATGCCATTCAGGACGTTTGTTTTCATAAATGAATTCATGGCAAACGAGAAGGCATTCTACCCCACTGATTCAACGTCGAGGATGAACGGCTTAATGAATCAGGAGAACATGAGGTGGAGGACTTTGGTCCATTGGGCTCTAGAGAAGTTTGAGAGTGAGCTGAAGAAGATAAACCTTTATGACGCGATCGTCAATTCCTCCTACGGCTTCAGACCCAACCCCTTTCTGTTCCTGGCCTTGGTTGAGAGGTATAACCACAGGACGGGGACATTTATGACTCCCAAAGGGGAGATGGGCTTTGCCCTTCATGAGATGGAATACATCTCGTATCTGCCTTCAGGCACACTACCGTATGAAGAGTATATGCCTACGACAGAAGAGCTGAACTTTCTGTCAGAGAAGAATCCGGAGATGGTGCATCTGTTTGAAGAGATGATGTGCCATTTCGGCACATGTACTCTATATTATAAAAGTTCTAAAGATGAAGCCGGCAACCACATCCAGAAGTGGATGTCTTATCTTTTCATGAACCGTGAAAAGGATGAGAAAAAGATAAACGAGAAGAGATGGTACCAAATTAACTCCTTCAAGCCTCTCTCTGAGAGTGAAATCATTTATCTACTAGAGAAGTATGACTGCAAGGATTTCACGATCAATGAAGACTGGTATGAGTTTAAAGCTGGAACCACCTTCAGCTCGTATGTGAGACAGAGTGGAAAAGTTTTGTCAAGGAACGGTCATTTAGCCGGATTCCTATCTCTTTGGTTAAGAAGATTCGTCGTTCCTGGCTCCAGCTCTCTGGACAGAATACATAGAGGCATTATTTTTGCAGCAGTGCGCCTTATGTATGGTTATAAGATAGACTTATTATCAGCGATGACCTGTAGGCTGAACGCAGGTCTTCGAAATTTTGTAACCAATATGCTATCTGATCAAAGGAGGAAGACCGATGAATTCCCAAGAATAGAGATGCCCTTCACATATCTATATGGTTGGCTTCTTCTCCATCACGACGGTCTGATACCTCCGGGAGCAGGAGGGAGTGGCAGTCTCTTTTTGGAGAAGTACTCCGGAGAAACTTTCTGGAAGGTTCACACTCTTCCAGAATGCAGAAATATTATGAATCGAGCGTCACATTGGTTCATTCAATGTGTCCCTCCACCATTGGGTTATGAGAGCATGCCCTTGAATATTATAGACGGAGATAAAGGGCACAGGCTAGATGATGTAGCCTTTCAGTGGTTGCAGAGAATCCGGCCCTCTCATCTGGTATACCGTCATGAAGAAATGACGTATCTGGAGCCGTATCTACCAAGCCGATTTGCCAGGCAATTCGGATATGACCAACTTCATGTTGGGAATGCCACCACATGCCTTTCTGCTCGTGGAGGGCTTATTGACGGAGCTCGGGCCTGGAGATACTTCGCGACTAGAGATACAAAAGCTATATTCTCTATACCTAATCCTTTATCCAGCACGGGGACGAAGATGCTTTACACATATGCTCGCTTCTATGTTTCGTCGAGCACCTTCATGCCGAGTTTCCATCTGAAGACTTTTGTTGCGGAAGACGACCCAGCTCCATCAAAGAGGTCGAAGAAGAAGATTGTTATTCAACGATTTTCTCCGGAACCTGAAGATGAGACAGCGGAGGTTGAGCCCCTATATGACTTATTTCAAGAGCAAAATTTTCCTGATGAAGTTCTGTCACGACCCGCACCCTAGAGTAAGGACACGAGAAGTAGGTACGTCCAGCCTACGCCGCAGTGTCGACGGTAGAACGCTGTCCTAGGTTACTATCTAATCAACAACTCACGCAATTATATAATGTACTTGTCAATCTCAACTCCGAACGGAGGACAAGTATAGATATAATGAATCTCAATCACAGTCTAAGAACGATAAGATATCACAGAAGTTTATAACTAAAGACTAACGACAACATTTATAAACTACTAAAATAATATCTCAAACAAACTCAAATACAAACTCGTATCTCAAGTTATTACAATTCAAATTCTAAAACATGAAAACTAAACCAAGTCAACTAGCTAGTCTCCCGATCACTCCTGAGTGTCGGGGCCATAGGTAGCTAAGCCATCTCCTGCTCCAAGGCAAGTAGGGCAAACGTCCTCAGGGCAGTCATCTGTAATATTTTCAACAGGTCCAGTCAGGACAGGAACGAGTACAAATCATCAAGAAATTCCAAGTAAATGACAGAGAACTATAAAGCAGTTATAGACAGTTTTATTGATGAATATGGTAGTTTGTATACAGGTGATGGTATAGAGAAACAGTTAAGGTACAAGGAAAGTAAATACTAAACAAGAGAAGAATCATAGCAATGAAGACTGTAAAAATAGAACTAGCTGAACCAGGATAATATGATATAAAGTCCAGACAACAATGTAGACCAGTGTAACTCCAATGTAAGTCCAGTACAGGATGAATCTCATACAAGATGAATCCCATAAGGGACGATTCCAGTCATAGTGATCAATGATTCCAGAGTGAGTCCAGCCTATACTCTAACAGTGTGTTTTAAAATACCGAGATCGACATGTAAACGGCTGTAGGTAATACGGCACACCGCACACTTGGCCAAGTGTGGGATGGCTATCGTTCCAGAATAGTTCCAAGGGAGTGGTTCCAGATTGGGGTATGTCTACATGTCTTACTCTAGTATTTTCCCGCCCACAAGTACAAGTGAATCCAGAAACGACACGAGAAATAGAAATGAGTCCAGCCAAACATGATGATACCAGCAAAAGATTCCAGAGTGATTCCAGTAGGTGATGCCAGTAGTGGTTCCAGAAAGTGATGCCAGTAGTAATTCCAGAAATAGAGGCCAGACAAAATGGTATGTGTGTCGTATAAATGAATCCAATAATATCCATACGTGTTATAAGAATCACATAAAACTAACTAGAACTGAAGTACAGTAATTTGATAAGTAAATGAAAGAACTATCAGAGAATGTACTCGCCTATTACTCTGAAAAGAGTAATGAAATATCAGATGTCTGCACCGGAGTCACAAAGTCCTAAATAGAGCAGTATGGGTTATAACATGTTTAAAAATAAGGTAAATAAAATCTACGATGCAATCTACATGATTTCTGGGTCAATCTAGGTCAAAGTCAACTCTAAGTCAAACATGGTCAACTGTCTAGGTCAAACTAGGTCCAAGTCAACTTGGTCAACTCTGGGTCAATCTAAGTCAATATGGGTCTCTATCTATGTCAATCTCTAAGGCCAACCACATTCAAAGTCTAAAACATACTATAGGCTAACTAGTACTACACAAGCCTAAACAAAACATATTAGCCTATGCAACCTTATAACATTATAGGCTAAACACTAAGGCTAAAATCACTTTACACACATTATGCATACATTAAGATATGTATATCACATTGAGATATATGTATATATAAATATATATACACATATATATATGTGTGCATAGAGTGATAGGGAGGAAATACATGTGCTTGTGTCAAGGTGTACATGTGAGGATGTGATAGTGATAAAGTGTTGAAGTGGCAATGGCTAGTTAGTGTGTGTGTGTGTTTGTGTAGGTGAATGGAGATATTGGGGGTATATGTGGCATGAAGGGTGTGTTCCAGGATTCATAAGTGTGTGTGTGTTCATGGAACCATGGCAATGATGGAATGTGTGTTTACCTCTAATTAGTGTATACTAATGTGATGAAGTTTCAGGACTCAATAATCTCAGATTTCAGTTACACATTATAAAAATTCCTATTGTTAAACTCAGATTATAGGTTCAATATTGAACCAAGAATCAACTCAATCCCACAGTTAAATGAAACTTGACAGATATACTACTCACTCTAAACTCACATCTACATATATACATAAATCCAGAATCTGAACCTAAAAATACATGACACTACTCTCAAAGCCTATGCCTGTACAAGCCAAGCCAAGGCCACCCTGGCCTGGCAGCCCCAAGCCACTGCCCTGCTGCAGCTGCAATGCTGCTACTGCTATAAGCTTCTGCAAATGCTCACTAGGCCTAACCATTTTCCCACTGTTCACTGCTCCTTCTATTGCTACTGCCTAAGCCTAGGACACAACTCAAGCCAACCTAACATATGAACTATGAAGCCTAAACATTAAATTCAGTTTACATATAGTAGTGAACAAATAGGAGACAGGGGTTGTGGGTGTGTACAGTATAAGCAATAGGAATCTCAGGATTTCATATCCTGAACTATCTCAGGTATTAATATGGGCTGTTCTCAGGAGGACTGTCAATGACAGTTCAGTTTTCAGGGTTCACAAACAACCCAAATCAGTTCCAGTTTTATGCAAACAGTCAAGAAATCCTCATCTCAAGAATAGGCTATCAAATCAACAACATATATAGGAATAAACATGGAAATTTAGAATCAATTCAGTTTTTGTCTCTCAGGTTTTCTACCATGTTTCCCAGGCTACACATGCAACCCCAACCTATATGGATCTCAGTTTAATAGACAGTACATATACCTTCAACTCAGAATTTAATAGCCTTGACAGTTCACAAAACAGTGCCAATGTACATAGGCTCACATACCTGGTATTGACCCAAGACCTATGAACTAGCATCTAACCCAATCAAATCCTATTTCAGATTTCACACAACATCTCAGTTAACTGACAGTGTAAAATTCCCTCTAATCTCAGGTTCAACTATTTAACAGTGAATCAAACCTTTCATTCCCTTTGAAAACTCAGGAATTCGTGAGAATCAAATGACAGTGAAACAAATCTCAGGTTAGGTTCAACATAACCCAAATGCCAATCCTAACTATAATCAATCCAAATCAAGTTCCACATGTAATCCATCATTAAAATAAATTAATACACATACCCATGAGTTAAACATGGCCAAATTAACATTAACATTCAGTAAAAAAATATAGCAAAGTTCAGGAATTCACAGAACAGAACATAGTATCAGAGAAACCTATTTCGAAATCCTAAAACCAATGAAATTATCAATCAGGCATGTAGGTGTGTCCACCCCCACATAAACACGTGTCCAGGGTGTCATTCGTGTCCACCAGAGTGGACACGAAGTGTCCAGCACACTCGAACACACACGAGTACACTGCACAGTGCACAGTTTGTGCACAGGCTCGTGCAGCCGTGTCGATCGACCTAGGTCACGACACGAAGCACGTGGTGTCTCGTGCACGTGTCCACAGGTAGCTGAGGTCTCCGGCTAGAGGTTGAAGACACTGCATCGAGCCCAATGCGTGTCAGTGTCCGACGCGAAGACCGTATCAGTGGGAAATATTCGCGTGTACAGTTCAGTACAAAATCAGTGCGTGCTAAAATCCGTGTCCGACACGACACTAGGAGTCCTGAAACTTGGGGAGTGACTTGTCAGTCACTGCCCCGAGTCCCACACCAATTTTGGTGGTTCAAAACGTCCTGTGCAGTGAGTACTACACGCGTGGCAGCAGGGCACTGCCACCGTGTCTGCACATGTATGTGCGTGTCCATTTTGGACACGAGGACACCAAAACTTCTACTCAGTCAGTAGGATTTCTGATCTACATTACAAGACCTAAATTTCCTTTTAATTAGTTTTTGAAATTAAAAACATTTTATTCTCACAGGCATTTCAACAAACACGTTATTAAAAACACCGATACGTGTCCGATACGGATACGAAATGGACACGGATTCCTACCAAACTTGGGCTACACCTAGGGGAACCCTAAATGAATGCATCTATGAAGAAAAATCATGATTTCAATGGGTGTAGATAGGTTTACCTATTGAGAGCTAGAATCTCAATGTAAAGAGCCTCGATTCGATGTTTTCTTCAATTTTTTTCTGGTTCAATCATCCTCGAACCTTGCTAGCAAGCCCCCACAAGTATCCTCTACTGTTGGGGAGGATGATGTAATTGATTTGACTCAATTTGGGCTCAATTTGGATTAATGGGGAGAGTTTTAAGGAAGAACAAAGTAGGGCTTTTCTAGGGTTTGTAAAAGAGGCCAAGGCTTTGTTAATGTGACTTTATAGGAGGGGGGGGGGTTTTGTGTGGCTGTTGAAATGAGTAGGGTTAGGGTTTTAGATGAGTGGTTAGGATCACTCCAACAAATTCCTAGCCTTCCTATTGGTTGAGGCTTCTTTTCACAAATATCTCAAAAAGAAATATCTCATCCTAATTATATCTAGATATTACTAACCTTGGCACTTAGTAGGAATGTTCTACCCCTAATTTCAACCTCATGACTAATCTAGGTTGGTTAACTTCTAGGTTAAGGCTTTACAAAAAGGCTAGCACAATATTTAATTAATATAAATTATAATTTCACAAAAATGTCAAAATGACCAAAATATTCTTAGGCTAAAAATAGGTAATTTGAATTCCTAATCACATGACTAGGCTCCCTTGGTCATGGTTAGTCTCTAGGTTTAGCAAAACTAGGGTTTAACTAGTTAATCATCAAAATCACTAATCACTATTTTAAATAGTTTTAAATTGATTAAAAATCACCAAAAATCACAATATGATTTAAATATCATTATTAAATGATTATAATTATAAAATTTCAAAATTGCCCTCATTTGGAAAACTGGGTGTTACAAGTCCACCCCCCTTAGAAGAATTTCGTCCTCGAAATTTAAGATGATCGTACTCCTCCTAGGTCAAGCCCCAATCAACAAGGTCGAAAGATAACATGCGATCATAGTCCTACTGGTCGTGATTCCACAGTCTCGAGCAGGGCAACTACGCTATCTAGCATATCACAAACATATCCTGGCAGGTACTAATGGAAATAACACATGAAGGTGGGAGAGAAGAACATGGAAGTCAAACCTGCTAACCCGTCACCTGCAACGTCAGTCTCCTCGACTGCCATACCAAAAGCTCCACCCCTCTGGTGCTGAGCTACAGGTGGCCTAGCTCCCCCAAGAGGAGGTGCAACGGGACAATCTATCATCTTGTGAGCACCAGACCCACAGAATAGACAAACCTTCAGTCTCCTCCTACAAGACTCCCAAATATGCCCTGCCTTCTTGCAGTAGGCACAAGACAGCACCCTGCGGTCCTGTCCTCTATGCTGATGCTGTGCCGGCTGCACTCTCACTGGTGCATGTGCCTGCTGAGCCTGCACATGGGGCCTCTTGGCCTGACCCCCGCTGCTGCTACCACCCTGGAAGTCCCGACCCCTCTTCAACTTCAACCCCAGGTCGTCCTCCACTGCCATAGCCCCAGAAAATATCTCCGCGTAGGTAGCGTTCCGGTCGCTCTTAGTCAGCGACCGAACCTCTCTAATCAAACCCCGACGAAACTTTCTCGCCTTCGTCTTCTCAGACAAATCATCAATGAACCGGGCCAGTCTGCAGAACTCACCGGCATACTCTGCCACCGTCCAGTTCCCCTGAGCCATAGCCTCGAACTGTGCCTCGATACCTCCCAAGGCCACATCAGGAAAGAACTGCTCCTTAAACAGCTCCTTGAACTGGGCCCAAGTCTGGCCCTCAACTCCTACCCTGGGATCCGTCTGATACCACGCACGGGCTAAGTCCTGCATCTGACTGCCCGCCGCCTCGATCTGGAGTCGAGCTGGTATCTCCGCCAGTCGAAATATCTCCTCGATGTGCTCGATCCAATCGTCTGCAAAATGGATGCCCTCTGTGCCCAGGAACTCTCTAGGATGCATCTTCTGAAAATCCTGGATATCCTTCTCCTTCCGGTAAGGCTGCTGATGCTCCCCCCGAGCAGTCACCATCTCTACTGTAGTACGAACCAGCTGGTGGGCCTCGTCAATCCCCTGACGATAATCGGCAGTCTGCCGCTGCTACTGCTGCTGGTGGGACTCCATGATCCTCTCCACAAATGAAAACAGATGCGCAGCGTCAACCAATCCTGCAGGTGGCTGCTGATGCTGCTGCTGAAACATCTCAGGAATGACTGGGGTCGTCCTCTGAACAAGTGGAGGCATACCCCCAATGGCTACAGCAGCTCCTGTCTGATCAGGAACAGAAGGTGCTACAGTCTCAACAGGCTGCTGCAATAGACGAGAGGTGGCAGACCCCTCTCCAACGGCTACTGTACCAGAGCGATGTGATCGTGTCTCCACCATCCTGAAGAAAGATCGAAAAGAAAGTCAATACTGAGCAGGAATCGATAAATCAAAGGAGGACAGTTTATTACAAAGAAGACAAGTCAGTAAGATATGTAGATGGCATGAATTGAAGCAGAATTTTTTTTCCTAACTGTGATTGAGTACCTCTCCGTTAAAGCCTATCTCTCAATCCTATCGCAGGCTGTAGTGATACTTTAGTTCGAATACCACTACATAAACTCGACCTGCATGGGCCACCACTAAAAACGTATCACGACCCGCACCCTAGAGTAAGGGCACGAGAAGTGGGTACGTCCAGCCTACGCCGCAGTGTCGGCGGTAGAACGCTGTCCTAGGTTACTATCTAATCAACAACTCACGCAATTATATAATGTACTTGTCAATCTCAACTCCGAACGGAGGACAAGTATAGATATAATGAATCTCAATCACAGTCTAAGAACGATAAGATATCACAGAAGTTTATAACTAAAGACTAACGACAACATTTATAAACTACTAAAATAATATCTCAAACAAACTCAAATACAAACTCGTATCTCAAGTTATTACAATTCAAATTCTAAAACATGAAAACTAAACCAAGTCTACTAGCTAGTCTCCCGATCACTCCTGAGTGTCGGGGCCATAGGTAGCTAAGCCATCTCCTGCTCCAAGGCAAGTAGGGCAAACGTCCTCAGGGCAGTCATCTGTAATATTTTCAACAGGTCCAGTCAGGACAGGAACGAGTACAAATCATCAAGAAATTCCAAGTAAATGACAGAGAACTATAAAGCAGTTATAGACAGTTTTATTGATGAATATGGTAGTTTGTATACAGGTGATGGTATAGAGAAACAGTTAAGGTACAAGGAAAGTAAATACTAAACAAGAGAAGAATCATAGCAATGAAGACTGTAAAAATAGAACTAGCTGAACCAGGGTAATATGATATAAAGTCCATACAACAATGTAGACCAGTGTAACTCCAATGTAAGTCCAGTACAGGATGAATCTCATACAAGATGAATCCCATAAGGGACGATTCCAGTCATAGTGATCAATGATTCCAGGGTGAGTCCAGCCTATACTCTAACAGTGTGTTTTAAAATACCGAGATCGATATGTAAACGGCTGTAGGTAATACGGCACACCGCACACTTAGCCAAGTGTGGGATGGCTATCATTCCAGAATAGTTCCAAGGGAGTGGTTCCAGATTGGGGTATGTCTACATGTCTTACTCTAGTATTTCCCCGCCCATAAGTACAAGTGAATCCAGAAACGATACGAGAAATAGAAATGAGTCCAGCCAAACATGATGATACCAGCAAAAGATTCCAGAGTGATTCCAGTAGGTGATGCCAGTAGTGGTTCCAGAAAGTGATGCCAGTAGTGATTCCAGAAATAGAGGCCAGACAAAATGGTATGTGTGTCGCATACATGAATCCAGTAATATCCATACGTGTTATAAGAATCACATAAAACTAACTAGAACTGAAGTACAGTAATTTGACAAGTAAATGAAAGAACTATCAGAGAATGTACTCGCCTGTTACTCTGAAAAGAGTAATGAAATATCAGATGTCTGCACCGGAGTCACAAAGTCCTAAATAGAGCAGTATGGGTTATAACATGTTTAAAAATAAGGTAAATGAAATCTACGATGCAATCTACATGATTTCTGGGTCAATCTAGGTCAAAGTCAACTCTAAGTCAAACATGGTCAACTGTCTAGGTCAAACTAGGTCCAAGTCAACTTGGTCAACTCTGGGTCAATCTAAGTCAATATGGGTCTCTATCTATGTCAATCTCTAAGGCCAACCACATTCAAAGTCTAAAACATACTATAGGCTAACTAGTACTACACAAGCCTAAACAAAACATATTAGCCTATGCAACCTTATAACATTATAGGCTAAACACTAAGGCTAAAATCACTTTACACACATTATGCATACATTAAGATATGTATATCACATTGAGATATATGTATATATAAATATATATACACATATATATATGTGTGCATAGAGTGATAGGGAGGAAATACATGTGCTTGTGTCAAGGTGTACATGTGAGGATGTGATAGTGATAAAGTGTTGAAGTGGCAATGGCTAGTTAGTGTGTGTGTGTGTTTGTGTAGGTGAATGGAGATATTGGGGGTATATGTGGCATGAAGGGTGTGTTCCAGGATTCATAAGTGTGTGTGTGTTCATGGAACCATGGCAATGATAGAATGTGTGTTTACCTCTAATTAGTGTATACTAATGTGATGAAGTTTCAGGACTCAATAATCTCAGATTTCAGTTACACATTATAAAAATTCCTATTGTTAAACTCAGATTATAGGTTCAATATTGAACCAAGAATCAACTCAATCCCACAGTTAAATGAAACTTGACAGATATACTACTCACTCTAAACTCACATCTACATATATACATAAATCCAGAATCTGAACCTGAAAATACATGACACTACTCTCAAAGCCTATGCCTGTACAAGCCAAGCCAAGGCCACCCTGGCCTGGCAGCCCCAAGCCACTGCCCTGCTGCAGCTGCAATGCTGCTACTGCTATAAGCTTCTGCAAATGCTCACTAGGCCTAACCATTTTCCCACTGTTCACTGCTCCTTCTATTGCTACTGCCTAAGCCTAGGACACAACTCAAGCCAACCTAACATATGAACTATGAAGCCTAAACATTAAATTCAGTTTACATATAGTAGTGAACAAATAGGAGACAGGGGTTGTGTGTGTGTACAATGTAAGCAATAGGAATCTCAAGATTTCATATCCTGAACTATCTCAGGTATTAATATGGGCTGTTCTCAGGAGGACTGTCAATGACAGTTCAGTTTTCAGGGTTCACAAACAACCCAAATCAGTTCCAGTTTTATGCAAACAGTCAAGAAATCCTCATCTCAAGAATAGGCTATCAAATCAACAACATATATAGGAATAAACATGGAAATTTAGAATCAATTTAGTTTTTGTCTCTCAGGTTTTCTACCATGTTTCCCAGGCTACACATGCAACCCCAACCTATATGGATCTCAGTTTAATAGACAGTACATATACCTTCAACTCAGAATTTAATAGCCTTGACAGTTCACAAAACAGTACCAATGTACATAGGCTCACATACCTGGTATTGACCCAAGACCTATGAACTAGCATCTAACCTAATCAAATCCGATTTCAGATTTCACACAACATCTCAGTTAACTGACAGTGTAAAATTCCCTCTAATCTCAGGTTCAACTATTTAACAGTGAATCAAACCTTTCATTCCCTTTGAAAACTCAGGAATTCCTGAGAATCAAATGACAGTGAAACAAATCTCAGGTTAGGTTCAACATAACCCAAATGCCAATCCTAACTATAATCAATCCAAATCAAGTTCCACATGTAATCCATCATTAAAATAAATTAATACACATACCCATGAGTTAAACATGGCCAAATTAACATTAACATTCAGTAAAAAAATATAGCAAAGTTCAGGAATTCACAGAACAGAACATAGTATCAGAGAAACCTATTTCGAAATCCTAAAACCAATGAAATTATCAATCAGGCATGTAGGTGTGTCCACCCCCACATAAACACGTGTCCAGGGTGTCATTCGTGTCCACCAGAGTGGACACGAAGTGTCCAGCACATTCGAACACACACGAGTACACTGCACAGTGCACAGTTTGTGCACAGGCTCGTGCAGCCGTGTCGATCGACCTAGGTCACGACACGAAGCACGTGGTGTCTCGTGCACGTGTCCATAGGTAGCTGAGGTCTCAGGCTAGAGGTTGAACACTCTGCATCGAGCCCAATGCGTGTCAGTGTCCGACGCGAAGACCGTATCAGTGGGAAATATTCACGTGTACAGTTCAGTACAAAATCAGTGCGTGCTAAAATCCGTGTCCGACACGACACTAGGAGTCCTGAAACTTGGGGAGTGACTTATCAGTCACTGACCTGAGTCCCACACCAATTTTGGTGGTTCAAAACGTCCTGTGCAGTGAGTACTACACGCGTGGCAGCAGGGCACTGCCACCGTGTCTGCACGTGTATGTACGTGTCCATTTTGGACACGAGGACACCAAAACTTCTACTCAGTCAGTTGGATTTCTGATCTACATTACAAGACCTAAATTTCCTTTTAATTAGTTTTTGAAATTAAAAACATTTTATTCTCACAGGCATTTCAACAAACACGTTATTAAAAACACCGATACGTGTCCGATACGGATACGAAATGGACACGGATTCCTACCAAACTTGGGCTACACCTAGGGGAACCTAAATGAATGCATCTATGAAGAAAAATCATGATTTCAATGGGTGTAGATAGGTTTACCTATTGAGAGCTAGAATCTCAATGTAAAGAGCCTCGATTCGATGTCTTTTTCAATTTTTTTCCGGTTCAATCGTCCTCGATCCTTGCTAGCAAGCCCCCACAAGTATCCTCTACTGTTGGGGAGGATGATGCAATTGATTTGACTCAATTTGGGCTCAATTTGGATTAATGGAGAGAGTTTTAGGGAAAAACAAAGTAGGGCTTTTCTAGGGTTTGTAAAAGAGGCCAAGGTTTTGTTAATGTGACTTTATAGGAGGGGGGGGTCTTGTGTGGCTGTTGAAATGAGTAGGGTTAGGGTTTTAGATGAGTGGTTAGGATCACTCCAACAAATTCCTAGCCTTCCTATTGGTTGAGGCTTCTTTTCGCAAATATCTCAAAAAGAAATATTTCATCCTAATAATATCTAGATATTACTAACCTTGGCACTTAGTAGGAATGTTCTACCCCTAATTTCAACCTCATGACTAATCTAGGTTTGTTAACTTCTAGGTTAAGGCTTTACAAAAAGGCTAGCACAATATTTAATTAATATAAATTATAATTTCACAAAAATGTCAAAATGATCAAAATACCCTTAGGCTAAAAATAGGTAATTTGAATTCCTAATCACATGACTAGGCTCCCTTGGTCATGGTTAGTCTCTAGGTTTAGCAAAACTAGGGTTTAACTAGTTAATCATCAAAATCACTAATCACTATTTTAAATAGTTTTAAATTGATTAAAAATCACCAAAAATCACAATATGATTTAAATATCATTATTAAATGATTATAATTATAAAATTTCAAAATTTTCCTCATTTGGAAAATTGGGTGTTACAAGTCTACCCCCCTTAGAAGAATTTCGTCCTCGAAATTTAAGATGATCGTACTCCTCCTAGGTCAAGCCCCAATCAACAAGGTCGAAAGATAACATGCGATCATAGTCCTACTGGTCGTGATTCCACAGTCTCGAGCAGGGCAACTACGCTATCTAGCATATCACAAACATATCCTGGCAGGAACTAATGGAAATAACACATGAAGGTGGGAGAGAAGAACATGGAAGTCAAACCTGCTAACCCGTCACCTGCAACGTCAGTCTCCTCGACTGCCATACCAAAAGCTCCACCCCTCTGGTGCTGAGCTACAGGTGGCCTAGCTCCCCCAAGAGGAGGTGCAACGGGACAATCTATCATCTTGTGAGCACCAGACCCACAGAATAGACAAACCTTCAGTCTCCTCCTACAAGACTCCCAAATATGCCCTGCCTTCTTGCAGTAGGCACAAGTCAGCACCCTGCGGTCCTGTCCTCTATGCTGATGCTGTGCCGGCTGCACTCTCACTGGTGCATGTGCCTGCTGAGCCTGCACATGGGGCCTCTTGGCCTGACCCCCGCTGCTGCTACCACCCTGGAAGTCCCGACCCCTCTTCAACTTCAACCCCAGGTCGTCCTCCGCTGCCATAGCCCCAGAAAATATCTCCGCGTAGGTAGCGTTCCGGTCGCTCTTAGTCAGCGACCGAACCTCTCTAATCAAACCCCGACGAAACTTCCTCGCCTTCGTCTTCTCAGACAAATCATCAATGAACCGGGCCAGTCTGCAGAACTCACCGGCATACTCTGCCACCGTCCAGTTCCCCTGAGCCAAAGCCTCGAACTGTGCCTCGATACCTCCCAAGGCCATATCAGGAAAGAACTGCTCCTTAAACAGCTCCTTGAACTGGGCTCAAGTCTGGCCCTCAACTCCTACCCTGGGATCCGTCTGATACCACGCACGGGCTAAGTCCTGCATCTGACTGCCCACCGCCTCGATCTGGAGTCGAGCTGGTATCTCCGCCAGTCGAAATATCTCCTCGATGTGCTCGATCCAATCGTCTGCAAAATGGATGCCCTCTGTGCCCAGGAACTCTCTAGGATGCGTCTTCTGAAAATCCTGGATATCCTTCTCCTTCCGATAAGGCTGCTGATGCTCCCTCCGAGCAGTCACCATCTCTACTGTAGTACGAACCAGCTGGTAGGCCTCGTCAATCCCCTGACGATAATCGGCAGTCTGCCGCTGCTGCTGCTGCTGGAGGGACTCCATGATCCTCTCCACAAATGAAAACAGATGCGCAACGTCAACCAATCCTGCAGGTGGCTGCTGATGCTGCTGCTGAAACATCTCAGGAATGACTGGGGTCGTCCTCTGAACAAGTGGAGGCATACCCCCAATGGCTACAGCAGCTCCTGTCTGATCAGGAACAGAAGGTGCTACAGTCTCAACAGGCTGCTGCAATGGACGAGAGGTGGCAGACCCCTCTCCAGCGGCTACTGTACCAGAGCGATGTGATCGTGTCTCCACCATCCTGAAGACAGATCGAAAAGGAAGTCAATACTGAGCAGGAATCGATAAATCAAAGAAGGACAGTTTATTGCAAAGAAGACAAGTCAGTAAGATATGTATATGGCATGAATTGAAGCAGAATTTTTTTTCCTAACTGTGATTGAGTACCTCTCCGTTAACGCCTATCTCTCAATCCTATCGCAGGCTGTAGTGATACTCTAGTTCGAATACCACTACATAAACTCGACCTGCATGGGCCACCACTAAAAACGTGTCACGATCCGCACCCTAGAGTAAGGGCACGAGAAGTGGGTACGTCCAGCCTACGCCGCAGTGTCGGCGGTAGAACGCTGTCCTAGGTTACTATCTAATCAACTACTCACGCAATTATATAATGTACTTGTCAATCTCAACTCTGAACGGAGGACAAGTATAGATATAATGAATCTCAATCACAGTCTAAGAACGATAAGATATCACAAAAGTTTATAACTAAAGACTAACGACAACATTTATAAACTACAAAAATAATATCTCAAACAAACTCAAATACAAACTCGTATCTCAAGTTATTACAATTCAAATTCTAAAACATGAAAACTAAACCAAGTCTACTAGCTAGTCTCCCGATCACTCCTGAGTGTCGGGGCCATAGGTAGCTAAGCCATCTCCTACTCCAAGGCAAGTAGGGCAAACGTCCTCAGGGCAGTCATCTGTAATATTTTCAACAGGTCCAGTCAGGACAGGAACGAGTACAAATCATCAAGAAATTCCAAGTAAATGACAGAGAACTATAAAGCAGTTATAGACAGTTTTATTGATGAATATGGTAGTTTGTATACAGGTGATGGTATAGAGAAACAGTTAAGGTACAAGGAAAGTAAATACTAAACAAGAGAAGAATCATAGCAATGAAGACTATAAAAATAGAACTAGCTGAACCAGGGTAATATGATATAAAGTCCAGACAACAATGTAGACCAGTGTAACTCCAATGTAAGTCCAGTACAGGATGAATCTCATACAAGATGAATTCCATAAGGGACGATTCCAGTCATAGTGATCAATGATTCCAGGGTGAGTCCAGCCTATACTCTAACAGTGTGTTTTAAAATACCGAGATCGACATGTAAACGGCTGTAGGTAATACGACACACCGCACACTTGGCCAAGTGTGGGATGGCTATCGTTCCAGAATAGTTCCAAGGGAGTGGTTCCAGATTGGGGTATGTCTACATATCTTACTCTAGTATTTCCCCGCCCACAAGTACAAGTGAATCCAGAAACGACACGAGAAATAGAAATGAGTCCAGCCAAACATGATGATACCAGCAAAAGATTCCAGAGTGATTCCAGTAGGTGATGCCAGTAGTGGTTCCAGAAAGTGATGCCAGTAGTGATTCTAGAAATAGAGGCCAGACAAAATGGTATGTGTGTCGCATACATGAATCCAGTAATATCCATACGTGTTATTAGAATCACATAAAACTAACTAGAACTGAAGTACAGTAATTTGACAAGTAAATGAAAGAACTATCAGAGAATGTACTCGCCTGTTACTCTGAAAAGAGTAATGAAATATCAGATGTCTGCACCGGAGTCACAAAGTCCTAAATAGAGCAGTATGGGTTATAACATGTTTAAAAATAAGGTAAATGAAATCTACGATACAATCTACATGATTTCTGGGTCAATCTAGGTCAAAGTCAACTCTAAGTCAAACATGGTCAACTGTCTAGGTCAAACTAGGTCCAAGTCAACTTGGTCAACTCTGGGTCAATCTAAGTCAATATGGGTCTCTATCTATGTCAATCTCTAAGGCCAACCACATTCAAAGTCTAAAACATACTATAGGCTAACTAGTACTACACAAGCCTAAACAAAACATATTAGCCTATGCAACCTTATAACATTATAGGCTAAACACTAAGGCTAAAATCACTTTACACACATTATGCATACATTAAGATATGTATATCACATTGAGATATATGTATATATAAATATATATACACATATATATGTGTGTGCATAGAGTGATAGGGAGGAAATACATGTGCTTGTGTCAAGGTGTACATGTGAGGATGTGATAGTGATAAAGTGTTGAAGTGGCAATGGCTAGTTAGTGTGTGTGTGTGTTTGTGTAGGTGAATGGAGATATTGGGGGTATATGTGGCATGAAGGGTGTGTTCCAGGATTCATAAGTGTGTGTGTGTTCATGGAACCATGGCAATGATGGAGTGTGTGTTTACCTCTAATTAGTGTATACTAATGTGATGAAGTTTCAGGACTCAATAATCTCAGATTTCAGTTACACATTATAAAAATTCCTATTGTTAAACTCAGATTATAGGTTCAATATTGAACCAAGAATCAACTCAATCCCACAGTTAAATGAAACTTGACAGATATACTACTCACTCTAAACTCACATCTACATATATACATAAATCCAGAATCTGAACCTGAAAATACATGACACTACTCTCAAAGCCTATGCCTGTACAAGCCAAGCCAAGGCCACCCTGGCCTGGCAGCCCCAAGCCACTGCCCTGCTGCAGCTGCAATGCTGCTACTGCTATAAGCTTCTGCAAATGCTCACTAGGCCTAACCATTTTCCCACTGTTCACTGCTCCTTCTATTGCTACTGCCTAAGCCTAGGACACAACTCAAGCCAACCTAACATATGAACTATGAAGCCTAAACATTAAATTCAGTTTACATATAGTAGTGAACAAATAGGAGACAGGGGTTGTGCGTGTGTACAGTGTAAGCAATAGGAATCTCAGGATTTCATATCCTGAACTATCTCAGGTATTAATATGGGCTGTTCTCAGGAGGACTGTCAATGACAGTTCAGTTTTCAGGGTTCACAAACAACCCAAATCAGTTCCAGTTTTATGCAAACAGTCAAGAAATCCTCATCTCAAGAATAGGCTATCAAATCAACAACATATATAGGAATAAACATGGAAATTTAGAATCAATTCAGTTTTTGTCTCTCAGGTTTTCTACCATGTTTCCCAGGCTACACATGCAACCCCAACCTATATGGATCTCAGTTTAATAGACAGTACATATACCTTCAACTCAGAATTTAATAGCCTTGACAGTTCACAAAACAGTGCCAATGTACATAGGCTCACATACCTGGTATTGACCCAAGACCTATGAACTAGCATCTAACCCAATCAAATCCTATTTCAGATTTTACACAACATCTCAGTTAACTGACAGTGTAAAATTCTCTCTAATCTCAGGTTCAACTATTTAACAGTGAATCAAACCTTTCATTCCCTTTGAAAACTCAGGAATTCCTGAGAATCAAATGACAGTGAAACAAATCTCAGGTTAGGTTCAACATAACCCAAATGCCAATCCTAACTATAATCAATCCAAATCAAGTTCCACATGTAATCCATCATTAAAATAAATTAATACACATACCCATGAGTTAAACATGGCCAAATTAACATTAACATTCAGTAAAAAAATATAGCAAAGTTCAGGAATTCACAGAACAGAACATAGTATCAGAGAAACCTATTTCGAAATCCTAAAACCAATAAAATTATCAATCAGGCATGTAGGTGTGTCCACCCCCACATAAACACGTGTCCAGGGTGTCATTCGTGTCCACCAGAGTGGACACAAAGTGTCCAGCACACTCGAACACACACGAGTACACTGCACAGTGCACAGTTTGTGCACAGGCTCGTGCAACCGTGTCGATCGACCTAGGTCACGACACGAAGCACGTGGTGTCTCGTGCACGTGTCCACAGGTAGATGAGGTCTCAGGCTAGAGGTTGAACACTCTGCATCGAGCCCAATGCGTGTCAGTGTCCGACGCGAAGACCGTATCAGTGGGAAATATTCGCGTGTACAGTTCAGTACAAAATCAGTGCGTGCTAAAATCTGTGTCCGACACGACACTAGGAGTCCTGAAACTTGGGGAGTGACTTGTCAGTCACTGCCCCGAGTCCCACACCAATTTTGGTGGTTCAAAACGTCCTGTGCAGTGAGTACTACACGCGTGGCAGCAGGGCACTGCCACCGTGTCTGCACGTGTATGTGCGTGTCCATTTTGGACACGAGGACACCAAAACTTCTACTCAGTCGGTTGGATTTCTGATCTACATTACAAGACCTAAATTTTCTTTTAATTAGTTTTTGAAATTAAAAACATTTTATTCTCACAGGCATTTCAACAAACACGTTATTAAAAACACCGATACGTGTCCGATACGGATACGAAATGGACACGGATTCCTACCAAACTTGGGATATACCTAGGGGAACCCTAAATGAATGCATCTATGAAGAAAAATCATGATTTCAATGGGTGTAGATATGTTTACCTATTGAGAGCTAGAATCTCAATGTAAAGAGCCTCGATTCGATGTCTTCTTCGATTTTTTTTCCGGTTCAATCATCCTCGAACCTTGCTAGCAAGCCCCCACAAGTATCCTCTACTGTTGGGGAGGATGATGCAATTGATTTGACTCAATTTAGGCTCAATATGGATTAATGGGGAGAGTTTTAGGGAAGAACAAAGTAGGGCTTTTCTAGGGTTTGTAAAAGAGGCCAAGGCTTTGTTAATGTGACTTTATAGGAGGGGGGGGGGGGGGTCTTGTGTGGCTGTTGAAATAAGTAGGGTTAGGGTTTTAGATGAGTGGTTAGGATCACTCCAACAAATTCCTAGCCTTCCTATTGGTTGAGGCTTCTTTTCACAAATATCTCAAAAAGAAATATCTCATCCTAATAATATCTAGATATTACTAACCTTGGCACTTAGTAGGAATGTTCTACCCCTAATTTCAACCTCATGACTAATCTAGGTTGGTTAACTTCTAGGTTAAGGCTTTACAAAAAGGCTAGCACAATATTTAATTAATATAAATTATAATTTCACAAAAATGTCAAAATGACCAAAATACCCTTAGGCTAAAAATAGGTAATTTGAATTCCTAATCACATGACTAGGCTCCCTTGGTCATGGTTAGTCTCTAGGTTTAGCAAAACTAGGGTTTAACTAGTTAATTATCAAAATCACTAATCACTATTTTAAATAGTTTTAAATTGATTAAAAATCACCAAAAATCATAATATGATTTAAATATCATTATTAAATGATTATAATTATAAAATTTCAAAATTGCCCTCATTTGGAAAACTGGGTGTTACAAGTTCTTCCTCCCATATTTGTATCCCTTTCTAAGAGGAAGAGAAGTGATGAATCTGAGACAGTCTCCAAAAAGAGTACTAAGTCTCAGACATCTAAGAAGAAGAAGAAAGGGGTCTCAGTAACTGCCACTTCATCTTTAGGTGGCATCTCAGTTGACGAAGATGACGCTGCTAATAAAGACGAAGATACAGATGAAGACGATGCTCCTTTGATAACAAAGAGGTCGAGAGGCAGGTACGTTAAGAAGACCGGCGGCAAAATGAAGGGCAATAAACTCCTGGAAACGTTTATGAGTGGAGGGGTCTTGCCAGAGATCAATGAAGTGGCTTCCACTGAGAAAACAGAATTTGATTATGTTCATCTTCCAGCAACTTCAACTGAACGGACTGAGGTAGAGTCCACTCGAGCTCAGGAAACGACTGCTCCGACAACATGTGGAGTGGCTACTGAACCCTCAGAGATGAGGATGATCCCTTTTGAGCATGGGACAGAGGGCATCATCCAGGCATTGAATGACCAGATTGAATATTCTGAAGAAGAATCAGCCCCGGCAGAAGTTATGAAACAACCGGAAGTTCCAGAAACTCAGGTTGAAGAAAACATTTATTTGGCCAGAGGCGATAAAGACGTGCCAACGTCTGAGCTATCAGCTGCTGATGACTTGTTGAAGAATGTTTGTAAAGACATAATTCTTCGAACTGATATTCCAAAAAAGACTGAACCGGCAGTCAATACTGAGCTTGCTATCATTACTGTTCCTGAGATTCATTCATCTCAAGGAATAGATGAAGATGTGAACATCATGGACTCCGGATCAGAGACTCATCCTGAAGCTGGGGATGAAAAAGAGACTGAAGAAGAAGAAGAAGCTGAAGAAGAAGAGGATTGGCATGCCGGCACTTCTACTCATTATGATGAAGATAAAGTCAGAGGGAACAGAATTGAACTCAGCTCCGAACCTGCTCAATCTTCGGACAACGCTCCAACGCCCAGTAATTCTGGAGCTGGAAGCAGTCACATGAAGCAGGTGTCGGACACCATCATAGACCGGCTACGAGAAGACGCAAGACTCCCTCAATATATAGAATATGAACCTCAGCCTGGTAGAATTTTATTTCAAATTCTGTTTCTACTGTTTCTTTTTCTTTATATGATGATTATTTTCACTACAAGAAAATTGGGTTTTCATGACGTTTTATAAACGTCGGCAAAAATGGCATAAACGTTGGCGTAGGTTTAGGCGACGTTTGTTCAACGTTTTCTGCAAACGTCGTCGTTGCTCTAGTTGGGAATTCATGACATTTGTGTTAAAAGTTGGCATAGGTTACGACGACGTTTACTAAACGTCGGAAATTATTCGGTAATGGAAGATACTTTCCCAACGGTTTAACAAAAAACGTCAGTTAACCAGCTTGTTTCCAACGTTTGTGTAAGACGTTAGGATATGTTTTCCTAACCTTTCGTAGATAAATGTTGGGATTTGCAGTAACATTTAATAAACGTCGATAATTATGCAATAATTGTAGACAGTTTCCCTACATTTTTCTAAAAAATGTCAGGAACGTAACGATTTTCCCAACGTTTTGCAAATTGTTGGAATTTGTTTTCCCTACCTTTCCCAAAAATTTGAGGTTTGGTTAATTCGATGATAACTTTCCAACATTTTAAGAAATATGTCGTGAATTTAATCACTTTTCCGACATTTTCCAAAATGTTGGACATATGTGACAAATTTTTAACATTTTAGCAAATACGTAGAGAATTTAACTACTTTTCCAATATTTTCACAAACATTATAATCTATTACATTTGATTGGAAATATCATGTAATAACTCTAAAACATTTTTAACCTTATTTTCTGAGTACTGGAATTTGCACACATATAAAGAACAAATGACCATTTTTCCTACTAAAAAAATATAATATTTGCTACAATCACATATAATATGCACAAATGGCATAAACTTTGGAATTTTTTTTAAAAGTCTTCACGAATATACAAATACATCCACAACCAATCAACCAATCAAAATATTATATGTAGATGCCAATAGTCTATCTTTACTCATTCTCCCAAATACTAGTTCATTGAAAGTAAAAAATTAGGTCATCTTCATGAACGTTGGTGTAGGTGAATTAACCATGCACAAAACCTGCAAAAAAGACGAGAACTATTAAAATTAGGACATACAAGTCAAAAGTGAATGTTTTAAAAGAGTACATACGGTGCAAGTTGACATTCTTATCTACTAAATTCCTTTTCACCCTCTTCACTGCCATGAGATCCTGGATTAATTAACATAATAGTGACAAATAAGAGGAGAAAATAAAATAAAATATCTCAATACAACAAAATGTGTTTTAACAACACTCGAAAAGTATCGTTAATTACTTTCCATGACATTTTTTGGTGTTGTCTAGAGGGGGTGTCATAGAATTTTTTTTTTTCAACGACACTACAAAAGTGTCATGTAATAACTTTATGAAGGCATTTTTTTTCTTTCATAGAAGATGGCTTACCTTGTCAAATGCTTGACGACGTTCATCTAGGGCCAACAAATGGAACATTTGCTTTCTTCAGTAGCTCCTGAAATTTTAAAATTTAAAATATAAGGAAAGTACAACTATCACATAAGAAATAATGTTAATGTAGTCGCATTCTGTGTCCTTAAGCAAACCCGATGTCACTATCCTCACTAAATGTCCATGGATAACAGGGAATACAATATTCATGAAGAGAGAATTTGGATCTCATAGAAACATAGTAGATTGCCTACAGGTTGTACGTGTAGCCAGTTGGGTATCAGTTTTGAAAAAACTGTAGCCTCCTATGTGCAGGTGCAAGCAGCAGAGTGTGTATCCGTGTAGAGTTCTATTTACATGATACATGGGATGTACTGCAGTAACTGTGAGTAGCAGCTTGCATTGCAGGTAAAGTACATAGATGTGTAGTAGGGGTAATTAATATGTGTGTGCAGTCCTTTGTTCCTGCATTGGGCAGTGTACATCTCAGCAAGGAGGGGATTGCAGATTACGTGGGGTCCCTTTGCATATGTTAGTCCCTGCAGATTTCTGTAGTTACAAACTGGAGTATAAGTGTAAATTGGAGTATCCGTTCATAGTGTAGCAGTTTTGTGTGTGTACAGAGCAATAGTAGGTGTAGCAGTAGGTAATGTTGGAGGTGTGTTTTGTATCAAGAAATAAAAAGAAGCGAAAAGGCAGGCATCAGTAAAATAGTAAAATTGACTCTGCACTACAATTTAAGATTGTCGCTAGAGGTTAGAAAACATAACTTTGGAATTCAATAAATTTGCTGGCAGGGGCGGAGCTAGCCATTCGACTCCGAGGGGGCAAATAAATTCTTTAAAATCTTATGTGAATTGAATGAAGTAAAATGTCTATTTTTGGACAATCCCAAACGATACTATATATGCAAATGCACATTGAACTAAAAATTTCCGACACAATTAATTGACATATAATTAGTAAATATAAATTTTCTAAAAAAAAATTTATTTCTCATAAATGAAAAGAAATTATATTAAAATTCTCATCATACCTGCACTCCTCCAATACTACAAACTTGTAGTCCTCCAATAATACATTAGAAAACCTGCAAGTGACCAAAAAATATATTAGAAACAATTTTTCAATGATAGCAATGATACCTAGACTGCTAGACAGAGAAATTACAACCTGAAATCAAATGATTCAAATGAGAAATAATCAAATGATATCAATTTGAGAAAAAGTATCACATATAACAAGGGATACAGAACTTGTGGCAACTGGAGTTTCCAAAAACCTGCCTTTGACACATTAATTATGTATTATCATGAAAATTCTACTAACCGGTAGCAGAACCTGTGACAAGCTCCAAAGGAAAGAAGCAATTACACAACATCCAAGTGTTCTCCTCCGGCTGCATGATGGAGAGGCTGGACACCATGATGCACTTTAATCATAATTTATCAGAAAATCTAAGGAAGTAACCGGTATGAGATTGCAAGCCGTCTCACCGTGTCACCTAGAACATCAGTAGTATCGAGCATTCGCTTCACAAAACCAAATCTGCCTTATCGAACATCAGTGGTATCACAAAACCTGCCTTCTCGTCCCTACATTCTATGCTAGCTTAGCTCCCCTCTCCAACAAAATCTGAGAAGAATATAAATGCATCAAAGTATTCATATATGGTTAGGAAAGAATGTAAAGCACGATGGTAACTAGTAATCAGATCTCCTACCTGAACACATATAACAAGGGATACCCACAAAACCAAATGACCCATCATTTTTTTCCAAACTGATAGTTGCAAGGAACAAGGGATACTCACAAAAATATCATTAGGAAAAGCAAAAAGATCACATACAAGAGCAACAACAACAATCATAATCATTTCAACTTTGTAATATTACTTTCTTTTTGCATTCTTAAGTAGCCTGGAAAGCAAAAGGCACAAAAACTTGAAAACAACAGCCCAAACAAGCTTTCACATACATGATACAGCCCAAACTGATACTGCCAAGGTATGATGCTGCCAAACTGAAGGTAATGTTGCCTTACTGACAACAGGCCCTCAATGATACTGCAGAATATTGATACTGCAAAAAACTGATACTGCATAATACTGATAGTGCAAAATTCACACTAATACTGCATAATACTGATATATGAGACATTTGTGTGAGACTTTGAAATTGTCTCATACTTCTGCTTCAAAATGAGTCATTGATGAAACTTTGCACCAGAGTGAGTTGTGATGAAAGTTTTGATGTTCTAATTTTGGTTCATAGAAACATGGTGGACTTTGCTTACAGCAGTAGATGATGATGGCCAACAATGCAACGCAGCACCAGCATGCACAGCATCAACAGAGGCTGTAATGAAAAGAAGTCTAGAGATGTCTGCCCAACCAAAATTAAGTTCCTGAAATAAAAAAAGAGATCATGTATCAACCACTCTAAAAACAATACTCCAAACTAGTCAATGAACTTCCACAGGAAGACGACTAAATATTTATGCAGTGCATGATCTAGAAATCATTTGAAAGATCGCCCTTAAGCTGATGCTGATCTTTCTAAATCTTTCTAAACAAATATCTACCTGAATCAGTTTAAGTTTTTTTTTACCCTTTTAAAATATCTTCCTTCTTGATGAATTCATCGCATTGCCGCAACATGTTCTCTGAGAAGTTCAAAGTAACAAGTTAAAACAAGCCGCTCTTTGCAAATAATCGTGAAAATAATCCACTTCCACAACTAGCATCAATGGCAGTTCCTCCTACTGTAGGCTTAAGGTACTATTTAGCCATTTCAAACTGCAGTCACATTGTAGGAATTCAAGGAATATAAAAAACAAAAATATGAATGCCCAAAATGAAACTAACAAAATCCTTCAATAATATTAATGTAATAGTTTTGTACTTCAGTTTAATGAAGACTAAGTAGCTGGAACTAGAAGCCATTCGAATAACCTCTTTTTCTGGTCCAGACAATCCTTCCTATACAAAGTTTTGACGCCATCCCCTCTCCTAAAGAAATGAGACCAAGGAGTCCTGTTCCAAACATTCATTTCTTGTAAGATTGAATAATAATATGCAGATTATGGGAAAATAAACCAAGAGCTTTTACTTTCAACCAACTCTATATAAACTTCAACTGAGACATAGAAATAAAAAATAACATATTTATGAATTTCTCATATACAAAACAACTGGTATAAGGATAAACTGGAAATAAATTATGTAACCAATATGTTTATCTAGTAAAACCACTAGGCTTAATTTTCAAATGTTATACCCTCAACTAGAAAAATATGAAGGCACTGACTGCATGATTTAGATGAAAGACGAAGATCAAAGTAATGATAATCATACCACGATACAAATTATGCTTACCTCAGATATCTATAGCCTAAAACTAAAAGAAACCTGACAAAGGACTCAGATATCTCATATTTTTGTCCTCAAAGTAAATTAGGAAATTTCTTATAAAGGATTGGAATATGCTTCAAACAAAACTATTTTTGGGTAAACCACGTCAGCTTGAAGTGAGTCTAGGAATAAGATGCAAGTACGTAAGTGGAACACTCCATTTCCAACCTTCGTCCCCAGTGACAGCCAACCTTCATCCCCAGGAATAAGGTCTCTTCTCTGCTCTGTACAAATTCTATAGTACCTACCAACATCGATGTACGAGCTGCTGCTACTTAGCTAACAAGGCCCCCTTTCCATATGACAGCCAACCTTCATCCCCAATGATGGATCACCGCTTTTGCCTTTTCGTTTCAACCTGCAACAGAGGCAAGAGTTGTCTATCAATATTAAGATGGGTATTAGCAGCTCGATTAGTGTGTGCATTTCTGACTGTGCCAACCATTGATAATGTTTGGCACATGCTAATCCCATAATTTTGGGCAATGTGCGACGTAGATAAATTGGAAGTAGATTTTCATAATTGACTCATACATCAAAGTTGCGATAGGAAAAGAAAAATTAAAGGTGGTATCAAGCCGCTAATACAAAAATAAGATGAAGATTGCAAATGACTAACGAAAGACATCAATATGAGGCTGCATTATTTCTAAAGGATTTTCACTTACAACAAACAATCTGGAGGGGGTTTTATTTTTAACATATGGAATGTAAGCAAGGAATTTCAGCTAAAGTTTGATGGTAGTAGTCGACAAAAGGACCAAGGGAAAAGAAACAAATTAGTATATTATAACACGATTACATCATGTTGGCATGTTTCAAATGACTTTATAGACAGGTTCTATGTGCATATGCCACCTTCCTGTCCATTCTTCTATCACGAAATGACAAGTCTTCTTCATATTCGTCATAGTCCAAGCCTTCTTCCTTTATAATATAGTCGACTATGGAACACAAGAAAGCTCCACACTAGAATTGACACAAGCATCTATAACCAGCTATCGACTTGAAGTCAACCATGTTGATGCCAAATTCCTAACCAAGGAACCTATGAGCAAGAGAGAACCTTGGATAAAACCCATAGAAAGTCATATCACAGTTAGGTTAAGTATCTCTTTGTCATGCAAAAGCTCATGCAACTAAGAATCACTCTACAAGCTCCCCTGGACTAGAGTCTAAACAAAGAAGTATATGTTACAATTTGCTACAGGAAATCGCACAAATCTCTACAGCACATTAAGCCATAAAACAAAAATTAAAATTCACATACTTTTCAGTTTCATGATAAACAAGTACATTCTTCAAAACTAAAGTTCTTTCGTTTGAAACTACCAAGACAAATACATCATCATGAATAGTATTGATTGTCCATATTAATGGCCCTCCATTCCTTGATATTAACTAACTGTATAGCTATGCATACATATACATATGCATTGATAGAGAGAGAGAGATGCATGCTTGTGGATAACACACAAGGCACTATCTGAGATACATGGAGCAATAAGTGAGAACCTAAGTACATGTACTAAAGCATGAAAGTAGCTAACTGTGCACTTATGAAAATGCTTGCATGTCCGTGTATACATCTATACTCTAGATGATAGCATACAAGGACTCTTGGGAAGGAAGCAAAGATCACCAAAAATAATAATAAAGATGAAAGAAGTTAACTACTTCAGTAGAGAAACAATATAGCATAAATAATCACCCAATGGAGAGTCATATGTCATTTGATGAGTTCTTCCTACTTCTATACGGAGAATGAGAAATTCACTAAATCAAAGTTATTTGGCTCTTACAATATCTGCTACAACTTCAAAACACACGCAAATACAAGAAAGAACAAAGAAAGAACGCAAGAAAGACAGAAAGTGCAACGAATAAGCATAAGTAACCGATTATTTACAGTGAGGATACTCCACTATTACATATATACCTCCACAAATTCACATGTATCAATAAGAAGGTTTATATATGAAGGCTAAGACATTAAGTGGTATCTCGATAACTATTTGCTAACTCAATCTGCTATTCAACCTAAAAATCAAATTTCTGTATAAAACACGAGGTTAGGAATAATAGAAACATGGTAAACAATTAGAATGTATTGTTGTGAAGCTATATATGTAAAAGTGGAGTATCCTCACTGCAATTTGAATGTTAATATGGTAGTAGCAAGATCAATTTCTGGATTCACAATTACTGCAGTCAAGTATTACATATATATACTGTAGTCAACAAGGATGAAACATAAGCACGAAGAAATATACTTGTAGCAGATGATGTATATAGGTGATTTTGTAGAGGTATAAGGAAGATGGCATATATTCCAAAGGTTTTGTATGAAGTAGATATGTCATCGTTGATATTTGTAAAGGTTGAAAGGCAGAGAATGAAGAATATGAAGTAAAATATTTATAGTAGATGTCATATGTACTGACTGATTATAATGGCAGGAGGAAAATGAAGATTTCACAAATTGATTATCTGATGGTAGACAAAACAAAGTTTAGAGTAAAGAGAAGTAGCTATGTCTACAAAGATAGATCAGTTATTTAATTATAATGGAAGGAGGAAAATAAAGATTTCAATGAAACTTGGCTATTAATTTCAAGTTAAATTATGGTTTGTTTGGTATTATGAATTGGAATCCCAGACTTGATAGTATCAATCATGAAGCAGAGAAACATGAACTAGCATTACCAATTAATCAATGTGTTTGGGGAAATTGAAATCAAACAAACAAAAAAAAACTTTATGTGAGACAAAAATAATGGACAACAAGTAATCAAATTCAGTAAAATATCAAAAAATACTTACATATGAAGGAAAAATTCGTAGGTGATGCCTTTATTCACTTCAAATTCAGCAACAGATGGTTTGAGGCCGCCGATTACTGTTTTGGACCGCCGTTTAGGGTTTGGGGTCGCCGGATAAGGTGGTCACCGGCTAGGGTTCGGAGCCGCCTGCTAGGACTCATGGTCACCGGCCAGGGTGGTCGTCGCTAGGGTGTGGGGCTACTGGCTAGGGTTCGACACTGCTGGCTAGGGTTCAGGGCCATGAAAATAAGAACAAAGAGATAGGGAGCATTCTTTTGGTCTGTGGGAGCTTATGGGGGGTTTGGGGGGAAAATAAATAAGTAAGGGAAAATATTGGAGAGGAAAATTAGAAAACCAAATAGTAATTAGAGCTGGTTTCCTTTTATTTGCCATGTATAAAAAATCGACGTTTTTTTTATTCGTTGGTTTTCTTTTTTAAGCCAACATAAACCAACTTTTATACAAATAAGTCACGAATTTGGACATTTAACAGAAATGTCGACTACTTTTGCGACGGTTATTGCGAAAAGTTGGCATATCATGTCTACGCCGACGAAAAAATAAATGTCGTGATATAAACGTCAGTAATTTACAACATGTATAAAAAATGTCATTTTTTATCAACGTTTACTATAGAACGTTGGTATATCATACCAAAGCCAACGTTAACAAAAATGTCGGGTAAATAAACATCGGGAAAGCCATATTTTCTTGTAGTGTTTTTTCTTTGACTAGTAGGAACTGCTGCAGCAATGAGCTCGACTCATGTTCCACTTATTCAGACTGAGGTTGATGAAGGGAGCTCACATTTGCCAACTTCTCCAGCGGCACATACTTCAATTCCCAGGATAGAAAATGTACAAGCTTCTTCTTCAATAATGACAGCCACCCCTGGGTTTGAGACGGGATTGGCAAGGACTCTGGGGATGTATTCAGATATCATCTATTCATATCTGGATACTTACTACAAGCGTTTCTTGAAAGATGAAGCTATGCCCTTCTCTGAGCTCCGAACGGTGGTCAATTTCCCGCTCCTGGCATTGCGACATGCTGGCTGCGAATCTCAATGTATCTTCTTCGAACATCTCCTGGATGAACTAGAGATAACCTTCCGAAAATATTGGAAAACTAAGAAGGAAGATATTCAATCTTTAACTGTGGCTGAGATCAGTCAATTGGAGCACGAGGCCCAGGCCCAGCAAGCTGTATTAGAAGAATTTCTTGCTTCTTCCTCTGATAAGTTAGTAGAAAAGGGTGAAGAAATATTAGCTACTCGTCAGAGAGTAGAACTTCTGGAGAAGGATGAAATGTCAAAAGCTGAAGAGCTCAAGAAGTTGAAAGAGGAACTGACTCGTCTTCAGGAGCGAATTGCCCTCATGGAAAAGGAGCAAGCTGAGGTCATTACTGCTCGTATATCTGAAACTGAACGCTGTCAACTTCTTCAACAGAGCGAGAGCAGATACAGGCAGAGCAAATTGAAGAAGTTAACCGTCGCCAATCTGTTATTATCACTTTTGATGAACAAAATGTCACAGTCGAAGCAGCAGAAAGAGTTCGCAAAGCTCATGATGAGAAAATGAGTACTGTACTTGATCGTATTAAGAAGCTAATAACTCCTAATAAATAGATCTCTTACATTTTCACTTGTAATAAATATTTTAATTTTGAATGAAGACGAATGAGAACTTTTGATCTGATTTTTGACTTTGTTGTTTTGATAATGATATATTTATAGAAAATATGTTCAGAGGTAAATAATACAGGACACATTTCTATAGAATAGAATATACAAATGAACTTTGTAATTCTATCAAATGATATTAAACCAGAGATGATCTTAGTTTAATACTGATTAGAAAAAATAGAATTCAGACATAAAAATATCTTTGAACTCAATTTTTCGTGATCTTTGGACCCGAGAATCAAAAGACTAGATATTATTTTCATAAATATGATACTGACATGGATGATGAACGATGATGAATCGTAAATGTATGTGGGATGAACGAAAAAAACCGACAAATGATGGAATGAACGGATAAACCGTCAAAAATGAATGATAATGAACGGATGAACCGTCAGATGATGATGAATGAACGGGTTAACCGTCGGATTATAATAAACGGGCGAACCGTCGGATGAATGTGATAAATGAACGTATGAACCATCAGGCATTAATCAACGGACGAACCGTCGGATGAATGTGATAAATGAACGGATGAACCGTCAGGCATTAATGAACGGGCGAACAGTCGGATGAATGTGATAAATGAACGGATGAACCGTCAGGCATTAATGAACGGGCGAACCGTCGGATGAATGTGATAAATGAACGGATAAACCGTCAGGCATTAATGAACGGGCGAACCGTCGGCTGAATGTGTCGCTTCATTATTTGAGGAACTTCTGCCTATAAATATAGCAGAAATCTGACAAGAACGAACACTTCTACTCTTCAACATAAAAATGTCGTCTGAAGAAGCATCCAAGAAGGCCGAAATCGCCCCGAAGGTTCAGAAGGGCACTGAAGAACGCCCTGCCGATCCAGTTCAGCCGAAGGAGGTAGAAGCAGGCGAAGGTTCGTCTGCACCCAAGCCACCACGAGACATTTTGGACTTTCTGCTTGATCCAGGAAGGACTGAAGAAGAGGAAGCCATGAGGATGGCTGCTTGCAAATTCCTTGTGGGTTCCAGCAAAGAAGTTCTCAGCTCTTTTGTTGATCGCATTTTCGAGAAGGACGGCAGCGGTCTGCGTCCAAATGTAGAGAAGGATGATAGTGACCTTCTTTAATATCATGTACTATCATATGATGAAATAACATTTGAATGAACTTGAACTTTGTCTGATGATTTACAAGTATTTATATTTATACATAATACTTTTTAAGAAATTTGCCATTAATAGGCATCATAGCAATTCGACCATCCAGTTCTGAGAGTTGATAAGCTCCATTTGAGAAAACTCTGCTCACAACATATGGACCTTCCCACTTTGCGTCGAATTTGCCTTTGCTCATATGAGTCATAGTCATAGGACGTCTGACTGTTAGAACAAGTTTTCCTTTTTGATATGCTCGAACTCTGACTTTCTTGTTAAAACCTCTTAAGATTCTAGCTTGATAGAATTCGATATTCTGTTGAGCAGATAATCGCTTTTCATCCAGAGCTTCTAATTCTTGAAGTCGAAGACGATCATTATTCTTGGCGGTAAGTTCATTAGCGATTGCTATCCTTAAAGAAGGAATTTGAATCTCTAATGGAAGAACAGCTTCGCATCCATACACCAGAGAGAAAGGTGTACATCTAGTAGCATTACGAACTGTAGTACGGTAAGCCCACAAACATTTACCGAGTTTCTCACTCCAATTACGTTTGTTAGTAGAGACAAACTTCTTTAAGAGTTTGATGATGGTCTTGTTGAAAGCTTCTGCTAATCCGTTAGCTGCCGAATTATATGTGGTAGAAGCCACATTGTTGATCCGATGATCGTCACAGAATCGAGTAAATTTCTGGCTGACGAATTGTGGTCCATTATTATAAATAATGCGTCGGGGAACACCAAATCTGTAGATGACATGATGCTTGATAAAGTTGATGACATTAGAAGTTTTGACTTTAGATAAAGGAATAGTTTCGGCCCATTTGGAGAAATAATCAGTTATTGCGAGAATAAACCGATGACCTTTTGATGACGGCGGATTGATCGGGCCAATAATGTCCATGCCCCAAGCTTCGAAGGGCCATGATGCTGTCGTTGGATGTAGAAATTCTGAGGGTTGATGAATAAAATCCATATGGATTTGACAAGCTTTACACTTCCTTGCATATTCGATGGCATCTGATACCATAGTGGGCCAATAATAACCCATACGTCGAATACGGTCTTGAAGTTTTGGTCCAGGCTGATGTGCTCCACAAATTCCATCATGTGCTTCACGAATAATTTGTTGAGCCTCATCACCGGCAATACATCGAAGAAGTAAACCATCATAAGCTCGACGATATAAGGTTTTTGTAGTATGATTGTAATAGAATCTGAGTGATCGTCGTCTGATAGATGTTGCCTCACTCGGATTATCTGGAAGAATATCATACAATACGAAATCTAAGAAAGGAAGTCTCCAATCTTTATCCGTATTCTGAGTCTCAGCTGAATTACTGAAGATGAATTCCATGCTAGAATCAGATGAAGATGATAATGATTTACGACTTAATCCAAATTCTCTTATTGCGTTGGCATCATGAGATGTTGATTTATCAATATCAACTGGAAGTCCTAGAGTTAGATTGTTTTCGAGATGAAATAATTCTCGATTACAAACAACAATCATTTGTTGACGTCTAATCGGAATAGCTAACACTGCCGCAAGATTAGCAAGAGCATCAGCTTCTGTGTTACATGCTCGCCTAACATGCTCAATGAAGAATCCTTCAAATAAAGAAGCCATAGATATAGCCGATCTATGATAAGGAACAAGATCTTGATGGCGAACTTCATAAGTACCCCTTATCTGATTGATAATGAGTTTAGAATCTTCATACGCTTCCAAATGTTGAATATTCAGATGTTTAGCGAGTTGAAGACCAATAAGCAGTGTATTGTACTCAGCTACGTTATTTGAACATGGTTGATCGAGAGAATAAGCTCTTTGGATAGCAAGACCTTCTAGCGACACAAGAACGATTCCAAACCCAGCGACAATGTCACCATTAGGACCTATTCTTGAAGCTCCATCAAAGAATAGACGCCAAGTAGGATCTTCTTCAGCAATTTGGTTTGAATCTTGGACTTCATCTGGGATTTCATCATAGAGTTTTGAATTTTCTGGAATTGAATGAGCAGCCAGAAAATCAGCTAAAGCTTGTCCTTTGACTGATTTCTGAGGGATATAGTGCATATCATACTGAGCAAGTAAGATTCCCCAGTTAGCCAATCGAGAATTTAAAACACTGGGTTTCTTCATCATGACCCATATAGGATTGATCCTGGAAATGACATGAATGGTCTGGCCAATGATATAATATCGTGTCTTTTAGACAGCGAACATCAGGGCTAGACATTCTTTTTCGACCGGTGAATATCGAGGTTCAGCTCCGGTCATAGTACGACTGAGATAGTAAATGGCTTGTTCATGACCATTTTTATTCTTTTGAGCGAGCAATGCACCCAATGAATGACTCATTGCTCGGGTATATAGGAGGAACGATATTCCTGAGACAGGAGGTACCAATACTGGAGGGCTCATCAGATATTGTTTTATATCATCGAATGCTTTCTGACATTCATCATTCCAGACAAAAGAAACACCTTTCTTCATAAGTTTATTGAATGGTCTGCAGCGTCCTGAAAGATTAGAGATAAATCTTCTGATATAAGCGATCCTTCCTTGAAATCCTCGTAGCTCTTTTAAGGTGCGTGGAGGATGCATCTTTTGGATGGCTTTGATCTTCTCGGGATCTACGTGTATACCTTTCGAGGTAATGACGAAGCCGAAAAATTTGCCACTAGAGACGCCTACGAAGGACTTAGTAGGGTTCATCTTTAATTGATGCTTACGCATTAGATCAAAAATAGTCTTCAAATCTTGGATGTGATCCTCTTTTTGTTGACTTTTGACTGAAATATCATCAACATAGCATTCGACTATTTTCCATAAATGTTCACAAAATATAGTGCTCATGGCTCGTTAATAAGTTGCTCCTGCATTCTTGAGACCGAATGGCATAACTGTATAACAGTATGGACCGATCGGCGTTCTGAAAGAAGTGTGTTTCTCATCATCTGGAAACATTTTAATCTGATTGTACCCAGAATACCCGTCCATGAATGACATTCGTTCAAACCCACAGGTATTATCGATCATAACATCAGTAATTGGTAGAGGGAATTCGTCTTTAGGACATACCGCATTGAGATCGCGGTAGTCTATGCATACTCTGATCTTGCCAGTCTTTTTAAGGACATGAACTATATTAGCCACCCAATCGGGATGTTGTTCCTCTCTAATAAACCCAGAGGCCATGAGTTTATTGACTTCAGCTTTAATTGCATCCATAATGTCTGGACGAAATCGTCGCTGTTGTTGTTTGACCGGTTTAGCATTCGGCATGATATTGAGTTTATGAGTTGCGATTTGTGGATCAAGTCCTGGCATATCTTCATAACTCCAAGCGAAGATATCGATGTATTCACGAATAAGTTTGATCATGTCTTGATTATCAGTTTCTGAAAGACTTTCACTAATGAATATTGGTTTGGGGGATCCCTTTTCACCAACATCTATTTGAACAAGTTTGTCTTCAGTCGGAGGTTCTTTTTGCTCGAATCGGAACTCCCATTGATTATCTAACCTTTGGGTCCATTGTTCTGATTCAGGTGAGATTTCAAACTCGTCTTTGTTTTCATCATTTTCTTCAGAACTGTCAATGGAGACCATGTTGGAAGACAGAATGTTGTAGTGAAAGTCACCGATACTTGTATCAGAATCCCAAGAGGTAGTACTAGAAGAATTAGATCTCTTATCTTCGTCAGATTCGGGATCTTCATGGACAGTATTGATAAAAGGAGTAGGAGCAATATAACCTAATCCGTATTTTGTCCTCCCATATTTCAGAGGAGGAATCCGAACAGGCATTTTTCTTCCTTTTCCATTATTGAGGCCAGTTCTGAAGTCATAGCCCATATTTTTAATGATGTCTTTAGATTGCTGACTATAACGACGTAGTTGTAATCTTCCAGTATCATCGTTTTTGTCATCATCTTCTAAATCAGAAGGATTCTGGGGCCCTTTGTAGAAGAATATTGGAATGTCTCCTGGCTTTCTACTAGGAACCAGAAAGTATGAAGTTTGTACTGATTCTAGGGATACGTCTGTATGAAAAGTCTGTACAACTCCTATGGTTATTGTTCTCAAGTCATCTAACAAATGCAAATAACTATGATCATGATTACACACATCAATATACTGCAAAGATGGAGACTTTTTATTAAATTTAAAAGTAGTAGTATTTACATTGGGAGAAGGCTGAGCCTTAGAAATCTTAGCCAAATCAATGACTAAAGGGGGAGAAGAAGAACGAGAGGAAGTTTTGTTTCGATTAAGATCGATAACAAATGGCTCAGAAGAGGTGAGCTCCCTTGAAGCCTGAGATGGAAGAGTAGTCCGCCCTCCAACAGGGATTACCAGAGTATCCTGTTTTATATGTGTAGATACAGGAACTGTAGTACACCCACTGACAGGAATGATCAGTGTATCTTGAGTAGACGACTGAGGTAATGGAGAGATCCGTTCGCTCACTGGAATAATGAAAGAACCTTCTCCAGAGGGTTTAGGAGATTATTGCTGAGTAGTTCGACTTTTAACAGGAATTATTAAGGTCTCACTTTGCGGATCCTCTTTCTCCATAGCTTGTATCACCCTTGTATACTCTTCTTTGTACATCCGAGAATCATTGAAATAAGCTTCAACCCCATGGAAAGGATTTATATCAGCAACCACTACAGGAAAAATATGTTTTTACGGCATGCGATGTATGCCGTAAATCACTTTAGACGGCGTACATGCGCAAGCCATATTAGCCCACGTCGTAAAAAAGTGGTAGTTAAGACGACTTCATTGGCGTGCCGTCTAAAGTCAAATTGTACATCGTCTATTACTTTTCAAGACATTCATCGTATGTCGTAAAAAGGAAATTACGACGTGTTTATGCACGCCGTTATTAAAGATATTACGACATACTTCTGCATGTCGTAAAATGTTTTTTATGGCATTCTATTGCACGTCTTTAACACAGAAAGCACGACATTCTACAACACGCCATAAATAATAGTCAATTACAACATTTATTGCATGCCATGAAAAGTATAAAATACCCATCAATTAGGACATATTCTGCATGCCTTATATTCCCTTCATTTTTTTTTTTAAAAATCCTGCTTTTTTTGCAATTAAATTTACATTTGACAATGAATCACAAAACATATAATATGCACAACAATTAAGAAAGACAATAACTTTCATTGAAACAATAATATATAATGATCCAAATCCAATATCACAAATCATATAATATACACAACAATTATGAAGAGTAACAACTTTCATTGAAACAATAGTGTCAATCATCCAAATCCAAAGTCCCAACTAAAATGTCACAAAAATGTAGCCATATACTTAGTAATATCCTAGGCCTATACAAATTATATTAATTCCTCAATTCCATTCACAGTCGAGAGAAGCAGCGTATACTCGAGTCATCTTCAATCCCCACTACATCAAAAGTGTCCAAGTCCACAACCTCCAGTAAAAAGTAGCATCCCTTATATAACTCAGAACTTCATACAGGCATTAAAACTTGAACAGATTCTTCTTAACTTTTAACACCAAGCGACATGTTAATGAGACCCTAGTAGAAGTTCTACAGAAACTGCCAGACTGTCCTTCAGAGCTTGTGCACTTTATTGTTTCGCCTGCATCGCCAAGCTTCTGTTCCTCTAGTTTCAGGGTCTCAGAGGCATTCACAACCTGAGAATAAATAAAAGGAAATAGACATGAAAACCATGGACTCTGAAGAAACATTCAGAACCTGAGAATAAATAAAGGAAATAAACATGAAAACCATAGACTAAGAGAAAATATCAATCGGTTCCAACAGTGTCAAGAAAGTGTTCTGCGAACCAAGGATAAATTTTAACCAATCACAATACAGATGTCTCATTGTTATCAACAACAACACAGGCTTTGAAATTCCAAGCGATGCATAGTTCAATGAATGAAGAGCAAATTTCATATGCTGATCAACCCTACACTTTGGTGCTGGGCTCCTGAAGAAGGGAGCAAGTGTAAAATTGATTTGAATAAGATACAAATTTGTGGTTTATTCAGTTTTGAAAAAAGAACTTTACCACATAAAACCCTTTAATATAGACATCTCTTCACATTAAGCTTTGCATAGAAGTTATATTTCTATGTTATTTTCTTCAAATAAATTGCATTCTACTTTTGATAATTTTGTTTATAGCTTTTAGGAGTTTGATAGTCAAGGATGATTGATAGCTAATCATTCTACTGTTTAATCCCAACTACAGTTTATATCCTTTTTGCTGCTGCATTAATGATGTAGCTGCCTGCTATTGCCTAAGCTAATGCCAAATGCTAATGTATTTACTTGTTGCCGCAATCACATGTTAACTGCTGCAATCGTATGTTGTTGCTGCAGTATTAATTGCCAACTATTGTTCTACAGGAAAAAAAAACTCCACACGTCCCCTGGTAACACTCTGCTATCAAATGCAGTATTTGGATCAGTTAAAAGATGTCACAAAGCCAAAGAAACACTCCATTTTTTGGTAGCTCTTCAGTTTCAAACTGTAATAGGCTCAAACAAATTGCTATATATATATCAATTTTTTGGTATATCTTCAGTTTTTTGGTAGCTCTTCAATTTTTTTGTAATAGGCTCAAACAAAGCCAAAGAAACTTCTGTAATAGGCTCTTCAGTTTTTTGGTAGCTCTTCAGTTTCAAACTGCTATATATATATCAATTGCTAAAAGAGGCAGTCATGAGAACTATCAACTGTAATAGGCTCAAACAAATTGCTGATGTTATATATATAAGTACTTTATTAAGATCAAAACTGCTTGCTATATATATATAACCAAGCAAGATAACACCCATTCAGTTGTGAGCTCAGAGATGTTTCAAGCAAGATGTTTATATATATAGCAAGCAGTTTTATTTTACAAGGTGACACCCAACTCCCAGAGATAAGCCGCATATAGGCACCTTGTACAAAAAAACATGGGTGTCACCTGAGGCAGAGATAAACATGGGTGTCACCTTGTAAAATAAAACATAGGTGTCACCTTGTAAAATAAAACATGGATTACCTTGTAAAATCTGGGCTATTAAAACTGTATAACTGTAGCAGAGATAAGATGCATAGGTATGTACAGAATCACATATGTTGATGTCACCATGATATCTATTTGATCTTCATTCCGGGGAAATTGGCACAGGCAAGCATATGGTCAAATAAAGATAGCTAACAAGTCAAAGATTGATGAAGGAAATATGTTATTCATGTTCTAATCCATATGCATTTAACAAACACTTTTAGCTAATAATATGGTCAAATAAAGAGTAGTCATATTACCTTTACCTCATAAGTCTCACCACTAATCAAATTTGATATACTTGATAGGCCACGCGATCGTACTTGATAAAGCCTCATGTAGAAGAAAAAACTCACGGGTCGGCCGATACAAAGTCACCTCATAATCAATTACTTCATGAACCCAAAGTTTATAGCACTCTTGTCCTATAGCCACATGATGGACCAAATCTTTGGGATTTGTAGATGCAATCTCGCCAATTGCCACAACTTCTGAACCCGTCTCCCAATTCAATAATTTGCATTTTGTCCCAATGCTAGGAGAACTTGGAACTTCTGCATTTACTTTTTCCCGCCTTGTTTCGGCTCTCTCTCTCGGTTGGTAGAACTTTGAACCCCATTGTTTGAGTTATCCTTTCTCACCGTGTTTGAGTTTTCTACTTGCTACATGAATGAAAAAAATACGTTAACTATTGAACATATTGGTTTGTACTAAAGAATAAAGATACTATTCGAAGTATAAAACTTACAATGTTATTATTCCCAGTAACCTTTTCAGCGATGCTTTTGACAAAAATTTTCAATTCATTCAACTCACTTTCTAATCTATTGAATTTATCACGATGATATTTTTGGCCTTCTACTTTTGAAGGAGTCGCCCCAAAGCCAAGTCCTCTTACTTTTCCTCGTCGTTCAGGGCCAATTACTTTTGAAACCGCATCATCTTGAAGAGAACATTTTTCTGATGGTGTTGCTGACTTATGAATCTCTTCTACGTCATCCATATAAAATTGAACATAGATAATTTTAGAACGATATAAGTGAATAACCAAATGATAAAAAATATAAACGAAAATATACCAAAATTTTCTGAGCCTCTAAACCCAATGTACCCGTCTTCCTCTTATGTCCTTTGATCCAAACATCAACTCTTTGTATAGAATTAGGATTATCACTTTGTTGACGCTATAAGACATTTTTTTGAGGTAACAAAGGTGAGTAAAAATCAATAAGACTAATGAAATGACTTGTGTAACAAAACAGATTTTTAGGTAACAAGCAGATTATCACTTAGTTACCATTTCTTCCTCTAGACGAGCATATCCCTTACGACTCGTTGTATGCAGCAAAGTTTGACTTTTCCTCATCTTCTTGAATTTTTCACTTCTTTCCTTTATTACATTTGAAATATATTACATCATTTAGCAATAGCAAAACATTTATAGCAAAAAATACAATGAAACCAACAATATTTACCTTAAATTCTGGGGTACTTCTCTTGATTACAAATGTCTTCCAATCTTTAAAGGATGGTATATTGTCAGGTTTCAGGAGGGCAAGTGCTCGTGGTAGACCTACAACTTTTGCTTGTTCCATCACGTCTTTCATCAAATTAGATCTATGATCACGCCAATGCCTTCCTAACTTTTGGAATACGTAAGTCTTATGGTAGTCATCAAGAATAAATTTTTGCTATAAGAAAAAGATACCCGTCAATAAAAACATAAGTTTAATAAATGCATCTAAAAACACATAAATATGACATAAATATTACCGTGATGTTCTCCCAGATTTGATGTTTAAAATCATCAGAAAGATCTGTCCATTTCTCCATTGTCACTGGCACTAAATCTCTTGATGTCGAGCCTAGAAAACTAGCAAATTCAGCTGTAGTATCTCCAATTGGTTGACCCCTATCATTAAAATCAACCGGAACAGGGTTTTTTCTCATACGAATATGATCCATTCTTGATTTACCCCTAGTTTTCTTCTTTTCAGGCACATTAGAACTTGATTGATTTTGATCACTTGGCATATTAGGTGACATGTTCAATGGAGAGTTAGAGTCTCCATTTGATATTCTCACACCTTTATTTCCTCTTTGCATGGTACCCACTATGGCAGCTAAACGTTGTTTATCTCCTCTTTTATCACCTTTTTTGGAAGACTTCATAAAACAAGTACATAATAAGAAATAAGTTTTTCACCAAGATATTATTAAAAAAAGGTTATAAAGATAAATGAGCTTACTTCACCATATCCCGACATGTTCACCACTTTTTGAATAGACCTGCAATACCTAAAATATTCATAACATATGTATATGCATCAGATGTGTGTGTATATGCACAGAGTATCAATGACAGTTTGTTTCAGAACAACATGAATATAAAAATATGCAAATATTGGATGAATCTGAAATCATGTAATCAGAAATCCTATTTCAGATATTAAGTGCAATATTGGATGAATCAGATATCAATCTGTAATCATGTAATCAGATATCAATCTGCATATTGGATGAATCAGAAACATTGCAAGTTTGCAAACAGAGATATCAATCTGTAATCAGTTCCCATTTTGATCTGCAGCAGCTCCGAAACATTGCAAGTTTGCAACTGATATAGTGTATATAGGACAGAAACCCAACAATTTGATAGAAACCCAGCAATTAATGGTTTCCTACAAAGAAGCCTTCAAATGGAGATAACCTAACAATCAAAAAATATCATCAAAGCTAATAATCATCCGTAATTGAATAAAAAGTCAGAAACCCAATTAATAATTTCCTACGAAGAAGCCTCCAAACAGAGATAACCCAACCATCTAAAAATATCAGCAAAGCTAATACTCACCATTATAAAGTATCGCAGACAATAGAAAGTAACATACAATCAAAAAAAATCAACATGAGCTAATAATCATTAATCACCATTCACAAATATAAAGTATCAGTTTAAGTGTTGTCTACACTCTACATATTAGGAATAATGTTAAGAGTGCCAAATGAATTTAAGTGTGAACAAAAATTCAGTTTAAACTTTAAAGTATCAGAGAACTAATAATCACTCTCTCCTAATCTGCAGACAAACACTTAAAGATAACATAATAAACATTGTTTGACATAGTATCAGTTAGATACTAAACAATGACTACAAAATGCTAGCAGCAATATAAAGCTAGCGCATAGCTCTAGATGTGACAGAACATCAGACATGGTCTGACATAGTATCGATTACAAAAATTTAGTTACTTTGACTAGATGAGAAATTTTGATGAGAGCATCAGGAAAAAATTTATGAGACTGCATCAGGCAAAATATTATGTACGATTCCTAACCTGTGCATCAGGTAAAATCTCCCAAGTTGAAAAAGCTAGCGCATGGCATGAAAAGCATGGCATGAAAAGTTGAAAATGCTATCAGGCAAAAATTTATATTGCTACAAAATTCATGAGACACAATATTAGGCCATTGCCGCCAAGGAACTCTACCATTCCTAACCTGTGCTCAGGCAAAATATCATTATATATATATTTTCATTACAGTCATAGGCAAATCAACAAATCCTGGAACTTCTTAACTATAGGAACTAAGCTCTGTTGACACAAAGTCACAGTCAACCAAATATTGACTACATTGACTAAATAATATCTGTATAAATTCAATACGACACACGACGTCTGCATTCAGTTCAGGACAGACAACAGCTCAGTTTCCGACTCTCAGTGTATTTTCGAGTCTGTACTTTTACATTTTATTGAGTCTAGAAGTATGTACTCTGAGTTATGCTGAGCTCTTGGAACTTAGTCTATAAGCCTACCCAAAATCCCAAGCTCCACCAAAACAAAAATTGCCCACAAGTCCCACTTAGAACCACTCTGTGCTCTGGAGACAGAGTTTGGGCTGAACTCTGCCTCCACACAGAGTTCGGGCCGAACTCTGTCCCCTAGAAATCAGGAACCCTAATTTTAGGGTTAGCTGGTTGCTAGCTGTCCAACGGCCAAATTTTTGAATTTTCCTACCCGAATTCTGGCCGAATTCTGCCTCTAAAAACACTATAAATAGGGCATGAATTCTCTCTTTTTAAATCACTCAATCTTCTCTTCTCTTCTCTCCTACAAGCTCAATAAGCCATACCCTTCCTATCTACTAGCCACAAGCCTCCTAAGTCTCGAGTGCTCAGCATCTCTCAGTTAGGATTCTTGTACAAGAGTGAAGAAGTCGCTTGGACAATTCCAAGCAATCGCCACTGCGATTCTCTGTAAGAAGTTGACGTGCTCTTCTGAAGTAAAGGCACGGGTTGTAAGCTACTATTTCACAAATAGTGGATTTAATCCTGAGCTAGAGTTCTCAGGCCTGGACTAGTCCTCCACGAGGGAAACCAGGTTAAAATTGTTGTGTTTGCGTATGCTCTTCTGCTCTTCATTTATTTTCTGCACTTTACTCTGATTATTTATTGTTGGTGAAAGAGTTATTTTTAATTGGCTATTTTTTCTATATAAACTCTATTCACCCCCCCTCTAGAGTTGCCAAACTGTTCTTCAATTGGTATCAAAGCTCTGTTCTCTTTATAAGGACTAACATCCTAAGAGCTGATCCATGGCAACCACACAATCCTTGATCTCCAATCATGGTGAAGGTCAGTCCACTCATAGGCCTCCCCTATTTGATGGGACTAACTACACATATTGGAAAACAAGGATGTGTTTTTATCTGAAGTCTCTAGACTTTGACCTGTGGACTGTCGTAACTGACGGTTACAAAAAGCCCGCCAGAATAGTCGTCGATAGTGACCTCATTGAGAAACCATACGACAAATATTCTGTCGAGCAGAAGAAACAGGCAAGTCTAGATGCTAGGGCTATTAATGCTTTATTCTGTGCTATAGACAGGAACGAGTTTAACAGGGTCTCTACATGCACCACTGCTCATGAAGTATGGAGACTTCTAGAAGTGACGCATGAAGGAACCACTCAAGTCAAGGAATCGAAGATAAGCCGTCTCACTCAAGAATATGAAGCCTTCAAGATGAAGCCAAATGAGACGATCACTCAAATATTTACAAGATTCCTCGACATCATCAACCCGTTATCCTCGCTTGGTAAGCAGTATTCAAACCATGAGAAGATCCGCAAGCTACTCAGAGGGTTACCAAAGATTTGGAACCCTAAGGTTACAGCCATCATAGAAGGAAACGATCTCACAACAATGTCAATGGAGACCTTGATGGGTAAGCTTATGACTCACGAGCTTGACCTCAAGGACTTCGAAGAGCCTGCTCCGAAGACCAGAGAGATTGCACTCAAAGCTCATCAACGAAGAGCTAATCATGATGAGACCGAAGAAGATAACTCGGATGATGAAGACCAAGCTCTCATGGTTCGCAACTTCAGGAAATTCCTTCGCTTCAATCGAAGGAAGAAGGAATCTCAAGAAGACGATGAAGAGGAACCAACTTGTTACGGTTGCAAGAAAACTGGACATGTCCGAAAAGACTGCCCATTCCTGAAGAAGAGCAACCGCTATGAGAAGCCATACAAAAAGAACTCATCAAAGAAATATGCCAACACAGGCATCTGGCATGAAAGTGAAGCGAGTGACTCTGAGGAAGAAAAGGACTCTCCTCAAAATACAGCAAATGTGTGCCTGATGGCATCTTCCAACAAGGTATCTAACGAAACTCTGGATGACTTCTCTTTTGATGAACTTGGCGATGCTTTCACTGATTTACTCGATGATCATAAAAAGGTCATCGGTAAATATAAACATGCCAAGGACAAAATCAAAAGTCTAGAAGATGAGATACAAAAAATTTCTTTACTTCTTGATAATGTTAGAAACACATCACCCACTAATGACACTGATGAAGTATCCAAGCTTAAATTAAGCTTACATGATGCTGAAGCACGTATTGAGCAACAAACTCAAGAAATCACTACTCTCAACACGTTGCTTGCTGAAGAAAAGAGTAGACACAAGATTTCCATGACTAAGATTTATGGCTTAAATATTAAGATTGATGAACTGCAAGCTATGTCTAAAAGATTAGAAACCAAATTGGGTAAACAGGTTGTTCAACCTCAAACCCAATCACATGGGCACAATACTACTCATGCTAGTCAATCACGTCATTCTCATGCAGCACATAACCATGCATTTATATACACAAACTTTCACAAACCACGTGCACGTAAGAACAATTCTCACTCAGTACACACTCATTATGCACAAAGACACAATCAACATCACTCCACACATAAAAATCATCATGCCATGCCATATAGACAAAATCATCATGCAATGCCATATAGACAAGGTTCTCATATACCATATAGACAAAATCATCATGACATGCCATCTAGACAATATCAGCAAGTCACACATCATAGACAATACCATCATTCTATGCCTCATAGACACCATCACCATGCCACTTATTCCATGCATAATCATCTTCACCATGCTAACTCTTCACATCATGTCCATCCTCATCCTGTTGCTTATAGATATTATTCTCATGCTCCTAGTATAAATAAGAATGCTATCTGTACTTATTGTGGATTACATGGACACATCTCACCACAGTGCAGAGTTAGAAGACTTGTAGATAAAAGGATATATGCTTGGTTCCCAAAGACTAACTTTTCAGGATCCTCAAGAACTCGGGTACCAAAGGTCACATCTACTCTTAATGTAGGTGGACCTTCCCTCCTCAACTGAAAGTAACTGGATTCTCGATAGTGGATGCTCGCGACATATGACGGGAGACGCAAATCTTTTTGCATCACTATCGATGAAGAGAGAAGGATACGTATCCTTCGGTAACAATCTCAAAGGGCACATTATAGGTAATGGTATCATTGGTCATCCTCCTTCTCCTGTTATAAAGGATGTCTGCCTAGTGACCGAGTTAAAGCATAACCTGCTCAGCATTAGCCATCTTGCTGATCATGGATATGATATTAACTTTGGACAAAACCATTGCTATATCTACGATAGGTCAACAGGAGACATTGCTTTTGAAGGGAAAAGAGAGGACAACATCTATATTTTCTATCTCTCTATAAATACTAACCATGCAGGTAGATGTTTATATGCCCACAAAGACGAACGACTGCTTTGGCACCAGCGTCTTGGTCATGCCAACATGGATGCTATATCCAGGCTTTCTACCAAGAAGCTAGTAAGAGGATTGCCTGACATCACATTCAAAAAGGACACGGTATGTGCCGAATGTGAACTAAACAAGGCAACTAAATCCTCATTTCATTCCATCAACTCTGTAAGTACTACTAGACCCTTGCAATTACTTCATATGGATTTATTTGGTCCTAGTAGAATAGCTAGCCTTGGTGGCAAACTTTATGCATTTGTTGTTGTTGATGATTTTTCGAGATTTACTTGGGTTTTCTTTCTCGCTAATAAGAGCGATGCTATTTCTGTTTTCAAAGTTTTCATAAATAAAGTTCAAAACAAAAAAGGATACATGATTACTCGAATCCGAAGTGATCATGGAGGCGAATTCGTAAATTCAGATTTTGAAAGTTTTTGTAATACAAATGGTTTTGATCATGAATTTTCTTGTCCTAGAACTCCTCAACAAAATGGTGTTGTGGAGCGGAAGAATAGGACTCTTGGCGATATGGCTAGAGTCATGTTGAATAAATTTTCTCTTCCGAAATATTTTTGGGCAGAGGCTGTAAGTACAGCATGCCACATTTTGAATAGGGTGCTTATTCGTCCCATTACGAAGAAAACACCCTATGAGCTTTGGTTTGGGAGAACCCCCAATGTTTCGTATTTTAAAGTTTTTGGTTGTAGATGTTTTATCCTTAACACCAAAGACAACTTAGGCAAATTTGATGCCAAAGCTGACGATGGTATCTTTCTTGGTTATGCCGCCAAGAGTAAGGGATATAGAGTTTTCAACAAACGCTCACTTATTGTGGAGGAGTCAACTAATGTGACTTTTGATGAAGATAACAGTGCAGTAAGCGCTCTTGATGATGATGTTGAGCCATCAATTTCTACTCCAATGAATACTTCAACTGAAACTAATTCTCTGGAGGGTTTGCCTAAGAAATTATCTTTCAAACCTTCTCATCCAGAAAATTTAGTTATAGGAGAAGTTTCACGTGGAGTAACTACTAGATCATCACTAAGAGACTCCGTTGCTAGCACTGCCTTCATTTCACAAGCATAGCCTAAAAATATTTCTGAAGCTTTTAATGATGAATTTTGGATTTCTGCTATGCAAGAAGAACTCAACCAATTTGAGAGGAGCCAAGTATGGGAACTAGTTCCTAGACCGGCTAATCACTCAATAATTGGTACCAAATGGGTGTTTAGAAACAAAGTAAATGAAGATGGTTCAGTCACTCGTAACAAAGCCCGTCTAGTAGCTCAAGGATACAATCAAGAGGAAGGTATCGACTACGATGAGACATATGCTTCTGTTGCTAGACTAGAATCCATTCGGATGCTTTGTGCTTTTGCCAATCATCAGAACTTTAAATTATTTCAAATGGATGTTAAAAGTGCTTTCTTGAATAGCTTTATTAAGGAGGAAGTTTATGTCAAACAACCCCCTGGCTTTGAAAATCACAAATTTCCCGACCACGTGTTCAAGCTGAAGAAAGCGCTTTATGGCCTTAAACAAGCCCCCAGAGCTTGGTATGAAAGGCTAAGCAGTTTCTTGCTTGAGAAAGGTTTTTCAAAAGGGAAAATTGACACTACGCTGTTTATCAAATCTTTCAAAGACACCATTCTATTAATTCAGATTTATGTTGATGATATTATTTTTGGGTGTACTGATGAAACTCTTTGTCAAGAATTTGCCAAGTGTATGCAGACGGAATTTGAGATGAGCTTGATGGAAGAGCTCAACTATTTTCTTGGTTTGCAAGTAAAACAACTGGCTAATGGAACTTTCATCTGCCAATCAAAGTACACCAAGGACATGCTGAAGAAGTTCGATCTTGACAACATCAAACCAATCAGCACGCCAATGGCTACTTCAACCAAACTCGAACCAGATGAGAGTGGCAAACCTGTTGATCAACGTAAGTATCGAGGTATGATAGGCAGCTTACTTTATTTAACTGCTAGTCGTCCCGATATCATGTTCAGTGTTTTCCTATATGCTAGGTATCAAGCTAATCCTAAGGAATCACACATGACCGCGGTTAAGCGTATCTTTAGATACCTTAAGGGTACGGTTACAGTGGGCCTATGGTATCCCAAGTCAACATCATTTGATCTTATTGGTTACTCCGATGCTGACTTCGCTGGATGCAAGGTCGACCGTAAAAGTACGAGCGGCACGTGTCATTTATTAGGAAAAGCTTTAGTCTCCTGGTTTAGAAAGAAGCAGAACTTTGTTGTACTATCCACAACAGAAGCTGAATACATAGCAGCTGGGCGTTGTTGTGCACAAATTCTGTGGATGAAGCAAACCCTTGAAGACTATAAGTTATCTTTCATGCATATTCCTATATTCTGTGACAATACTAGTGCAATCAATTTGACTAAGAACCCTGTCTGCCACTCTCGCACTAAAACACATTGAAATCAGACACCACTTTTTGCGTGATCATCAGCAAAATGGCACGATTAACTTAGAATTTATTGACACTGATCATCAGCTGGCAGATTTTTTTACTAAGCCACTATCCGAAGAGCGCTTCAATTTTCTTTTACGAAGAATTTGGTATGGGTACAAGCCGAAAGGGTCCTTCTGACAACAAGGCGTAAAAGCCTAAGCGACACGGTGCACTAGTCCTCAGGACTACCGCTAGCTGGGATCCGGCCCCTGCAGCTAACCCATGGCAAATTTGGACTATTGAACCACAGTATATGTCCTTATTTATTATATGGCTCGTTTTCGATTTAATATTGCCTAATTGATATTTTCTAAAGTTCATTCTGTTTTCTGAGTACCTCTCTATCTATTTTTTTAAATTCAACACTCTTTGTTGTCCTCAACTATCTTTTGTTTAACTCTTAAACATTTTCTTCATGTTCTTTGCCTGTTTTCAGTTCTGGACCATTGATCCAGAACTCGGGCCGAACTCTGCCCCTATCAGAGTTCGGGCCGAGTTCGGTTCTTAGGTTCCAGGGTCGGGATCTGGCTCTGCCGTTGGATCAATTCTAATCCAATGGTCAATATTTCATCCGACCAAAGACAAAGCCCTACTTTATGTCGGGATTCCATCTCTCTCCTTCACTACTACCACCTTTCTCACCTATACAAACTCCTTCCTTGAAACCCTAACCCTAGTTTTTGATCTAGAGTGCTCCATTGCTTCTCAAAATCAAGAAAAAGGGGTTTCTCTTCATTCTCTTCCATTGTTTATTACTTGTTTGAGGTACCATTCCTATTTTCTATCTTCTAGTTAAAATCTTTTAATGGCTCCTTGCTTGTTCAATCGTGGGAAGAGAATTCGAGTTGAGAGTATTTCCTCTTCGGATTCTCCTCCATCAATTGAACAAATCATTGAACAACTTCAACCACCTCATCCTTTGTTCAATCCACCTCGTCCTCAAAATCCTTCCACCTATGACAACAGACTTTTTGTCTCACTAGATACATCAAACAACTGGTCTAGTGACTTTCGGAATCGTCAGGTATTCACAGGACATCCTATTAATTTTTCCATATTCTCTCAATATGATTCTTTATTCCATGACCTCTATCTTGATGAACTAGTTACTACAACTTCTGCTATCTATAGTCATGCCGTTCAAATGTTCTACTGCAACTTAACCTTTGATGACCTTCATATTTATTCACGAGTTGCAGGTATCAATATATCTTTTGATGACTTTGACTTAGCCGAATATCTTGATCTTCAAGAGCCCAATTCTTGGGAAAAGCTAGTTGACGCTCGCTCGTTCCGTTTTCCCGACGGAATTTCCCTTGAGAGCTTCAAGGACGATTTGTGTACTCCATACACACGTCCTCGCAAGCTCACGGCTAAATATCTCAACCCATATTTTTCTGACCTTTATTGGATTATTTCTAACACCATTCTACCCAAAACAGGTTCCCATGATGACATCACTTATCTTGAAATATCTGCTCTTTATCATCTTTATTTTGGAATTCCTTTCAATCTTCTACGTACCATGATGGACTGGATGATTCGATGTAGGAGGAAACCACGAGCTTTGGTTTATCCTCTGTATCTTCCTTTGATCTTTCGTGCTTTTCATATACCACTTGATGCTTGTCCGTTCATGCCTGCACCTGCCTTTCTATCCAAGGCACGACGCCTTCAGCCTGTCGCTGCTTCTGAGTCATCTGAGCATTCTGCTGATGAGGAGCCTGACGCCCCTCCACTCGGTCAGGATGCACCTCCTCCTCCTGCCAACCTGGATTCTCTTCAGACTATGCTTTGCGATCGTTTTGCCGTTGAGGATGATCGCTGGACGCAGCAGGATTACCGTACCACCTTGCAGATCAGTGCCCTTGGGAACTCTCTGCATGATATGCGGTATTCGCTTGCTCGTCATCCTGATCTGCATGTGCCTATTGAGCGGGATCCAGATCGCGCGGGTCATCGTATAGACGATCCGTGGGTCATGAGGTATATGGATCCGGATGATGCTTTTGTGGACCTTCAGATGTTCCAGGACCTTTTCGTTTGCTCATTCCCTGGTCCTTCAGATGTTCCAGGACCTTCTCGTGCTCCATGATGGAGATTGGCTTGATATGCTGCTGCCACTGCTGATGGTCTTAGTTGCCTTTTGATTTTAGTTATTTCAGTTTGTTATGGATTTATGTACTGGATTTCTGTCTTCACACCCTGATGATGTGCTTGACATTCTGGTTGGTGGATAACATTTTATGCTATTTTTCGTAGTTTTACTTTATGTCAGTGACTTGTTTTATTAGTATTATACTGTTTCTTCTCTGCTTGGTGTGGTTGGATTACTTTTCATTGTCTATACTGCTATTTCCATACTTTTCCTTATGCAGTCTATATGATCCTTTATCTTGCTAACTGCCAAAAGGGGGAGAAATATGTATATTTAAAATGTATATCTGTCTGTGCTTGTGTTTGCTTTTGGGAAAATATTTTTATCAGGCCACAGGTTCTATGCATTATTTACGGGGGAGAGCTATTGATTCTAGCTTGGCACCGTTCACTGATTACGGGGGAGCTATCTTATTCTAGCTCGGCATTGTTTATGGGGGAGCTGTGTTTTAACCAACTGTGTCCAGGTATGAATATTAAAATATACATTTATTATTTTGTCAATTATCAATATGGGGGAGATTGTTGACACAAAGTCACAGTCAACCAAATATTGACTACATTGACTAAATAATATCTGTATAAATTCAATACGACACACGACGTCTGCATTCAGTTCAGGACAGACAACAGCTCAGTTTCCGACTCTCAGTGTATTTTCGAGTCTGTACTTTTACATTTTATTGAGTCTAGAAGTATGTACTCTGAGTTATGCTTAGCTCTTGGAACTTAGTCTATAAGCCTACCCAAAATCCCAAGCTCCACCAAAACAAAAATTGCCCACAAGTCCCACTTAGAACCACTCTGTGCTCTGGAGACAGAGTTCGGGCCGAACTCTGCCTCCACACAGAGTTCGGGCCGAACTCTGCCTCCACACAGAGTTCGGGCCGAACTCTGTCCCCTAGAAATCAGGAACCCTAATTTTAGGGTTAGCTGGTTGCTAGCTGTCCAACGGCCAAATTTTTGAATTTTCCTACCCGAATTCTGGTCGAATTTTGCCTCTAAAAACACTATAAATAGGGCATGAATTCTCTCTTTTTAAATCATTCAATCTTCTCTTCTCTTCTCTCCTACAAGCTCAATAAGCCATACCCTTCCTATCTACTAGCCACAAGCCTCCTAAGTCTCGAGTGCTCAGCATCTCTCAGTTAGGATTCTTGTGCAAGAGTGAAGAAGTCGCTTGGACAATTCCAAGCAATCGCCACTGCGATTCTCTGTAAGAAGTTGACGTGCTCTTCTGAAGTAAAGGCACGGGTTGTAAGCTACTATTTCACAAATAGTGGATTTAATCCTGAGCTAGAGTTCTCAGGCCTGGACTAGTCCTCCACGAGGGAAACCAGGTTAAAATCGCTGTGTTTGCGTATGCTCTTCTGCTCTTCATTTATTTTCCGCACTTTACTCTGATTATTTATTGTTGGTGAAAGAGTTATTTTTAATTGGCTATTTTTTCTATATAAACTCTATTCACCCCCCCCTCTAGAGTTGCCAAACTGTTCTTGAAGCTCGTGCTCCAATATTTCCAACAAATTGATATCCTTATACCTTTGCATTGTTCTGCTAGACAAACAGTCTCGTACACTAATTTTGGCAAGAGTGTATAGCCGAGTAAGATGGCAGGAATAATTTTCTCGCCACTTGGTGGGAACTGAGTTTTCAAGGGTTAACCAAATTTTGATTTGAAGGGCCATATGCAAGCTCTACCAGTTGGTCAGCACTAGATATTGGTACAAGTAACCATTGGTATGTGGCATGAAATCACCCAATTACAAAAATTAATAAGGAAATCTTGTCCCTAGATAGGATACTCAGAAACCAGTGCCATCTCGTATCGTATCCATGTCATATAAGTATCAGCCCTCCACTGACACTCCAAAATACAGCTATCAACTGTGTATATCACCTTATCGGTATTATGGCAAATCAAACCAAAGATTGATATGATATAGACGAAGATGTATGATATACTATCTGCTAAAGGGAGTTGTGTTCTCTTATCTCCATGACACATTGCTAAAGTTGAAGAAGGAACAGTATTCCCATATGATGAAATAAAGTCCTTGCATCTTTACTCACTTTTGTTGCTTTCAATTCCAGTACAAGTTCAAAAAGATGCATAAAAGTTATGTTTATTCTGAATAACTATCTGTCTCTAAACATGTTTCCATGAAGGACTATAGCAAAAGAACTTACTTGGAAGATTTGGCTTCAAGTCAACAGTCAATTGCACAGCAACTAAATTGTTGTCTTTATCTCGTGTGCCCAATATTGCCCGAGAGTCGCCAACATTTCCAATTACAATATCTTGTCCCTGCAGAAGTGAAAGTTTGAACAAACTATAACAGCCTAAAAATTGGTAACAGTTAGCCAGTGCTCAAAAGCCTGCAAATTTACTTGGAGCTCGGCAAAGTTGCCATGGTTTAGATTTTGAAAGGGGTACAACTAAGTATTGAATCTTAGCAAAGTGCTTGGTCTTTGATTACTGAATCACCATAAAAAATATAAATGTCATATGGAAAGATTCCACCAAGTTTAACTTGGAACAGAAAGCTTCTGACCCAAAGGTCATTCATAGAAGGGAGTGAAAGAACATATCCTATTTATAAGTCCTGCTGATGTAAAGGTTAGCAACAAGTTGAGCCGTAATAGTGTTGCCAGACGAAGCCAGGCAATAGGATGGCCATGATGTCTCAGAAATAGTGATTGCAAAGATATGCAATACTTATGATTGTAAAGATAAGATAGTGATTGCAAACAAACTCATAAATAGTGATTCCAAACAAAAGTAAGCCGAAAAGAAAGATGAAGCAAGTTCCACATGTGACACTCTTCCAAATAATTGACCATAGCACAACAAAATAGTTAGACTAATCGATCATATAACAACAAAATCATTTAGTAAAAGATTAAGCAAGTTCCACATGTGATACTCTTCCAAATGACATATATGTTCTCTTTCACAGAACATGCAAATCATAGGCTTTTGCATGACATTAGTGAAGATGAATATGAAGTGCCAATCAAATCCCAGTTGCATTGTCGACACCATAAGTGGATATGAGATTAATCTTCAATCTGTTTGGTAAAACATTTAAATTAATTAATAAGGTATGAGAGAAAATAGAATATATGTATACAAATTTGCAAATAATTATGATTTGTATAGAAAAACTAATTATGTACCTCATCAGAAGTCACCTTCTCGCAATCAAGTCTTACATAACCTTCACCATCAAGATTCAGATCCAGTTGTAGTGCATCTAATGGTGCACATGGCATGTACGCATTCTCTTCAAAACTTTCTAACTCGTAAAAACCTCGTGGTGGTGCTCTTAGAACAACATACCAATGTGATGCATCACTATCTCTTGAATAAAACACTTGCTTTGCTTGTGAAGCTAAGATAAACGGATCTCTTTCAAATTGACTTTGTCCTTGGTGAAGATTAACCAATGTAAATCCCTCTTCAACTTTGACACCATTTTCTATGTTTGCCCAATCACATTGAAATAAAGGAACCTGAATATTGTAGTAGTCAAGCAAAATTATGTCTCTAATAACCCCATAATAAGTTACTCTGCCAATGACTTGAGATGTGTCTCTTGCACTAGATCGACAAATTGTTTCTGCTTCAATTGAAACACCACTATTTTGTGTGCTTTTTTCGGCATCTTTTGTATGAAATCGATGACCATTGATGACATAACCTGAGAATGACATTACATTCTTTTTAGGTCCACATGCTAGCCATCTTAATGTGCTCGACATAGTGCCAACTTGGCCTGTTTTGACTTTATTTGATAGCCGTCCTATGAAAGCCTCTGTATGTCTCTTTTGTAGCAGACTTTCATTCTTCAAAAGACGCCTATCCAAATGCTTAAGTTCCTCTAAATGCATCCTAATATCAAAGTATACATGATTAACTTAAAAATGAAAATTTTAAGTACATTAAGTTATAATTTGGTAGCATACTTACTTAATGTACGGTTCGACTTCAGAACTATTGAACAAAACAGTACGATGAGCTATCTCTAACATGTCAGAAGACATACTCCTTGATTTTCCCTTAGAAATTGGCCTCCCTTCTCCGGTAGTTTCATTCTCAAAATCATCATTGCGTCCATATTGAGCTCCAATTTCAGCAGCTTACTTTATATACCCACTACAAAAACTTGAACACTCTTCTGCAAGATATCTTTCTGCTATACATCCTTCAGGCCGTGAACGGTTTCTAACATATCCTTTTAGTACCTTCATAGATCTAATTAAGAGCTAAACTTAGAAGAGTATAGAATAATTTATAAGTTCATTATTAATTTAAAATATAGATTATTACCTCTCAATAGGGTACATCCAACGAAATGTTACCCCCCCGCCAATTCGAGCTTCTCGTGCAAGATGAATTGTGAGATGGACCATAACATCAAAAAATGATGGAGGGAAAAATCTTTCTAATAAGCACAAAGTTTCAGCAACTTCAGTTTCGAGTTGTTCCAATCTGTTTTTATCGATCACTCTTTGACATAATTCATTAAAAAATGAACAAAGTCGAAATATTGCAGTTCTCGTACCCTTTGGTAGAAGTCCTCTTAATGCTACTGACAAGACTTGTTGGAGTAGAATGTGACAATCATGAGACTTGAGATTTAAAATCTTAGAATCTTGCAATGACACATGATTTGAAATGTTGGAGCCATAACCATCAGGCAATCGTAAATTTGCAAGTCTTGAGCAAAATAATTGCTACTCCGACTTTGATAAATTAAAAGAGCCTGCTGCCCATCGAAATTTATTCCCTATTTTTTCAGCATGTAGTTCTTTTCTTATGCCCATTTCTGCCATATCTTTATGAGAATTTAGTCCATCCTTTGTTTTGCCCTTTATACCCAAGATTGTGCCAATAATGCTCTCACAAATGTTCTTCTCAATGTGCATCACGTCCAAATTGTGTCGCAATAACAAATCCTGAAACGTCATATAAAAAAATTCATAAATTGACAATAATTTAATTTTTCAGAGAAAGAGAGATATATAAAGAGAGGGGTAATGCTAGTACCTTCCAATAAGGTAACTCAAAGAAAATTGATTTCTTCTTCCAAGGCCATATTGAATCAATGCTTGGCTGTTGTTGCTTCTTCTTCCTTTTCTTCTTTTCTTTTTTTGGTTTTCCCCAATTATTGACATGGTTTTTTACCACATCGAAAACTTCTGAACCTGTTAGTGCTCTAGGCTTCCTTCTATGTTCTTCATTTCCATCAAACCAAGACTTTTTTAATCGAAATGGATGATTGTGCGCAAGAAATCGTCTATGGTTCATATATACATGCTTCTGACAATTAGCCAACCATCTTGAAGATGTCTCAATTCCACATATTGGACAAGCTGCTCTACCCTTTGTGGAATATCCAGATAAATTTCCATAGGCCGGAAAGTCATTTATTGTCCACATTAGAATAGCCTTCAAATTAAATATGGATTGACTGAATGAATCAAAAACATTCACACCATTACTCCATAACTCTTTCAAATCTTCTATAAGTGGCTCCAAATATACATCTATGTCATTTCCTGGTTGCTTAGGTCCGGGGATTAATAACGTCAACATCAAATTTTCCTTTGACATGCATAAGGAAGGGGGCAGATTATAAGCAACCAAAATCACAGGCCAACAGCTATATTGAGTACTACGATCACCGAAAGGATTAAATCCATCCGATGCAAGGCCAAGTCTAAGACTACGAGGATCTGATGCAAAATCAGGCCACTTACTGTCGATCATATTCCATGCCATTGAATCAACAGGGTGACGCATCTTTCCATCCTGACTTTTGTGAGTGTTATGCCATCTCAGTTGTTTCGCCTTTTCAAGTGATTTAAACATTCTCCTAAATCTTGGTATTATAGGAAAGTACCTCAACACCTTTGCAGGAACTCTATTTTGAATCTTTTTGGTGCGTACATCAACTTTCCACCGTGAAGCCCCACATTTTGGACATGTCTCCATAAGTTCATTTTCCTTTCTAAATAAACAACAATCATTAACACAAGCATGTATCTTCTCATAGCCTAGATCAAAATCTTTAAGTAGCTTCTTCACTGAATATAAAGAATCAGGAAGTTTGTTGTCTGGTGGTAGAAGTTTGCCAAGCATCTCAAGAAGTTCATTAAAACCATTGTCTGTAAGACTATGTCTAGCTTTATACTTGTATAGGGCAACAACTGCAGCCATCTTTGTGTAAGTAGATCCATCATATAAAGGAAGTTCAGCATCCTCCACAAGATTTGCAAAATTTGCATCTCTTCTTTCATATTCAGGTTCCATATTATTATCATTGTCATCAAAATAATTCTCTTCAAAATTTGCATCTCTAAACATTTTATATGCTTCGGGTATTTCTAAAGCTTCATCTCTAGTTGTAGAAGAACTTTCTCCATGAAAGACCCATTTATCATATAAAGGATCCATCCCAAATATGACTAAGTGTTCATAAACCGTATCAAAATGATGAAATCGATGACTTAAACATCGACAACAAGGACATTGAATTTTTTCTGGATTTCCCTTACTAGCTTGAATTGTGTCAGCAAACATGCGTGCTCCATTTTGATATGCTTGTGAATCTCTGCAAATAAAGACAAACCCCAAGCCCATAGATAATCTTATATTAATAAAAAGCAACAAGTATTCTTACATATTAATGTTTTTGGTTTTAAGAAATAAATAGTAACCTTTTAAGGTGTACCCAATCTTTGTCCATTGTTAATGAACCCACTTGTACGAATTATAACCTGTTAAAGACATCCATGAAGTTGAAGTACATAAAAAAATTATCATTACTATGATGACGAGCAAAAGAAGAACCAAATAAATGCCTTAATAGAATTAATTCCAATGAACATCTTAATTAATCAAATCGCCATTAAATCATATCAGTCTAATAGGACAGTAGAGTATAAAGTTAAAAAAGTTAAGAGTATCAAGTTGAAAAACAGTGATAGTTGAAGGTATCAAGTTGCAATTTAACCAAAGAATAATATGCACGATTTGTTCTTTTCTACCGAGTCATTGGCGTAAACACGATAGCTGACCCGTAATTAGTAAATCAAGAACTGTACAATCTTTTCTGGAGCACAAATATTTCAAACCACAAACTTAATAAAGAGAAAAAGTGCCGAATCTGATTTCAAAAAAATAAAAATAAAAACCAAGTTTCGAATCAGTGCAATCGCCACTCAGCCCATCTGATATCCATAAATCAGTAGGTCTGGAGGTGTGGTAATTCGATGCAAGAGGAGAGGAATGAATCACATAATAATTTAAATTAAAAAACATACAACAGCTACTTTTTATAGCATAAAATCCCTTCTCCAAAAATCAGGTAAATAATGAATAGAAAACAAAAGTGTTCCAGCTTTTAATTAAATGGGGACTCAAATGAAATTGCAGAAACTAATCAATTTAAGCAGAACTAAAATTCTAACAAGTACACTCCAAATTCTAGCAAGATATCACCACCCAAGATTTTAAATCCTAGTCTTGATAGCTATATGTATCCTAGGCGCCCCCTCTTGGTCTCGGTAGCTATATACCCTTCAAATCTGTCACTCTCTGTAGGGACTCTTCCTTGAAACATGATGCTACAAACATCTGCGTCAGAATCAAGCAACGCAGCACACTGTTATATTTCTTACTTCATAAAGTATATCTGGAATCTTGCTGCACACTGTTCTCTCTACAATTATTACTAGTTTTCTTTTGCAGTTTCAATGTTTTCTTAAATAATCTTTGTAGGGTGGTTAGGGTGATTTATAACTGATAATTATCTATAATTCAATTCTAAAGGGGGTGTCCATAGATGTACTTCTTCTAGATAAAAACGTAATGCAACTATATAGATGTTGCAATCCACATTGATGATGAAGCTTACTATAACACTATTTCTTTTTATTTTTTCCAAAAAGCTCTACATTACATGAGGAATTTGAAGAAAAAGATGTAGAAACCTGGACATACCAAATTACAATATTGATTATACAATAAAACTACATTATCAACTATATAACAATTAGAATTCTCTGAAAGGATTAAGCAATGGTTACGCTAAGATAAAGAACATCATCATTGGAACTTTTCTCCAATAAAAATGGGATCAATTATGGAACACAACTATTGAGTAGGTCTTGTCGACTAAACTCTACATCTGAGTGCCACATGACATCAACCCTCTTAACTGATAGTAAACTCTCACCAAACAAGATGTCTTGACAAGAATTGGCTTGCTGTAATCTATAAGACTAGTTGGCGGATATGAAATGCTAACTTATTGGTTATGAAATATAAACTCATACAACCAACGAGTAGCCTCCACCATAACGATATTGTCAAGTTTCTCTAAAGGCTTTCAAACAAACAAAAAACTCTTCTTTAGGAAAGGCCTTTGTGAAAAAATACAACAGGAATATCCTAGAGATTATAGTGTGAATAAGAAACTCTTATACCAAAAGGCATAAGAAATATTTAAAAAAACTTATAAATTCAGAAAGTCGTTCTAAAAAAAGACCATTACAAAAAAAAGAAGATGATTATTGTGAAATTTCGACACCAATACAACAAAATAAGTTTCACCAAAACGGGTGATTCACACTTTACTACTGCCAATTTGATAGACCATTCCTGCTATATATGGTATTGTTTCTTACCAAACAATAACTAAGACAAAAAAATTGATGTCCCACTTTTCATCCTCCAGATTGATCACAAAATACGTTATTGAAAAATGACTTGGATATGTTCCTTACCAAACAGTAACCAAACAATTTTATTATTCATATTTTCTGGCCTTATGTGTTCTTTTAACACAAATTTTGGGTTTTCTTTCTTACCAAACAGCAACTAAGTCTTTATTGAAAAATAACAACTTTATACCTCAAAATAATATCAACTTTATACAGAGATTGAAACTAAAACTAATCAACGAAAATCAATTAATCCAAAAACATATACCTCAAAATAAAATAAATTTTCTTATGGAAAAATGGGGGAAAATAAATTCTTACCCAGACGTCGAGTAGCAGACGTAGTTCCTGAAATTGATACATAAAAAACCCTAAAATCAGATCATTCTCATTAAAAGGGGGAAATTGGTACATACAAAACCCTAAACCCGAAATATAAAGGGGAGAATTGTAGAAAATAAATATGTGGCAAGGAGAAAGAGAAATCAGAGAGAGAGAGAGTACCTGTGAGAGACGTGAGAACGAAACCTGTGAGAGATGTGGGAACGAGAGAGAGAGAGAGCAGCGGGAGAAAGTGGGAACGAGAGAGAGAGAGCAGCGGAAGAAAGAGAGAAAGAGAGAGCAGTGGGAGAAAGAGAGAGAGAGAGAGAGAGCGCAGCGGGAGAAATAGAGAGGGAGAGAGAGCAGCGGAAGAAATAGAGAGAGCAGCGGGAGAACTCCTCTTTTGGGGATGGATTTTAGGAATACATCCGCGGGAAACAAAAAATAGAGGCGCGTTAACCCCAATTTTTTTTGGGTTGAGAAATTTTACGACATTTACTGTACGTCATATTATTGGTATAGTCATTTAAGGCATTCTAATGAACGCCATAAATAGATCTATTAGTCATATTCTTAATATTTTACGGCATTCACTAAAATGCATGTCGTAAAATAATTATTTACGGCATACTATCTTGGGCATGCCTTAATTTTAATGCCGTAAAAAGTCACTTTTCTTGTAGTGAACTTCCTTTTGTACTCTTCCATTGCTGTCAATGTATTTAAAACATTGATGAAGAGTAAAAGGCACCACATTATTTTCATGAAGAAAGGGCCTCCCCAGAAGAAGATTATAAGATCCCACGATCTCGATCACATAGAAAGTGACTTTGGATCTGAAATCGCCTATCTGAAGTTTCAGATGAATCTTTCCCAAAGGCTCGCTTCGGCTTTGATTGAATCCCAGGATAGTAGTAACCGTCTTGGAAAGCTTGTGAAGAGGGATTTTTAGTTCATCCAACAGACTCTTTGGCATTATACTTATAGCAGACCCTGGATCAATGAGGATACGATCTATCTTCATCGTATCGATATAATCGGTGTAGTAGAGAGGCCGATCATGTCGATTATCCTCCAGTAGCATGTCGTCTTGTGTAAAGGTGATATTTGGGATAATCTCCAATACACTGTTGCAATGTAAGCAAGTGGTAGGTTCTTCATCTGGCTTCTTTAATTGTGCAAGACAAGAGTCAGCCTGAAGAAGTGCCTCACTTAACGTCTCCCGAGTCTCTTTAGAAAGACGTAGAAGTTCAAAGAAGGACATTCTAGCTGGAGTATTAGCAAGTTGAGCTAGAATGTCGAAGTTATAAGGTTTCTGAAGCCCAAGAAGAGGGGACTTCTTGATTGGTTTATCAAATCAAGCCTGTTGTTTGCCTTTCTCAAGAGCTGTAGGCTTGGAAGGAGTAGGTACAACCGGAGCAGTTGAAGGAACAGGTGCAGTGGATGATTCTTCTTTAAGAGGAACATTAGGAGCATCTTTATCAGCAGGAGGGATATCAGGAGTATCCTCAGGACTCTTGGAATAATCCTTTAGATAAGGTTTCCCTGTTCTAGTAGCACCAGCAAGTGCTTCTGATTTATCTTTTGATTCTGCGTCGGGAGTAGATCCGAAAGAAGTCATATGACATGACTTAGTTTTTCCAGCCTTCTTAGATTTTTGGGAAGTAGTCTTTTGATGAGGAGGAGATTCAAAATCTGCCATTAGATCAGGATGAATCCATATGATTTCTCCTGTTTCCATAGTAATTGGTACTAATCCTTCAGACTGTGGAGGAGGAATATTCACTATTTCAAGAGTTGCCTTGGGAATAGGAACGATCCCGCTTTCAAGGAGTTGAGGAGGGAAATCTCCGAATTGCATAAAGACGACGTTGGAGGTGACGGTCTTCTCTTTCGGAGTAAGAGTGATAGCTCCAGATTTAATCATTTCCTGGATCTTTTCTTTCAGTACATAACATGTACGAACTGTGTGACCCAATATTCTGTGGTATGGACAGTATTTAGGATGATCCGTCTTACCAGCTTCATCAGGTTTCTTGATTTCAGGTAATTGTATTTTATTACCTTTCAGCAGACATTCAAAGATACCAATGACATCATCGTCATCAAAAGAGTATTCTTCTTTGGGGCGAGGTGCTCTTGGTTGTTGAGTCGTAGAGGCAGAAGGAGTTTGAACAGTCGATGCATCTTTACTCTGAAGATTAAATTCAAGGGTTTCTTTTCCCTTGCGAGTATTGGATTTAGCATTATTGTTAGTACTTTGACCTGTTTCTTTGGGAGTCATCTGCACTCCTAAACCTTTGAAAGTTTCAGCACTAATTTCTGCGGCTTTAGCACTAACTATGAAGGAAGGCCAATCTTGAAATTGATAAGATCCTGTCCACATGCTGATGATTGGCAACAAATTTGATTTGCATGTGTCGATGGTGACAGCATCAGGAGTTCCAAGAGGCATCTTCAGAGCTTCTCTTCGAAACCGTTCAATAAAATCCTCTGTAGTTTCATTATTTTTCTGCTTGATTCTTATAAGAGCAGACATAGTCATGTCATTGAGCCCTTCATAGAACCGTTCAAGAAACATTTGTTTGAAACCGACAAATAAGGTAATACACCCATCCGGGAGACTTCTATACCATTCATAAGCCGTTCCTTTGAGACATCCGACAAACACCCGAGTAAGGAGGGCGTCACTTGGTTGCAGCTGGTCAGTCATTACTTCAAAGTGATTAATAAATTGACTCGGAGAAGTGGTTCCATCATAAAATGAGATAGTAGGAGGCTTGTATTTAGGAGGATACGATACTTGCTTCCATTCTATTGGATAAGGTTGCTTGATGTCTAACCTTTGTAAACCATCCTTCTATCTGAATGCCTCAAATTGAGTTCGGAGATTCCTCAATTCTTCAGTAACAACTCCGGAGGATTGTGGAGTTGTAGCTTGTAGAGAATAGTTAGGAGGAGGAACAGCATTATAAGCACTACCCCCAGCTCCAGAGTGACTAGGAACCGGTTGAGCTTGTCCAGGAGTATTGGATTGTACTGCTGAAGGAACATGTACTGGACTTACACCAGTGTCAATTGGTATGGCATCTGGTACAGTCTGTCGATTTTGCAGCTGGGTTGCCATGAGTTCATACATCGACTTCATAGTATCAGCCATAGATTTCATTTGCTGTTCCAAAGAAGCAATCCTTTGGTCTTGAGGAGTCATCGAAGAAGAAGGTTCATTGTTCAATTCAGTATTCCCATCCACCATATATGTTATGACTGTACGAGGGATTGTTGATGAATTAGTGGATGTTGTATGTTCTGAATCACTGCTTTGTGTATCAAAGTCATTTGTAGGAGAATTACCCCCAGTAGGAAGAGGTGGGAAGTTAGATTCTCCAAGAAATTCAGAATAATCTTCAGAAATCGAAGTTCTTTGATTAGAAGCCATGACTCTTGATCTGGTGTCTCTATATACTCCATCTGGACTATCAGTTCTACCCCCAGTATCCCGAGAGGTCATGTTGACAGAAGCAAACAGAGGTTCATCTTCATCAGGCATGGGTTCACACTGAATCCGATTGAAGACAGATTGTTGTTTAGTTTGACATCTGCATTGCATTATGACTCTCGGTTGGAAGTCACATTCATGATCAGCATGGTCATGATCCATTGATTGACATCTGCATTGAATTATGACTCTTGGCTGGAAGTCACATTCAGCATGGTCATGATCCATTGACACAGAATTATTCCTTCTCTTCTGTTGAAGGTGTTCTCATAAATCTGTCTGTGAAGATTGAGGTACATCAGAGAACATTCTTTGTGTATTTTTAGGAATATATTTCTGGTTCTTGGGTCTTGATGGCTCTTGATTATATAGAGAGTGATTAATCTGAGCCACATAATTTCTAGCATACTCTGTATCTGGATTTCTTGCTTTTGTTCCCGATTGGTATGGTTTTTTGACACCAGAAGTGCTTCCTAAACGGGTTTGATTAAGTTTTGCTCTTAGATCAGTTGGAGGTAACACATTGGTTTTTGAAACTTGGAGTTTTCCTTCCATTGATCTGGATATTTGTAGAAAAGGAAGAGTTGAACCATCCCCTTGATTAGGAGTTGGTAATAGACCCTCTTTTATAGACAAATTCTGTGCCCAATTCGAAGAAGTCGTAGAAGAAGATATTAAGAAATGTTTCTTCTTAGACTTATTCAAGTTTTGAGACATAGAATGTCCAGAAGGAAGAGTAGTCAAAAGACCATCTCCTTTTCTTTGACTAACAAAACTGTCAGTCAAAGCTGTTCCTGAAGTAAACACTACAGGAGCAGAAGAAACAACTAAAGAGTTATTCTTTTCAAAGGGACTTTGTGAGCCATTTGTGGAGGAGTTCTAGCAAGAACACCCCCAGTTCTAGTAGAACTTGGCAAAGAAGAAGAGATAGCTAAAGAGCTATTCTTCTTAGAGTATGCTGGTGACAATTTGGCTAAGGAGCCAGTATTGTCAGCGTATAAAGTCTTGGCTAAAGAGCCAGAGTTTGGTACGTACACTGAGTCAAAGAGAATTGACTTGTTGGATGACGTATGCGGAATACACGCCAAAACAGGCTTGATTAAAGAACCAGTGCTGTTAGTGTGACTTTTGAATTTAGAAATACATGCTGGAACAGATTTGGCTAAGGAGCCAGTGCTGTCAGCGTGACTATTGGGATTGAGATTGTATGCTGGAACAGGCTTGGCTAAGGAGCCAGTGCTGTCAGCGTGACTTTTAACTTTAAGATTGCACGCTGGAATAGGCTTGGCTAAGGAGCCAGTGCTGCCAGCGTGACTTTTGACTGCTGTCGTCTTCGAGCACACAAGAGCGTACGTGCTTGCAGTAGAGTCCTTGCCAGTGTTAGGAGTAGACACTGTGGCAGAAACTTCACCATTGGTTGCCAACAGATTCTTAGGGACGTAGATAGATCGTCTCTTCGACTTGGCAGTGGTGATGGAGGCTGAAGTGGGCTTGCCACCCTTAGCCCGCTGTATTTCTTCGTAGGCGAGTTGATCGAATTGGATCGATATCACCTTCTTCGTCGAGCCGACTGACGAAGTATCGCATTGAGTTGTTCCCATCTCAGAAGAGGAGATGGTTTTCCCCAGCAGAGTCGCCAATTTGTTTTCTATAAATAAATTCACTTTATTTATTGTGTTTCTGGGAAAATACAACTGTAGGAATCCGATCTGGAAGACGATCGCTTTATCCCTTAGACGATGCGAAGAAGAAAAGCTGTCAAAAATTCGACAGCAATTTAGATATCTATGTATCTGTACAATGAATGAGAAAAGAACTCTATTTATAGAGTCAAAAATAACTGAAAAGATAACTGTCTTCACAACCTGTACATAGTTGAAAATCACGCAGGTTTTAACATATGCAAGATTATGAGCAGTTACTGGACGTGGCCTGTAACTGTTGGACACATGGCAATCGTGCATGAGTCGTGTGCAAGTTACAGGACACGCAGGTGAGAGATCGGTGGCATGGCTGCCACAGACTCCAATTTGATGAAATCCACGCAGGCTTGTTGAGGACGAAATCCACGCAGCCTTGTTGAGGACGAAATCCACGCAGACTTTGGATAAAAGGCTTCAGAATTCACGCAAGCTTGAGACAGAAAGGTCAAAATACACGCAGACTTGAGGCAGAGGGCTCAAAATATACGCAAGCTTGAGGCAAAAGGCTCAAAATACACGCAAGCTTGAGGAAGGAACATAGAAGTTCAAAATACACGCAGACTTGAGTCAGAACAGCCAGCTGTCTTGATTCGACGTGCCTCGACTGACACAAAATCTCTGACATTGATTGCCTTGTCAGTCGCATTAAATGACAATAAGCTCTTTTGGTACGCCAACTTGATGAAGGCTGAGTCTTGTTGAAGAAGATTTCGAAAGTCACGCAACAGTCGGCTGTGATCTCTCGAGTTCCGTGCATACGTGGCATACGGGGAAACATTCTTTGACTGTCGTGCTATCAGTCATAATGACACTCTGACAAATGATGAGCTGTCTCTGCGTATATTTGAGGAAATAGTCTGGTAGAACCCAGCGTAACTTTTAAACATTTTTTTGATCAACTCAGCGTGACTTTTAGACTTTGTCCTGATCAACTCAACGTGACTTTCATTTTTGAGGCCTACAACCATCTCTTAATCTATAGCTTGCGAAGCGAGGCAAGTATACATTGCCATGTTTTTCAATTTCATATGGCATGTTTAAATTTATTTTATTTATTTTTTGTTAGATGCTATTTATTGTTTTCATTATTTTTCTCATGATTTTAGTCTTAGAATTTATTTTTGTTAACAATATTATTACTTACTTGTATGCATACTTGTCATAAATCATGGACTTGATTTAGATAGTGATTGACTGATTATACCAATGTTCGTATTAGAAGCGTGAGAATGATTAGTAATACTTTTTTCATCTATTTTTGTCATTTGTGAACCTATGGCTACTAAGATTAGGTTATCAGCCTTTAAAGACCTGTGGCCTTTAAGGTTGGGTTATATGTTCTGTAACCTGTACTAAGGTCGGGTTATTTGATCACCATGTGGCCTCCAAGGTCGAGTGAGTTTTTTTTTAGCCATGGTCTACCTGTGAGCCACGTTATTTGTATTTTGTCATTTTCTACAGTTCATGTATAGTTAGTTGTTCTCATTTGTCTATAATTGTTACATAGTTTATGCCCTAGTCTATAGTTCATGTTTTATCACATGTTTATTCAGATGTTATATTTTGAGATACTTGGCATGTATGTTATGCATCGTGTTATGTCCCTTCTGAGGACCTGGATTCCTTCCAAGTTAGCTGCATAGTTCAGTTGAGTACTTCTCATGGATTGATGATGGTTGTTTCTTTCAAATTTAGGTATCTCCAATGATTATGTATTTATATCCAATACGTGCATTCTGCTTATTAGCCTAGTTTCATAGACTCATGTTTTCTTTGGAGTCTATTTGGATATATATGTTAGTGGGCTGCAAACCATAAACCATATTGTTCCTTCTTGATGTTTATTATTTATGTGGATTGAGATGTAGTTTCGACTTGCCATGTGAGACATATTACCATAGTCTAGACAGTATATACATATTCAAGTTGGATTAAAGTCTACTTGATATATGGTTGACATAGTTACGTATTCCTAGTCATACATAATTTGTGACTAGGACATGACAACACCAGTAGCGGAGTACTGACGGTATGCCAAAAAATCACCAATTATAAACAGAACTAAGACTGGACAAAACTATCAGAGTGGTATACTGTCAGTACACAGACAATGGTATACCTCACAGGCATGAACTCCTATAGGGCCAGTATACTAATAGTACACCGACAAGGTATATCGCTTGTACATAAATTATGCAGACACATCTCAGAAATGAGTTTTTGGGGTCCAATATACCTCAATCTCCACCAATGCTATTCTAACAAAGAGCAATACTAGGGGTAGGTCCCATACTGTAATTAGAACTAGGTTTGATGGTAATAACCTAAGTATCATAAACGATACCTAGATACACCCTAGAATCACAAAATCAAACCTATAAACCGAAACCTAGATCAAACCAAGTCCAAAACCAATCACATTACAATGGATCATCATGGAAAACAATTATAAAGTTCATATATTTTGGGTATGTAAATCCCTAAAACCTAGGACATTATTTAAATATTTTATTTATTTATAAATTTTATTGAATTATATTTGGACATTTTTTATTAATTGCTACTAGAAAATAATTTTTATTAGTTTATGTATATTAGTAAAAATATAAGATTTTTTACTAAATAAAGATATTTACTACCAAAAAATGTTGCAATTATTATGATATTTTTTAGAATTGCTAGAATATTTTATAAATATTTTTTTATAAATAATACTACAATGTACTGTTCCCTGCGGACCCCTTAGCTGCGAGTAGGGGTGGGCACAGGTCGGGTCGGGCCCAAATTTTATAGTGCCGGACTGGACTTGTTATTTGGCACGGCAGGACAAGGCGGTCCAAAAAAATTTGAAACCGGACTGGACTTGGCCCATTTGGAATGGGTTCAGTCCGGAGCGACCCGCGAGTCCAAACGGGTCCAAAACTTTACATGATGCACCATGTCTTTACCAAGAACATTATACAGAATGGTCGGTAAAGGATATGTTTGCAGGAGAAATTCAAAGCACTACATTGATATAGAGCAAGGTAAAGCCAGTACAAAAATATCTAGCCCACTACATTCGTACTAGGAAAAAAACTCATGATTTTGTGCCAGGTTCATACTATAAAACAACATTAGATTGAATTCGACTAAGTATTCTCCATCTCATGTCTTAAACCAAACAAAAAGCATCTTCACAAGCAAAAAAATGCATCAGTTGATTCAATTAAAATGAAGCATCCTAAGGAAGACTGCAACTTGATTCAATTAAAATGAAGCATCATATATGTTTGTAGTCTACTATAGTTGATTCAATTAAAATGAAGCATCATATATGTTTGCAGCCATCCTTTCACATGATGCACCAAACAACAAAAGAAGAAGAAGAGGCAATACTGTCAATACAAGTTGCATTCAATCAACTGCTGTCTGCACCAAATGACAGAAAACAGAGAAGAAGAATAAGAAGAAGATATTGACCCAAATTGGATCACAGTCAACCTAATTTTAAGTATTGACAAAAATGATATCTGTTATGATCCAATATGACACATCTAGCTTAAAGACAGAACATCATCACATATTGGTTTGAGACAAGACGTCATCAACATATGAAGCTATTACTTGTATTCTGTGTCTATAATTTTTACATTTATTTGAGTCTAGAATTATGTACGCTAAGTAGCAATGAGTGTCTTAAACCTAGAATCACTTATCCAAAGCTCCACCAAACAAAGTCCATTTGAACAACCTAGCCCCATTATCATTCTGGCCTAAGAATACAGAATTCGGGCCGAACTCTGCCCTAGGCAGAGTTCGGGCCGAAATCTGGTTCCTTTATTTAAGGATCCTAATTTATAGGGTTTGCTGGTTGCTAGTTGTCCAATGGCCAAAAATTTGAATTTTGGGATAGAGTTCTGGCCGAACTCTGCCTCCCTAGACTAGTATATATAGGGCATGATTTCTTTTATTTTCAATCATCTCTTCATCTCATCTTCTCATCTTCTATAGCCTTATACATTCTAAGCCTACTCTTCCCATCTACTAGCCACACAACTTCCTAAGTCCCAAGGTGCTCAGTGCAATTTTGCTAGAAGTTTTGTACAAGAGTTTGAAAGTAGTCGCTTGGACAATTCCAAGTTTTGCCTCCGCGAAAGTGTAAGACGTTGGCGTGCTCTTCTGAGTAAAGGCACGTGGTGTACCTCTATTTCACAACTATTATATTTCAATCCTGAACAAGAGTTCTCAGGCCTGGACTAGTCCTCCAGGAGGAAAAAGGTTAAACCTGTTGTGTTTGCGTATGATTTTTGATCTTATTTATTTCCGTATTAATACTCTGACTAATTATTATGTTGGTAAAAGTGTTATTTTTTATTTTGTTATTATCGACGTAAACTCCATTCACCCTCCTCTAGAATTGCCTATACGTACTTCAACTGGTATCGGAGCTCTATTCTCTTATATCTGATTAACATCCTAGAGTTGATCCATGGCAACCACACAACCTATCTTTACCAACTATGGTGAGGGACAGTCCATAAATAGGTCACCCCTATTTGATAGAACCAACTACACCTATTGGAAGACTAGAATAAGTTTTTATCTCAAGTCTCTAAACTTTGATCTTTGGACCATCGTCACTGGTGGTTACAAAAAGCCTGCTAAAATTATTGTCGAGGGGACTCTCAATGACAAACCCTGCGACAAATATACCAACCAGAAAAAGAAACAGGCTAGTCTAGTTGTTAGGGCTATTAATTCTCTCTTTTGTGCCATAGACATGACTAAATTCAATAGGGTCTCTACATGCTCCACCTCACATGAAGTATGAAAGCTTCTCGAGGTGAACTATGAAGGAACCACACAGGTTAAAGAATCAAAGATCAGTCGTCTGACACAAGAATACGAGGCATTCAAGATGAAGCCAAATGAGATAATCGCTCAAATGTTCATAAGGTTCCTCGATCTTGTCAACCCGCTATCTTCCCTTGGCAAAGTGTACTCCAACCATGAGAAGATCCGCAAGCTGCTCAGGAGGCTACCAAAAATTTAGAACTCCAAGGTGACGGCAATCATTGAAGGCAATGATCTCACCAACATGTCAATAATAAATCTGATAGGCAAGCTGATGACTTAAGAACTCGATCTCAAAGACTTCGACGAACCTGCTCCAAAGCAAAAGGAAATTGCGCTTAGAGCTCATCACCGAAGAACCATTCCAGAGGAGACTGACGACGATAATTTCGATGGTGATGATCAAGCACTCTTGGTACGCAACTTCAAGAAGTTTCTATGCTTCAACCAAAGGAAGAAAGACCAAATGTAAGACGATGAAGAACCCACTTGCTTCAACTGCAAGAAGGCAGGACACATTAGAAAAGACTGCCCTATAGCAAAGAAAGGAGGCATATATGAGAAACTGTATAAGAAGTCATCCTCACAAAAGTATGCCAACACCAGTATCTGGCATAAAAGTGAAGCCAGTGACTCAGACGAGAAAGATGACACTCCCCAAGACTCGGCTAACGTCTGCCTAATGGCAACATCTGATAAGGTAACTCGTGATCCTCTTGATTATTTCACTTTTGATGAACTTGGTGATGCCTTTAGTGATCTTCTTGAAGACCACAAAAAGGTTATTAGCAAGTATAAACATGTTAATGATAAAATCACGGCTCACGATGCTGAGATCCATAGACTTTCATGCTTACTAGATAATGTTAGAGACACACCTCCTACAGAGGACACCGAGGAGGTATCCAAGCTTAAATTAAGCTTACACGATGTCGAATCTATCATTGAGAAACAAACACGTGATATTTCAGCACTCAATAAAGAGCTTGCTGAAGAAAAAAAAAACAAATACAAGGTTGCTACAGCTAGAATTAATGATCTTTCTGCTAAATTTGATGAAGTGTATGCTGCCTCTAAGAAATTAGAGATCAGACTGGACAAACAGGTTGCTCAACCTCAAACTCAGTCTCACAGTCACAGCACATACACTAAACACCAACATAATAGAACATGTCATCAAAATAATATGCATCCACATACTACACGTAAACATGCTTTTATGTAAACCTACTCCCATGCAGCACATAAAACACCCACACGTAGTTATTATCATCATCCTGCCACTACACATAGTCACTATCATCATCCTGCACCTACATATAGATATCACTATCATCTTACACCAAATATAAATATGCATGCTACATGTACATGATGTGGTTTACATGGACACCTATCACCATAGTATAGAATTAGAAAATTAGTTGATAAGAATCTATATGCATGGGTACCAAAAACTAACCATTTAGGACCCTCAAAGATCTGGGTACCAAATGTCACATCTACTTGTGGTGTAGGTGGACCTTCCTTTACCAACTAGAAGCAAATAGATTCTCGATAGTGGGTGCTCACGATATATGACTGGAGATGCTAATCTATTCGCAACACTATCGATGAAAAGAGAAGGATATGTATCCTTCGGCAACAATCTGAAAGGTTATATCATAGGTAATGGTACTATTGGTAATCCTCCTTCTTCCGTCATTAAGGATGTCTTTTTAGTGACTGAGTTAAAGCTTAACTTGCTCAACATCAGTCATCTTGCTGATCATGGATATGATATTAACTTCAATAAAACTAAATGCTTTATCTATGATAGATCATTTGGAGACATCGCTTTTGAAAGGATAAGAGAAGATAATATATTTTCTCGGCCAGAGGCCAGGTGCTCTAACGGTACTGGCTTCGACTGCAAATAAACAACCCACTCCTTCCAACGCCGATTTGGTTATGCCAGTCGAAAGACTGAAGGTCCACATGATCGTCCCTGATACGGACCTCCCGGACATCAAATATTCCTCGTTAAGGACCAAGACATAAGGGTGCCATTCACCACTGCAGAATTATCTCAGTTGGCGGACTTATTCCCGTTCACCTTTGTCCTTAAATTTCCCAATAGTTGCCCTAAATTCTTGCAGGTCCAAGTGGTGGTTGCCAGCTGGGGATTCATTATCGATTATCGGGTAGTACCGATGGACCCCAACACATCCTCCTACACTGCTCCTCAGAAGAAGATCATGCTAAAGTCAGGACCAGGGTACCCGGTAGAATCGACTACCACCACATAAAAATCGTCAAGTGGACCCGGGACTTCAGCCCTAAGAAAGACTCACCAATCGTTCCCGTATGGGTCATACTCCCCAACCCACTGCTCATTTGCTTTGCTCCGGCTACGTTGAAGAGAATAGCCTCTTTTAGGGCCTTCATAGACATTGCGGAGGAAACTCGCAACTTAACAAAAGCCAACTATGCCAAACTTTGCATGGAGCTCGATATTTTGACGGAACTACCGAACTCCATTCATATCATGCTCGGAAGAAAAATACACACTCAACAAGTTATCTATGACAACAACATCACCTTCTGCAAACATTGCCACATGAAATGACACTCCACTGATCTCTGCTTCAGAGCGCACCCGAAAATGAAGAAGAAAGCGATTCGTACGCCTACTGTCACAACCCGCACCCAGTATAAAGGTACGAGAAGTGGGTACGTCCAGCCTACGTCGCAGTGTCAGCGGTAGAACACTATTCTAGGTCACAATCACAACTATCACAATATGATATACTCTCCAAACGGAGGACAATCATAAAAGGATACAATCTCAATCACAAAACTAAAGGTAGATAATCAGCACGATGAAATAGATAAGAATCCACAAAAGGAATACAACCAGAAGTGAAATAAGTCAATTGTATTAACAACCACAAAATTTTAATATCTGAAATACATCTCTAAGATAAAACAAGAAATAAGATAACAAACTCTAGACATCTACTCCAAGCTCTACTAGTATCCTCTAGGCGAGCTGTGATCCTCCAGGTTACCTGTAAAATTTTATCAACAGGTCCAATTAGGACAGGAACGAGCACAATACATCTCACGCAGTTCATATCATGACAGGAAATATAAAGCATACGATAGAATAAGATACATGAAACACTGTAAGAAATAAGCATGAAAAGAAAGAGAGAAACCAATAAACAAAAGATATCTATATATGGTAATAGAGAACTGTAAGTAACTACGTGATTTAGAGTATAAATAGACATGTGAACGGCTTAATTTGTACATGATTACACTACAGAGTTTATACATGATTACACTACTTTGGAATTGTTCACATGACTACTTCTACTCCCCTCTACCCCAATCAATACACAAGGATCTAAACAGGTTATGTTATTGTACATGAAAGTTTATACATGAAGCTCATGAGATCATGAGAGTACATGAGAGCACATGAGTGTACATGAATAATAAAAGTCCATGAAATACATGATGTTCGTGAAAAGCACATGACATGATGTATTCGATGCACCCGAAGGGGATAACATCTCATGTAAAGATCCAAATAGTACTAATCTGTGATATCATCGTGTCAGCATCAAGTAAATTAGTCTATAACAAGAATATAATTCCTAGCAAGCATAAAACGGTCAGAGAATGTACTCGCCTGATATCCTGACTGTCTGATAAGAATATGAGTCCGAACTGGAGTATCTGAGTCATATTTAAGGCAACCACAGGTTACAAAGTGTCTAATATGAAATAAAAGTAATCTACAATACATGCTATATGATTCTAGGTCATTCTAGGTCAAAGTCAACTCTTGTTCAACCATTCTAGTCAAACTACGTCAAAATCAACTCTTGGTCAACTTTGGTCAACCATTCTGGTTAAACTTGGTCAACTCTGGTCAAACTTAAGTTATCTAACCATTTCAAGTCCGTTTGAGTCGATTTGGATCAAGTTTGACCCAAAGTTGACTTTTGTCAACTTGGTCAACTCGCTAGTCAACTTGGCCAAGTTGGGCTCATTGGGTCAATCCTAAACAGACTCACTAATCCATAGGCTATATCTAATAGCAATCACATATATATATTTATATATCCATTCATTTCATACATTATATATATATATATAGGTCAAAATCAACCCTTGGTCAACTCTGGTCAACCATTCTGGTCAAACTTGGTCAACTCTGGTCAAACTTAAGTTATTTAACCATTTCAAGTCCGTCTGAGTCGATTTGGATAAAGTTTGACCCAAAGTTGACTTTTGTCCACTTGGTCAACTCGCTAGTCAACTTGGCCAAGTTAGGCTCATTGGGTCAATCCTAAACAGACTCACTAATCCATAGGCTATATCTAATAGCAATCACATATATATATTTATATATCCATTCATTTCATACATAATATATATTTTTTTTCATACATATATATATATATATATATATATATATATATATATATATATATATATATATATATATATATATATATATATATATATATTATACATATATATATATATATATATATATATATATATATATATATATATATATATATAAAGGAAAGGGATTGAGAGTGTGTGTGTGTGTTGTGTGAGGGATGAGTATGGGGCTGCTAGTATACACATATATACATAAATATATAAATATATAAAGGAAAGGGATTGAGAGTGTGTGTGTGTGTGTGTGTGTGTGTGTGTGTGTGTGTGTGTGTGTGTGTGTGTGTGTGTGTGTGTGTGTGAGGGATGAGTATGGGGCTGCTGGTATAGGCTGCTGTGGGGGGTCAAAACCTGAGAATAAACTTATCATAATATATATATATATATATATATATATATATATATATATATATATATATATATATATATATATATATATATATATATATATATAAGTATCTAACAAAGGATATAAAGGATATATATGTAACATATGTATATATATAGGCATAGAATGAAAGGAGGGTGTGTGCTGTGTTTGAAGGGGATGTCGAGCAGTCCCAAAACTCACAGAAATCAGTACCTATATAAGCCTATGCATATATACTATCATTTATATAACAAAGTATATATATAGTTAATATATATATATATAGAGATACACACAAGAAAACTATATATAACATATAGATTATATACAAATGAATGTAACCATAGTCTAATCTCCAAAATAGCATTCAAAAACTGAACTAAACCTAATCCCAAACTCACAAATATGAACTAAATACATATATAGGCCTATATTCATATGCTATCAATATATATATATATATATATATATATATATACACAAAAAAAATATATATACACACATATATATACACAAAGAGGAAAATACATATAACACATAAATTATATATAATTGAAAGTAAACATAGGTCTAAGTACAAAATTGAACTCTCAAACTAATATAAATCCAAACCCAAACTCAAAAATTTGAGTTTAAACTCAGAAAATCGATTTCCAATCAAAAAATCAACTCGTGAACAACCAACCGAAACACAAAACCAACTCGAAACCCAAAATACAAAATACACAACTAGAACTCGTGAAACCTGGTAAACGCGAAGGTATATACGTGCGTGACACGCTCCGGTGCTCTCAGGGTCGAACCCGCGTCCGTATCGTGTCCCGTCAGTGTGTATCGTACTGGCACGTACGCGCATGCACGGTATCAGTCGAATCAGTACAGATGCGATGACTTCGCGAATGCTTAACAAAATCTTGTGAAATTTTACGAGCACGTGGGCAGAGGTTGCCTCCACGTGTCCATAAAATTTTACGCCAAACCGTATCGTATCCATCGAGGTATGACACTCAGACTACAGGGATTGTACGTACGCGCATGCGCGGCCTCGTGGGCGCGTGTCGACGTCCGTAGCTCGCGACACAAGCTAAGAAACAACAGTGAATTTCAGGACAGGAATGAGCACAATACATCTCACGCAGTTCATATCATGACAGGAAATATAAAGCATTGCAATAGAATAAGATACGTGAAATGCTATAAGAAATAAGCATGAAAAGAAAGAGAGAAACTAATAAACAAAAGATATCTATATATGTTAATAGAGAATTGTAAGTGACTACATGAGTTAGAGTACAAGATAGAAATGTGAACGACTTGATTTGTATATAATTACACTACAGAATTTACACATGATTACACTACTTTGGAATTGTTCACATGACTACTTCTACTCTCTCGTATCCCAATCAATACACAAGGATCTAGACAGGTTATGTTATTGTACATGAAAGTTTATACATAAATCTCATGAGATCATGAGAGTACATGAGAGCACATGAGTGTACATGAATAATAAGAGTCCATGAAATACATGATGTTCATAAAAAGCACATGACATGATGTATTTGATGCACCCAAGGGGGATAACATCTCATGTAAAGATTCATATAGTACTAATCCGAGATAATATCGTGTCAGCATCAAGTAAATTAGTCTATAACATGAATATATTTACTAGCAAGTATGAAAACGGGCAAAGAATGGACTCGCCTGATATCCTGACTGTCTGATGAGAATACGAGTCCGAACTGGAGTATCTGAGTCCTATTTAAGGCAACCACAGGTTACAAAGTGTCTAACATGAAATAAAACTAATCTACAATGCATGCTATATGATTTTAGGTTATTCTAGGTCAAAGTCAATTAGTCTAAGTTTAGGTCAAACTTAAGTTATCTAACCATTTCAAGTCCGTTTGAGTCGATTTGGATCAAGTTTGACCCAAAGTTGACTTTTGTCGATGTCACGACCCGCACCCGTTTTTTTTAACGGATACAAGACGTGTCCAAGCCAGCCTAAGCCGTAGTGTCGGCGGTAGAACGCTGTCACAGCCATGAGATCAAAATCACAAAATAATACTCATTCATAAAATTAATTTAAATTACAAAGAGCACAAGTTTTATTTTTACAGAAAACATAAACTTGTACAATTATAGAATGACTACAACTCAACTATCTAGCTAGTCTCTAGGCTTTTGTCTGTAAGTATTTCCGTCACTCCCCAAGCTAAGTGAAACCACGGCTAACCTGAAAAATGTTGGTTTCCAGTCAGGAATGGAACGAGCACAATTCACTGAATGCAATTTCAAATAAAAAAAATGACTATAAAACAAAGGTTAGGCATTAATCATGAGTTTTGAAAATGACAATAAAGCCATGAGAAAATCAATAGTAATAAATAGACCAATATACTTTCCACCGTTAGAAGTACCTTTGATATGTGATCAGTCTGGGCCACTACACCGCACGGTCTACAATGTCTACTTGCAGAAAATAAAGCACTGTCTACAATGTCTACTTGTAGAAAATAAGCACTGTTTACAATGTCTACTTGCAGAAAAATAAGCACTGTCTACGATGTTTACTTGCAGAAAAATAAGCACTGTCTACAATGTCTACTTGCAGAAAAATAAGCACTGTCTACAATGTCTACTTGCAGAAAAATAAGCACTGTCTATGGTCGGATCACACATCCTTGGTACTTCTCATTCCCGACTCAACAATTTATAATAGAGTATAAAAATCACATAACCAATGACTAATCAATGAAGTATAGTAAAGATCAATATCGAAATGCAGACAATAAACTGTACTCGCCTGCGGTCCTGTGCTGGTGAAACCGATGATCCAAATCACTCAATATGCCACAGTAGTCAAAACCCGTACAACAGTCCCCTGAAGCTGAAATAGACAATACTAATGATCTCAAAATAGCCCAATTAGCTAGGATCGCCTGTCCTTAAGTCCAATTCTGGACACAGGGGCAAAACGGTAATTTTGGGCCAAAACGGTGTCCGCCGTTGGATCCGCTTTGCACCGAAAAGCGTGCCAGAGTCAACGGTCTCTAAAGTCATCAAACTACATATCTACGGATCCAGTTTTTCGATACGAACCCAACCGTATGTCCAAAGTTGGATTCCGACGGACCGTACACAAAATCGCCCGTTGAGTGGGACCGTGGGACCCGCAAAACGGTGATTTTATCAACAGTCTCAGAATCGGACCAAACTTGGCATACAGGACCAGAAAAATGATACGGTCCGCAAGTTTCGTCTCGATCTGATGAGTGTGCACAAAGTAATTAGAGAATTTGCAAAGTGCACGATACGGTAAATTTTGACGGATACGTATCAAATTCGTCGCACACACGCGACCAATTTGAATTCCGTCAAAGCCCACACGACCACAAAGCTGTTACGCAGCTTTCGATCCTTTCGGTTCATGACCATGTCGCCCGGATTGGCTGGACGCACGTCGTGTGGGACAATTTTATTGATTTTAAAACAGATTTCTGTCAAACTTCGGAATCGGATTTCTCGACGCACTGTCAACGAAATCCGATTCTACAAAAAGGGATTTGAAGCCCTATAGGTTGTCTAGGACTGTCATTAACTAGTTTTTGAAATATCCTACTACTCTGTTCAGGAAGTGCCCGTAAACTTGGGTCGATGGACTGTTAAACGTCCTATTTTCGGGACGGGTTTTTCCCGAACTTCGGTTCGATTTCCACATCACACTAGCGCACTACAAATCATTCTACTTGAAGGGACGTAAAGTCGGATAGGTTATAGTCATACCTGAGAAGTTGGATCGAAAAAACGTCGAACGAGCGTTGAGTACTCTCTCGTCGAAGTTGGGTTCGAAGAGGCTGCTGTCATCGCGCTTGTTTCACGCGCGCGTGTGCTGTCCGTGCGCTCCGGCGACCCGCGCGGCCGTGCGCGGCGGCTCCGGCCGGCCTCCGGTGGCGGCGCACGTGCAGGAGAGGTCGCCCAAGGGTGGTGTCGGCGTACGCGTGGTTTAGGGTTTGATGAATTTTTAACTCTCTCTCGTTCACGAGTTCGAGTATATATATATATACTCGTATATATATCGGGTGGTTCTGTTGGGTTCTCGTGGGGGAAAGAGTGCTCGGCTGGGCTTTCACAGGGGGTCGGGTGTTGGAATGTTCAGGTGGGGCTTGGGGTTGATTTGTGGGCCGGCTAGTTTGCTGTTGTGGGAGTCGGCCTGTGGCCGGACTGCCACTGCCTCTTATTCTTTTTTTTATTATGTATTTATTAATATCTCTTTTCTATTTTCTATTCTATTTTCTATTAACAATTGTTGTGTATACCTATATATTTATTTATATACACATATATGTATACGTACGTATATTTATATATATACATACACCATATTTTTATATACATTATACACTTATATATACTTATATATTTACATTCACCTTTATATATAATATATTCACATACACGTATACATATAATATATATATTTATATATATACACACGTATACCTATATATATCTCTATACATACACACCATGTATATACATGTTTATACATACATAAACATACACATCTATTAATATATATTTATGTACTCATATACAAACACTCATATATAATATATATTCATATATGCATACACATACATATTATTTATTATATATATATATATATATATATATATATATATATATATATATATATATATATATATATATATATATATATATATATATATATATACATCTTTGTTAGAGAGTATAATAATAATAACCATTAATAAATAATTTATTTATTAATAACCACAATATTAACATTAATAATAATAATAACCCTAATATCACTGTAATTAAACCAATAATATTTTCGGTGAACTTCATCAATCATACCATATTTTGGCTCCAGAAATTCGTACAACTATTCTAAAATCACCATTTAAATAATATTTAAAAAAAATTCGGGAAGGGGAGCTACAAATCTACCCACCTTAAAAATAATTTCGTCCTCGAAATTCTAATCCATAACTATTCCTTAAAATTCGAAGTTTAGTATTTCTTTAATCTCCTCAAATTTAATTTCTCAAAAATAGTTACATTCCTCCTCCTAGCATCTTGTAGCTATGAAACCTCGAGGACTTCTACCCACCTTTGGTCACACTACTCCCTCCAATCTCATATCACTAGAACTGTATAATCATCCAACTACTTGCTAGAAATTACTACCAATATAATATTGATTGTATGTGACCTCTATAATTCTCTCTTATCTATCAAGCAACCCAAAAATTTAACAAGCCACAAATTTGTACAAGTAGCTGAGAATATTGGTAAATCCCAATAAGCATGACCATTCAGTCGCTCCGAAAGAGGAAGGACAAGAAAATAAGGACGAACAATCGAGAATAAAAAAAATAAATTTCTAGAGCGGTAGAGAGTATCCAATGCTGCAGATGGAATAAAAGTTTATGAACCATTGACTCATTTGCTAGATTGGGCTTCTCTAGTCCAGTCACCTCGAAAAACCCTTCCTTTCATATCGGATCTTTCCATCCGTGCAGTACAGGGGTTCCGTTCTCGAAACTCTGAACAAAGTTCCATAATAGAACGAAATTTGAGGAGTCAAGATTGTGATCTTTCCCGTGGTTGTTAAAACACACGAGCAAGGGTTATAAATGCAATGCAAGATCGTATCGCAAATTCCAGGTAGATGGAATAAGGGTTACGAACGACTTCACATTCTAAGAAGGGAAGACAACTTAATAGGTATAGGGACCTATGTCAAAAGTTCGGTTTTATAGTCCAAGTATGGTGGTATTTCTGGATGGATTTTACTGGATCTTAATGGATTCTCCATTCGGACATCAATCGTCGGTTGGACGAACCTTGGATTTTAATCTATATTGACTAGACAAGATTCCAAGATAAAACTATGTTTACTAGGTTAGGATAACCTAGAGTAGGCTTTACCTCGAGTGGTTGAGCTTTGTTGCCAGTCAGGTTGGTTAACTAAGTTTCTAAAGTTTCAAAAATGTTCCTTCGGTGACTTTTGTGTTTAAGTAGCACAAGAGGTCTCTACCAAGTAGGCACACTAGTGGCGTGTGTGTAGTGGGCTTCGAGTAGATCACCACCACATATTGGGTCGAAGGAATTGAGTCAATGTTGAGGCTCTAGTGGAAGTTGGGAAGTATATCGGTACTATGGTAAGGGTTTTAGCTATTACTTTTGTCCTGAAAATCGTACCATAAAAATAGAGTACAAGGGGACGGGTTTGAGTGGGACATGATATACCTAGATGAAGGTAGACTCGTCTAGATTTTACATGTGAAATTTGTTGGAAGATAACAGCTAGTCTCGTGCTCCGAACATTAATGACACGGCCGGGGACACAAAATAATCTAAGTGGAAAGTGGGAGTCCATAGGGGCTCTAATTATCGTCCTCGTGGAACATTATTCTAATCACTCGACAATCCTGGTATATCCTAAAAATTTAGAGGGTTTATAGTCTACCCACCTTAAAATAGGACATGGTCTTAGGAATAATGAGGTTAGAAGGATTTCAATGTAGGATATCGCACCTCGATTCTCGGTAATAAAGAAAAAGGTATGACGTAACGAAATATGGTAGATATAAGTCAAGTCAAAGCTCGTTCCTCAATAATTGGAAATGAGTGTGTATAATGACACCTGGTCGAGAAAATAGAATGACATGCTCGTCCACAGTATACACGAGTTGTCGACGGGGTAACCAACTCTCAGGCATATCATATGGAAAGAATTCTAACAACTGAGTCACAAATTTCTACTTGTGTCAACCTGTCAGACTATCGTCACAAGAGTTGTAGTGATCGTGTATTGTTGTTGACAACTGGTAGATCATAATATGACAGGATTTTTAAGCTATGGTATTGGCTAAGCTAGTGACTGTGGTGTTCCAACACTAGTTAGGTCTTAATAATAAAATTTACACAACTGGACAATACTTGTTGGAAACCAATCTCGAAATAAGAGTCTACCATAGTCACGGTAAATGATTAGAGACTCACGACGTTTGGTTTCTTGAGAATAGACGGTCTTCTGGATTGGCAATTTGACTAGGGATAAAACCCTACTCATTCTCAAATTCAGAAGGCTAGAAGATCCCGATAACAGTTTGGGGTCAAGAGGAGAACGAGTAACTCAATCACCTGGCTGGCCGATGATAACTACACTTGTGTATACAACTACCATAGCCACGGGGATACTCGGTATCTTTCTACCATTTACGAGCTTCTGTCTTTCCAAATCAGTGAAAGACAAAAATAATAAAGAGTTCAAGAAAGATGTCACTGAATACAATCACGTGATTCAAAGGCGAACGTATAATTCAAGAGGAATTTTCAAGCATTCGCGGATGAGATCATAGATACCTTGATATCTCAATCCACGTAGGATAATTAAATGAAGTGCGAACCAAATGCATCATGGTTGATCAGACCATAATATACTGATTCTGATTAGACAATATGTTAGCAGGCATCCCCAATAAACATATGTCTTGAATCAAGCTCGATAAAAGAGCAAGCTTGCAAAAACTATGCTATAATAGCAGCATTGGTCAAAATAGTCAAGATACAAGTACGCGAGATTTTTGAAAAGAGACACAAGTAGTTCGAGTTTAGAGAGAATCAAAACTTACCTGGTGTTCTTGCTTTTATAGACATCCCACTATCATCTTACCCTTAAGGCCTTGGTCGACTAATGGTTTATGGACTTCTGAATTCTATATTCTAGGTAACCTATTAGTGTCCGTCAATTTCTCATCAATAGATCACGAGGATCATACAGAGTGCTAGGTCGGGAGACATGCTACCAAACTTACAAACTTCCACTACTATTGGCTTTGTATCTTATGGGACATACATGGCATGGTCCTATCCTCTATAGTACCCTAAACCTGTAATCTCATTTGAAATTATTTCACCGAGAGTTACGCCTCGCCCGTATACTCGTACGATGGTAAACCCTTGGTTCCATGACTCAGAGGTGATATCCTATCAGATACTCTACCTGTCACAAGGGTAACTATGATTAAAGAGGACCACTAGCCATAGTTTTTAGAAATATTCTATAACCTATATTTTCTTAGACTAATTTCAATTCTAGGAGTCGTGTCTCGCCAGTGCGCTGCTGGCTGCAGTGAATCTATGGTTTCTATAATTCAAATAAATGGCGACAGTGCGCTGCTGTCCTGCCATCATGAGTCAACTAATATTCTCTTAACTACATCCGTAAAAACCCATGAGCTCCTAGAGATTCAAACAAATTGCCTATGAAATAAAGCGTAAGCATTTGTCCTATCAGTCACCACCCTTAAGATAAAAGATTGCACAGGGGGAAATAACTGAGGACAAAAAGAAATACAAACATTCTAACTCTTCCATGTGTATTCAAGCCTCTGAGGGACAAACTTGAATCAAAACTAACTCGAGGTCCGTATATGGATAACAAAATCAGAACTTTGTAAAATAATGATTCTTAGGGCAACTAGCAATTATATAGATAGTTCGGCTAGGATATGGGGATGATATCTTAGAAGCAAAGAGAATAAATTGAATAATTCATCAAGGTTAGATCATTACTCTAGGAAACTCTGCCTTACCAAGTGAATAATCTATCCACATTGGATCATATCGTCCTATCAAGAGGTAATAGTGTAACTATGGGGATCTGAAACTCTATCAAAATTAATAACTCCTTATCTACATTGCATGGCCTAGACTACCCATCGGTAAATTTGTATAAGGGACTCCTAGTCCTGGTCATTCTCGTAAATTAAATTAATTTCCAATTCGTGAATGAGCATTTCTAGTCGCAGGCTCGCAATAGTACGACTAACTTAAGTACTATCACGAGTTCGCATGATTTGCAAAGACTGACCTGCATGGGCCACCACAAAAACTTGTCACGACCCGCACCCAGTTTATTTTTAACGGATACAAGACGTGTCCAAGCCAGCCTACTGCCGCAGTGTCGGTGGTAGAACTGCTGTCACAGCCATGAGATCAAAATCACAAAATAATACTCATTCACAAAATTAATTTAAATTACAAAGAGCACAAGTTTTACTTTTGCAGAAAACATAAACTTGTATAATTATAGAATGACTACAACTCAACTATCTAGCTAGTCTCTAGGCTTTTGTCTGCAAGTATTCCCGTCACTCCCCAAGCTAAGTGAAACCACGGCTAACCTGAAAAATGTTGGTTTCCAGTCAGGAATGGAACGAGCACAATTCACTGAATGCAATTTCAAATAAAGAAAATGACTATAAAACAAAGGTTAGGCATTAATCATGAGTTCTGAAAATGACAATAAAGCCGTGAGAAAATCAATAGTAATAAATAGACCAATATACTTTCCACCGTTAGAAGTACCTTTGATATGTGATCAGTCTGGGCCACTACACCGCACGGTCTACAATGTCTACTTGCATAAAATAAGCTACTGTCTACAATGTCTACTTGCAGAAAATAAGCACTGTCTACAATGTCTACTTGCAGAAAAATAAGCACTGTCTACGATATCTACTTACAGAAAAATAAGCACTGTCTATAATGTCTACTTGCAGAAAAATAAGCACTGTCTACAATGTCTACTTGCAGAAAAATAAGAACTGTCTATGGTCGGATCACACATCCTTGGTACTTCTCATTCCCGACTCGACAATTTATAATAGAGTATAAAAATCACATAACCAATGACTAATCAATGAAGTATAGTAAAGATCAATATCAAAATGCAGACAATAAACTGTACTCACCTGTGTTTCTGTGCTGGTGAAACCGATGATCCAAATCATTCAATATGCCACAATAGTCAAAACCCGTACAACAGTCTCTTGAAGCTGAAATAGACAATACCAATGATCTCAGAATAGCCCAATTAGCTAGGATCGTCTGTCCTTAAGTCCAATTCTGGACACAGGGGCAAAATGGTAATTTCGGGCCAAAACGGTGTCCGCCGTTGGACCCGCTTTGCACTGAAAAGCGTGCCAGAGTCAACGGTCTCTAAAGTCATCAAACTATATGTCTACGGGTCCAATTTTTTGATATGAACCCAACCGTATGTCCAAAGTTGGATTCCGGCGGGCCATGCACAAAATCGTCCGTTGAGTGGGACCGTGGGGCCTGCAAAACGGTAATTTTATCAACAGTCTCAGAATCGGACCAAACTTGGCATACAGGACTAGAAAAATGATACGGTCCTGCTGGCGTAAGTTTCGTCTCGATCTGATGAGCGTGCACAAAGTAATTGGAGAATTTGCAAAGTGCACGATACGGTAAATTTTGACGGATACGTATCAAATTCGTCGCGCACACGCGACCAATTTGAATTCCGTCAAAGCCCACACGACCATAAAGCTGTTACGCAGCTTTCAATCCTTTTGGTTCGCGACCATGTCGCCCAGATTGGCGGGACGCACGTCGTGTGGGACAATTTTATTGATTTTAAAACAGATTTCTGTCAAACTTCGGAATCAGATTTCTCGACGCACTGTCAACGAAATCCGATTCTACAAAAAGGGATTTGAAGCCCTATAGGTTGTCTAGGACTGTCATTAACTAGTTTTTGAAATATCCCACTACTCTGTTCAGGAAGTGCCTGTAAACTTGGGTCGATGGACTGTTAAACGTCCTATTTTCGGGACAGGTTTTTCCCGAACTTCGGTTCGATTTCCACATCACACTAGCGCACTACAAATCATTCTACTTGAAGGGACGTAAAGTCGATAGGTTATAGTCATACCTGAGAAGTTGGATCGGAAAAACGTCAAACGAGCGTTGAGTACTCTCTCGTCGAAGTTGGGTTCGAAGAGGCTGCTGTCATCGCACTTGTTTCACGCGCGCACGTGTTGTCCGCGCGCTCCGGCGACCCGCGCGGCCGTGTTCGGCGGCTCCGGCCGGCCTCCGGTGGCGGCGCGCGCGCAGGAGAGGTCGCCCAAGGGTGGTGTCGGCGTACGCGTGGTTTAGGGTTTGATGAATTTCTAACTCTCTCTCGTTCACGAGTT